>WBNO01028117.1:210618-274132 GCA_013400575.1 Peucedramus taeniatus
CGGGGCCGCCCCCGGCCCGGGGATCCCCGACTCTTTTACCCGCAGCTGCCCCGGCCCGGCCCCGAGCCTCCCTCCGTGCCCGGGCACCGCGTTCTGTCTGCGGCCGCCGCCCTCTCCGCGCTTCCCGCAGGGATCGTGGGAGCGCGTCCCGCTCCCTCCCGGGCTATCCCGGAGAGCTGCAGTCGGGGAACGCCCGGGCCCGGACCTGGCCCTGGCTCTCTCGGTCCCTGTTTTGCCCAGCTTTGTTGGGAAAGCTTTTCCATCTCTGCTGCTCGAGCATCCTGAGGCTGCTGGAATGCTGGGAGTACTCTGAACACCACTGCTGTGCTCTTAATGGAGATCCTGTCCAGGGAAAGAGCCGAGGGAAACAGTGCAGACACAGCTGTACATGAATGAGGGTTGAATTGCACCACCAGCTAATTCAACAGAAAAATCCTTGGCATACAGGTCTGTACATCTTGGCATACAGGGATGCTCACGTGTGTGTGTAGCCATCCATCCATCCATCCATCCATCCATCCATCCATCCTCCATCCATCCATCCATCATCCATCCTCCATCCATCCATCATCCATCATCCATCCATCCATCATCCATGCATCCATGCATCCATCCATCATCCATCCATCCATCCATCCATCATCCATCCATCATCCATCCATCCATCCATCATCCATCCATCCATCATCCATCCATCCATCCATCATCCATCATCCATCCATCCATCCATCCTCCATCCATCCATCCTCCATCCATCCATCCACCCATCCATCCATCATCCATCCATCCATCCATCCATCCATCCATCCATCCATCCATCCATCATCCATCCATCCATCCTCCTCCCTCCCCAGTGCTCACACTCCAGCCTCTGCTTGTTGCAGGTACCTGCTGCTCACCAAAGCAGTGGAGGAGCCCTCCTCTCCCTCACCCTCAGTTTACATTCCTATTCCCATAATAGCTATCTTGGGATAGTTCTGGAATTAAAATGTTTCAAATAACAGAGGAAAACAAGGATGAATAAGTGCTGCAGTAGAAATGTAACTCCTTGAGTAATAGATGTGGTGAAATGTCATTTATTTTCCACACTATTCTGGTGAATTTTCTGTATCTTCACCCATGGCTGCTGGAGACAAAGCCCTGAGCTTTTGGGACTCCTATTGAAATGCTTAATTAAGGCAGGACAAAAACTGCTTAAACTAAGCAACACTGAATGCCATGCCACAGGCATTGCTGAGGGTTAGATTTTCTGTCAAGGGTGGGTTTCAGGAGCCTTTCAGTGCCATTATGGAGTTTTAAGTTGTTGATTGTCCCTTAAAGTCATGAGCAGCTTCCACAGCACCCGGCAGCAGCTGGTGAGTTAAACTGTCACAATGGAAATCTTGTGTAGCAATAAGGTCACTTAGAAATAAGCCTTCTTAATTCAGTAATCCAAATCAGGGTTGGCTTGGTGTGTGAAAATTTGCAGTTCTTCATGATGGCAAAGAGAGATTTAAAAATAAAGCTGTGTGGGATCAGCAGAGCTTTCCCTTGGACTAGACAGCCCCTATTGCATTTTTCAGTCTGAAAAGAATCACTGAAACTGGTTCCTGAAACTAAAAGAGGAGATTAGCAGCTGTATCACTGGAGGTGGCCAGAAATCCCCAGATATGTTCCATTGTCATGCACATCCTTTACAGACCCTGTGTCCCAGGGCTCTGGTATATTCCAGCATCTCCCAGTCCTCCCCCAGAACACAGCTCTCCAGAGCCAGCAAAACCAGGCTTGTTCCCTATGATTTTTCCCTACGGAGTGCCACGGGAGGGCAAGACTCTCCCCAAAATAAAAATCTGCTGGCAGAACCCCGTGTGGGTGTGTTATTCCCAGGACACAGGTGATGCAGCCGGGGGGTTGTTCCCGATGGGAAGGAGCACATTCCTCCCAGGCTGGGCTGGTGGAGGCAGCAGCTTGGTCTTGCTCCAGTGGGTTTGTCCAGCAGAGATTCCCGTTTCCCCTCAGGCTGCCTCTCATTAGCATGGATCGGGGGAAGGGCATAAAAGACTCCAGCTCATTTTGAGTCTGGAAAAACTTTACTTCAGAATGACAGCCCAAGTGTTCTGGCTCCTGTGCTTTGTCATTAGATCATCTTCTGGTAAGTCTGCTACCTTCGGAGCGGAGCTGGGGCAGCTCTGCCTCGGGAATAGGGGAGGAGAAGGACATTCCTACAAACCCTTGCCCGGGCAGCCCCCCAGCCTGCAGCCTCTTCAGCAAGTGAGGGCTCAAGAAAGAAACATTTCAACGTGTTTGTGGGATGGGAATGTAGACTGCAATATTTAATTTGCTAGCATTGGGAAGAATTAAGAGCATCTGGCAGAAGCAGGCAGTGCTCTGTCCTGCCAGCCACCAGTGGCAGGTGAGGTTGGATTTGCTTCTGCATCTGGGATTTTTATAATTTGTATGTGACCTTTCTCTTTTAGTCCCCTTCACCTGTAACTCCAGGTGTCTGACTGACTTTAACATGTTCAGTGTGCCCTGTGTGCCTGTAGCAAGCTGTCCTGAATGGATTTATTTGGGTTTTAGTGCCTCACTGACAGAACAGAAATAGCATTTACATCTGTTCCACTGAGATTTGGTTATGCTGCAGTCGTATTTCTTAGGTTGAAACAACTAGACAGGAATATGTTGGTACAGGAGGAGGAAACTCAAAGTCCTGAACAGATTGAGTAGAGAAAAATGAACTTTTTCTTGATACAATCCATGACTGAGAAGGCGTGATAAAGTGGTAGAAGAGTTTATTTACACACCCAAGTCTGAGACACCTGTTCAGAGGGCACAGCTTCACACTGAACCATCTCCAAACCCCCCTTGCCTGCTGCTTTTGGCAGCTTGGACTTCTTCCACCCCTCTCTCCATGGACATTCTTTTGACTTTACGTGTGGCCAGCCCAAATATCAGGGAATCTTTCCCATGACAGCAGCTGGTGAGAGCACAGGGGGAGAAGTGGCAAGGTCAGCAGTTGAGTCAGTTATAGGAGATAAACCAGGACGTTGTTCTTCTGGGTATGTCAAATCTCTCTTTTCACTCAAGGAGCTGGGATCAGCCTCCTACACAGAATAACCACGGCCATGAGCATCAGACAGAGGCTGTGTGTGGGTGAGCTGTGTGAAAACTCTGCTGGCTCACTCCAAGCCTGCAGGGAAGGTCTAAAGGAAAAGGAAAATAGACTGCCAGGGGAAATTTCTCTCCTGCTGGGCAAAACATTTTGGTCATTTTTCTTTGTGAGGTCCAAGAGATCAAGGTGAAGGTGTAAATGAAAGTGTAGGTGATTGCCCAGCTTGTGTGAACAGTGCCATTAAATTATTTTTTTCCCTGGATTTCTAGACACTTCCTCTCTTTCTCAAATATCCTCTCAAATTAAGCAAAGCATTGAAATAATTGTTACTGGGCAGCACTAGCCTAATTACTGCTACTATATGCTCAAGTCAGAGATCCAAAATTGTGGTTAAAGACCTTTCCAGTAGCATCCAAAGCCACTGAAGAGTCTGGATGACATTGTCAACAGGCATCCCATGGATGGGAAAACCAAACAGTTCTGCTGTCATGGTCTCTTAAACAAGCATCCCAAATGGCAACGTGAACCTTGTTTCCTCAGATGCTCCCTAGAGATTCAGGGGTTTGAGAAGAGGGTTTGTTTTTAATTTGCAACAATAATAAAGTAAAAATGCAAATCTCCTGTTTTGCTCACACAGCTGCACCCCCTGTACTGGACCTTCAATATCTGAGTAGAGGAACGAGGAGCTCTACTGTGCTTCATCTATTGAGCTATTTATTCGTTTTCTCTCTTATTGTTGAAAGCCTCACTTATGGATTAGAGCCTGAAATCTTCCCATTCTGAAACACTTGGAATAAAATTCTTAAACCACTGATTTTCTCTCTCTTTTTTGCCTGTAGGATCCCTGCCCTATGCTGAGAAACCCGGCCAGGCTCTGAGCAAAGATGTTTTCAGTTCAGCAGCTGATGTTCAGGTGAAGGTGCCAGCGCGGGGCACGGGCAGTGCCAGCGGGAATGCCAGGGAGGGCTGGCTCCTGGGAATGGCCTCTGGCCCCCTGCAGCAGCCAAAACCCCCGGGAACCTCCCTGGCCTCTGACAAGAAGAAACGCGCGGAGCCCTCCCTGGAAAACAGCACAGGGCTGAGGAAGCACCTCGGGCAGCATGGAAGGCTCCTGGCCCAGGGCAGCCCGGCCCAGGGGGCTCCTCCAGCCCCGTGGGAGCCCGGCCAGGCCAACAGGCAGCACACGGACCGGCGGCTGGCCGGGGCTGCCAACAGCCTGGGGGCCCGAGCCCTGCGCCCAAAGGGCACATCCCTGCTGGAAACTCATCCTTTTCCAGAGTCCCATGATCCCGGCACGTTGCACCACTTCAACCGACCAGGGAAGGCAATCCCCTACAAAGAGCCCGAGCCCTCCAGGAGGATCCCCAAACCCTCGTGGGTCACCAACCGCTGGTGGCCCAGCCCGATGGACCTGGGCGTGCTGAGGAAAGGTAAGGACAGGCTGCCCAGAGCTCCCCGAGGCTGGGGCACAACAGGGTGAGAGATGCCCCAAGGGCCCGCTGCTGTCCCTCAGGCTGTGCTCCTGTTGCAGATGGTGACAAGGAGAAGGTGTGTGTGACCCAGTGCAGGAAGGAGCGTGATGAAGGGGAGGCTTTCTGTGACAGCGAGTTTGGTAGGTGGTGTCCCCCTCAACCCACAGGGACAGAGCACCTTCTGTCCACTTGTCACTGGTACTGCACTTTTAAATTCTGTGATTAAGATACTGTAAGTAGGTTAAATAATTACCAAGTATTCAAAAAAGGTATTCAAAAAGTATTCAAAAGTATTCAAGTATTCAAAGTATTAAAAAAACCCATCACAACTCTTCATAAACATACCTACATTGCCCTTTCCCTACCTTGGGCTAGTAGTGCCTTTTTTTCTGTTTCCTCTGGAGGAACAGTGTCCTTGGGACTGGTCAATGGAACTGAAAAGACCAATTTTTTAGATACTCTCAGATTAAACATTGCAGCTGCATTATTTATCTCTTACTATTTAAAGCAAGTTTGATTTTGGGGATTGAAGTTTGAAATTAAAATAAAATGGTGAACGAAACAGAAAGAAGACTGTGATCCTCTCTCTAGAGAGGAATCTTCTTGAAGTTCCTTAGGATTCAGTGTCTTTAGTCCTTGTGTTCACACTGATGTAACTGAAGGTGGCAGGAAACAGCTTGGTACTTTTGTACAGACTCTGTTTAAGGACAAGCATTTTCTGACTGAAACCCTGCCTCGTGCTTACAGAGTTGTGAAACAGATACCAACTTTTTCTCACAGTATTTTAAGAGATAAGGAAAATACAAGCCCAGTGGTAACAGATGTTTCCATTTGTAGAACATAAACACGTTAGGAGACATCTGTTTTCTCTAAATGGAAAAGTCAGGAAGTGCTTTCTACAAATGCTGTCCTGTTTTGGTTTTTACCACTCTCACACATTCCTGTCCAATGTGGGCTTCACAGCAACTTGACCTCTGTGTGTTTTAGCCCTTTAAGAAACAGATCTGCTCCTAAATTGAAAGGACAGGTAGGAAAAAGTCTGAGTAACAGATGAGCCAAGGTTCCACAGCAGTGATCAGAGCTTTTCCTTTCTTAACATTTACAGCACAGACAAAAGAATAAATGATTGAATCAGAGTTCTCCCCCTGAGGCAGGTGTAACACCAGGTGCAGTAGCCCCACTAACACAGAGCTGTTTTCCCTCCCCTGCACTCAGCTCAGCATTTGCCAGAGCCAGAAACTGGGAGAACAGCATGAAGTGATTGTCTGAGCTCCCAACACAACCTACTTGGTGCCCCTGTCTCTTGGTATGACAAAGGCCTTTTATTTCAAAAACCAAAGTGTTTCATTACCAGCTTGGCTTTGTACTTCATTGGGAAGTTTTAAATTTGAAAACATTACTTTGTTAGGTAAATATGCCCACTTTTTATATATCAGGATAGAAATGCTACTAAACCCATTGCTTCCTTCACTAAGAAACATGTCAAACATGTAAAGCACAAGTTTTGCAAAGCAGCAAAACTTCAGGCAATGACCTCACCAAATGTGATTATTTGAAGCAATTCCTACTGCCCACTCCTGAGCCAAAGGATTCCTGCTGACACTTCCTTTACAGCCTTTCAAATGACAGCCTTCACACATACCCTGAAAATTGCCACGGTATAAAATCTGACCCTATTTTCCCCTCTCCCTTAAAACAGCAGTGAATGGGATTGTTTATAACCTGGAGAGCCTGGGGAATGGAGTGCAGTGGATCACCCTCTTGGTAGACAGTGATGGACTGTACAAGATGAGTCGCCTCTATGTCACTCCCGACGCCGCCTTCTTCCGAGTTCACATCTTGGTTGTGGATACTTTAAACTGCAGTAAACCATGTCCAGACTTCAAACTTGGTAAGTCATTCCAGCTAAATCCATTCTGCTATTCCTCTGCATGCACTGCAATCTCAGTCTGCCCTACTTTAATAGGCTTAGCCTGGATTGTTGGGAAAATTTGGAAGTGTTTACTCAAAGTTGAGGCCTTTGTCCATCCAAGTTTCTCAAAACTTTCATAAGAGAACCAACTGCATGAAGAAGTCAGGTATTCTTTCTTAATTCTGTCCAGGTCCAAAATGATGGCAAGTTTTCAGGATTCCTAAAACAATACAAGCAAGAGCTTAAGCTGGTGTCTTTGCAAGTCGTTCAGTTTTCCTTTTAAGTGCAAGTTTATCAAATACCAGCATTTCCTCCAGCAGTAAATCATCATTTCCCCGCAGGTCCCAGCAGAGCTCAGAGTGCTGAAGTGGAAGCCCCCACGTCCAGGATGTTTCCACAGGCAGAACTTCACATCTCTTCCCAACCCTGGTGCCCTGAGAGTGACCCCCCACTCATTCCCTGACTCTCAGCAGCCCTGTTTTCGTTTCTGTCCTTGCAGGCAGCAGGTACATCGTGATGGGGCACATCTACCACAAGCGCCGGCAGGTGCCCGCCGAGCTGCTGCGGGCGCTGCGCGGGCGGCTGCGCCCCGGGGACGGCTGGGTCGGGAGCAGCAGCAGCTACGTGAGGAGATTCAACAGGAAAAGGGACCTCAGGGTAAGGGCAGCACGCTCCAAGTGTCCATAAGGCTCCGGGGGCTCCGTGCAGGACGTGGGAGCAGCGGGATCCACCCTCGGAGCGCACCCGGCCGTGGGCAGCGCATCCAACACCGCATCCAACACCTGCTCTGTGCTTCAGCAAACAGCAGGTGCCTCGAGCAGGCATCCCTGGTGGGGCTCAGCACAGAAGTCACTCTAGGGAATGTTAACTGGCTGTGAATTCGCTCCAGCTGCTTTCAGAGCCACAGGTTATCGCTGCTTCCCTTGCTGCAGTGTGCCCCGAATAATCTCTAGTAACTGTAATGCAAAATTCTGGCAGTTTTGTCCTCAGTACACAACAACTGCACTTTGAACCCTTCACCTTGAACACATTAAATGATACCACAACTTTATCTACACAGGATGTTCACTGTGCTTTCACAGTTCTGCCTAATGCATTTGATTTCAGAGAAACCAACACCACTAAGTACCATTTGTATTACTTTTGTCTCCTCAACCACGTCCATGGTATTTCTGAAAATTACACCACTCTTCCAGCAGAGCTGGATGTTCACACAAAGCATACAGAGTAGAGTGTAATAATTTGAGTATATGAACACACTGACTGAAAGCAAATAATAAAGAACAGCAAAACACAAATGCCAAGTTGCATTTACAAGTGATGGTGCAGGGAATGCAAAATGAGCACAGGCTGCACACACTGGGTGTGCCAGGGCACTTTGTCCCAGAGCTGTGCCCAGTGCTATTCCCCAAGAGAAATATTGGCAAGCTTGTACTTGCATAAGAGTAAACTTACTTTTTAAATAAAAAAGGCAATATTTTAGTACCTTTAATGTGGTGAAATTGAGATATTTGTTGTTCCCAGTCAGTATTCACAAATAATGTCTGTAAAAGAAACTAATAAAATGCTCATGAGGTTCTGCTTACATTGTCTCCTGGGTTCTGGAAGACCCAAAAAGCTTATGCAATGATGTTGCACAAAGGCACCTCCTTGTGTGACAAGTTGGCTGAGGATTTGATACATATTAAGAAATGTAAAAAATGCAGTACAGCTTAAAACCCCACACACTGATATGATGTGACCTGCCACAGGAAGCAGTGGCTTCTATAGAAGCATTTTCTGCTTTGAAACAAGGTAGTTCAGACACACTGTACTTCCACACACCTCTGCAGCTTCATTTAGTGTCACTGGAAAGCCACGGAGCAGGGGAGGGGATGGGCTATGCTGCATCAAGTATTTCTTGATATGGAGCCAAATACCAAGAGCAAACATCCCCTATTTGGGACCCAAAAGGCTCTTACTGGAGGTTAGAAATTTACTCACAGCATGAGTCTACCTAAAAAATACTATGTCTCACTTTTGGTATGTGAAAGACTTTGCATAGAGCACAGCATGGATTGATGGAATTTTCCTGAGAAAATCTGAGGGGGTTTTGATTTGGCAGAAGGACTGTTCTGGCAATGAATCAAAGCTCTGGAGTGACTGGGAGGGACAGAAGGAGGAAGGGTTACATGTGTGTCTCGAGTTTCTTTGTTTCTATTTTCAGGGGAAGTCCAGGGATTAAGCAGCAACTCCTCCAGGCATCCCCCGCCCAGAGCAGCAGCCCAGCCCCATTTCCCTTATCCTGCTGAGCTCAGGGGAGTGTGGGCACAAACCCAGCATGTACCTCCCTGGGCCTGTCTCTGGGAATGGACAAGCACAGTGCTAAGGACATCCCAAGCCCGTTTTGTGTCAGTGCCCAAAACTGACACAAAACACTGGGATACAGATCAGCTCTGGGAGCCTGAAAAGTGATTTATCCCTTGTTCTCTTCCTGTGTTACCAAGTCCTCTTACCTTTCCCTTCTTGATTGGAAGGTCCCTCCTTAAAATGTTCCCACAGCAGCTGAGCAACAAATCCCTGTGTCACAGCCCCACTGAGACAGGGCTGGAGCAGGAGCAGCACTGTTGTCACCAGGCTCATCAGATACTAACACACACCTCCTGAACAACAACAATTCCCAGATTATGAGGATTTCCAGTCTTGCAGCTGCTATTCCAAAACCCTCCCAGCAATATCCACACTGGGAATGGGATGGCACTCACGTTCAACAGCTGCCATGGTAATTCAGGTACCTCACAGTCAATCATTTCCTTTCCAGCAGGATAAGTATGGAAAATTCTGCTGCCACCACACAGAAATCTGGCTGTAAAGGAATAACTGTTCTTATCCCATCTGTCCAGGAGTTTACTCGAGGCTTTGGGGTAAGCCCAGCTTCTTACTGTACTTTAAATCTCCATCAACTTCTGCATGAATGAAATTGAGATTGATGATAATTGCTTCAAATTTGAGGAGACAGAAAAGGAAAATCAAGCTGGCACAGCTCACATTATCAATATCTTACAACATATGACCATTTCAAAACAACTGTTGCAATAATTTATAAAATACAAAGAAGCGAGGACTGAGCAGCGATCACAAATCTTATGAACTTTATGCTTGATGGCAGGTGGGGATTAATTACAAGTGATTTATTTTCTGTAACACCATTTAACTATAAAACATCACCATTAGTAAATCCAGAGAAGTACCTTTGACCTGCCCAATGGCAACTGAACACACTGAAACAGGCTCTCATGGAATCACAGAATGGTTTGGGTTGGGTGATTAATCAGCAGCATTAAATTGCATGTATGGATTATTTCCCTAACCAACCTGATTCACAGTTGCCAAGACCTATATCCAATAACATCATCAATGTTTCATTAGAAACACCACCAAATCCAAGTCAAACACATTACTTTATTTGTCTAGGATGATGTGTCCTATAAGGTACAAAAAAGTACTCTTCAGTTTGCCACAATTTGTTAAAAACAGCAATCTATTGCCTACAGGTAGGAAAAGTTTAAATCATGTCAATATGGATTTAGGTATGAATAAATAGTACAGAAATGCTGAGAAGTTGGGATGAGATGCAGGAGATGTCCCAGTGCTGTTAAAGGTGAGATTTTCCCTTGTCCCATTAAAACACAATGCTTACAATATGCAGCATTTTTTTAAAACTTCAAAGGACAACATAACCTAAATGTAACTACTCTTCTTTGACTTTCAGAAGCATAAATGGATTATTGTTTCCACATTGAACAATTAGTAATTTTCACAGATTGGTTAAATGACAACATTTGTATGTACAAAAACACACGGATTTTTAGTAGATAAAATCCCCCCAGAAGAACCTGAACACCTGAGCTGGAAGTGTAAGAAAGGGTGGTCAGTAGCAACATCTGTTTTAAGAAAATAACAGAGAGGTTCTTGCATAGCAAGGTGTGAGGTTAAACCCAAAAGGAGCTTATCCATAAATCAGATAAATCTCAGACCACTGTAGAACACAAGTTGACTGTGAGTTAGTGCAAAAGCTGGTCAGGTGGGTGAGGAGCTGCAGAGAAACCAGGGCTGGGAACTACAGACAGGTACCAGAGCAAGTCAGTCACACACAGGGAAAGAAAAACTTCCTCATCTGCAATTTGCATCTTCTTGGGCTCCAGTTCATCCCTCAGGGCAGCGCTGCCCCCGCAGGAAACACGGAGGCAGCCCAGGAGCCTCCCAGGGATACAATTACAGGTGGTGCTCCACATTCCCAGAGCACTTGGCAAAGATCCCTGAGCCCCGGTGGGCAGGAACAGCTCAGGAACAGCTCCTGCCCTGTCCCAGCTGGACAGTCCTTAGGGCACCATGGTGGGGATGTCTGATGGGGTAACAGGGCAGGAACAGCTCAGGAACAGCTCCTGCCCTGTCCCAGCTGGACAGTCCTTATGGCACCACGCTGGGGATGTCTGATGGGGTAACAGTGCAGGAACAGCTCACAAACAGCTCCTGCCCTGTCCCAGCTGGACAGTCCTTAGGGCACCATAGTGGGGATGTCTGATGGGGTAACAGGGCTGGAGCACAGCCAGGTCCCTCTCCCCAGCCATTCCCACCCCTGCTCCTGGCAATCCCTGCACTCCTGCACAGATCCCCCAAGTGTCTCACACACGTGGCAGCGCACACTCAAACACACCTACGGCTGTGGGGAGAACAATGATCTCCATTTATTTTGTTTCATATACATCCATATTTTGAATTTTAATACAAAAGAAAAAAAAATTAGAATCTGACAAATGTTTACAAACAAGATACCTTCAAATAGATTTTACTCAGTTCAGTCTGGTGCAGAGTAAATGACAAATTGTACTGTTTGTTATATTCAAGGCAACAGAGTCTGTAGTCCATGACCACTCAGCCCAAATTTTATGCAAGCTTGTTTTTATCTACCATGAATGATAAACTCCTTGTTGATTCCCAGTCCTGTGTGTGTGCACATGTGTACATAGCAGCTCCTTTCATAGAAAGAAAAGACATCTAGAGGTCTTCTTGTACTTTTACCTACAGGAATCATGTTAAGATACAGAATGGATTACATGGAACCAGGGCTGGATTTTATAAGAAAAAATAATTAGCTGACAAATGAGGGCAGCAATAAAAAAGCGTCTTTTTTGCAACAATAAATAAATACAGTCAAAGTTTTCTGTGTGGACTTTAAACCAGCTTCTTCACTGAAGAACAGACGTGGCATTTCCATGGAGTTAAACGTGACCCCATTTACTGTATCTTTTTTCTTGCTCTCTTTCTCTCTCTCCTTCAACAAAACAAAGTTTTCCTGCTTCTGCCACAATAGTACAACAATTTGATCTTGACAAGAAAGTGGTGCTGCTGATTTTTATTTCTTTGTCCTTTGGACAAAATAAGCCAAGAATATAATTTGACTGTTGTGACCAATAAAAACGCAGTTTACATCAAGTCTTGTCAGGATAACCTGACTAAAAACATCTGGCTCCTTAATTAAAAATTGTCAGACAACCAGATCCTTGCTTGTGTGTTTGGTTAACACGCTGAACTCTAAGAAGCTGTAGACTGCAGTTTGTTGTTATGGGACCTGCAGAATACAGAAGAAAGTGAAGAATTAAGCACCCTTCAGTTTGGAGAACACAGTTGCTGCAAGGTGTTGCCAAAAATAAATCACAGTAAGGGAATTACTACCATGTTGCTTTCATTTATTTTTTTCCCCCTACAGAAAAAATAATAATTCCCGCTCTGAATTTTAAGCCCATTTTCTCCTCCAGAATACAAATATTTCAGTACTTGTAAAATGCAGTGTTTCAGTGGGATATTCCAAAATGCCTGAAATCAGTTTTACTCATATATTTACATAACAGTAGTCCATCAAAAGGAAAGCAAAAAGCCATTTTTAGTTTGGAGTATTTATAATAAGGTCTACTTTGCTTAAATTTATTCAATAAGTCTTTGGATTAACTTAATAGAAAAAAAACTGAACAGGCATGTTAAAATCACATTTTTGCTAAGCAGAGTTCAGCAAAATTCCTCTTTGATATTCACAGTTTTATTAGTGACTTAAACTAAAACAATAAAATACAAGGTTTCCACGATGAAGTTTTTTCATTTTTCTCAATACAGTATTTGAGGAACGGAACAAGTTTTTTGTTAATACAGTTATGTTCACCAGTGTGACTGCTGGCAACAAAAACAGCATTTACTTTTTAGACAAATGATCTGGATTTTTAGGGCAGTTTAATGTCATTGAATTGTACAATAAAAGGAAGTGACCCCAACATCCAGTTCTGATTCCAGTTAAAAAGTTCAGACTAAAGATATCACAATCTGCAAGAAAAGAAAGAAGATGGATGGTAGAAATGAAAAACAATAACAAATAAAATGCAGCAGTGAAATCAGTGTGCAAGCACAGGGAGTGCTGGGGCCCAACTAATGGTAGTGACACAGGTATGGGTTGAAAACTACCTGACAAAAATCATTATTACAGTATTGAACAGAAAAGAAAAATGCATATTCTTTTTCAGGAATGTCTATGTAAGAGAAACACTCTACATCAGCCCTTCTTCAGAAAAAAAAAAAAATTAGAAGTTTAATTTTGAAAGGTAATTTTATGTTTCATTTTCCGTACCCTACTTTAAACCTTACTTACTTCCCTTGTTTCAAAGGTGGTAAATTATTAAAAGATGAGAGAAGGAGTAACACTGAAGTATTTCAAGTTCTTTCACTGGATTATAAGCTTCACAGCAGGATTGTCTCTTATTAGCATGAGAAGTATTTACTGCAGAGTAGAACATCAGCACAACCCAGACACAGTATTTGCCCTGATCAGAAATTAAGTCTTCTGCAGCAATGAGTTGAAGTACCACTCAAATTTTGCAAATTTATGATACCATCCCAATTTTTATCAGCTCCTTTTGAATAAACATTCCAAAGCAACCTTTATAATCACAAAATTATATTTAAGCCTTAATTTTGACAAAATTTTCCAGGAAAGGGTTCGGAGCAGCAAATCCCTGTGCAAATACAAGATAATCTTAGAAAGGAGATCTCAGGGGCCAGCACAGCACCTGTGGTTAGGAACACTCCAGCTTACCTGCTTGCCTTAAATCCTTTTAGTTTCTGTACAAAGAAAGACTCGAGAACTTCTGCACACTGGTAAAAAGGGGAGTCACTTGGATTGTAGTAACGGCAGTTATCAAAAATTTTGGTCATGTCTGCCACAAACTCCGTGACCTTTTTGTAGTAGCGTTTCAGGATTCTTTCTTCCATGGTAGCAAGGTCTTTAAAGAAACCAAAGATTATTTAAATTAGAGATTTTCGTCCTAAACAGAAGTCTACATTGTCAAGACTGTGGGAAACAAAGCATTATCCAGATTAGAGGCTTTTCCAGGAATGCTGGTTGTCACTGGTGACAGTAGCAGGTCTCCCCCAGAAGAGACACTGAGGCATGAATATGTTGTGTTCAGGTAAATTCAATAAAATGTAAGAATCACCACAACCAGGGAAAACCTTTGCAAGGAGCTCCCTACTTTTTCTGAAGAAATGAAGGGAAAAGAAGGTCAGACAATCAGGATCCAGGTACCCTGTACATGTAACAGCCATCACCTCCTGATTATTCTTTGAATTCCTGCCTTGCTTTGCATGAGCTATCAATTCTCATGGGCATGTGCACATTACACATGGCACAGATGAAAGATTTCAAGTGTAGGGTCATGCAAAATGCCAGAGCTCTCATCTTTACTGACCAGTCACATTAAGGAGACAGGAATGGTGATGTGAGTAGTAATTGTCCTATTTTAATGCAAATATCAATTAAAAACAGGGAGAGGAATAAAAGCTGTCAAATATAAATATAGCTGTGTAAATGTCTAGTGTCACTTTTAGCCAGAAAAACAACTATCTGCCCTTAGAAAATGCCTTAAGGTGCTTATTTTGAAATACCAGTGATGCCAGAATGTGTACAAACAACTGCAGATGAGTCTGGATTATCTGGTGTATTTTACTCAGATTTACTTGCATTACAAATGTCTTCTCCTCCTACTTAAGTCAGAAGGGGCTAAATGCACTTTTGTTTACTCCATCAATAATACTGTTATTTGAGCTTTCCTTATAACTTAAACTTTAACCCATCCACCATGGAATAAGAGTTGTTCAGCATTGTCATAACAGCACAGTCCAAAACTTTGGAACAGGAGAGGACACAATTCCTAAACAAAATATTATTTTCAGTCAACACACCACAACATTTTGCCAAGATACTAAACTGAACTTTCCTATTCCTAAGATGAGTAAGGAGTAGGTGAGAAAGCTCAAATGACACACTGGCTCTGATTTAGAGATCTGAAAAGGTATTGATTCAATGCTGGAAGGAAAGGAGTAACATTCCCAACACCTTTTCTATCAGGAGGTAGATTTTCCCAGGAGGTTTCACATCCAAGTGCTTATTCAGTTTTAACTGGTGAGCTCTAAGAAGATCAGAGTAAAGCACTGGAAAGCTGCAGCATCTCCCATTCCACTTTGCCCACATTCACAACATCTGAATCCTTTTTTTCCCTGCAGCTTTAAAGACAAATTACACATAATACAAAATTTACTATACTGTCAAGTCAGATGAAGATAATTTTGAACTCCATCTTAAGTTGTGTGTTACACTTCCATGGCATCACCTCCTCCTCAGCCTCTGGAGTACATATCCCAACCTTTGGAAGAGGAGCTCATTACAAAGACAGAAAAAAATTGTCCTCTTTAAATAAAGAAATTTAAAAACATGAATTCTATCCTATTGCTGCACTGACTTCCACATTCATCTGTAAGACTGGCAGTATTTAGGGTGAAGTAGTCAGCCTGGAAGTAGATAAAACAGCCCTCATGAACTTCTGAAAGTATCAGTGAGAATCACAGTGTTTCACCTGCCTAACCTGTGTATTTTGCAAAATATGGCTGGAACTGGTCAGCAGGAAATTAACTTGCTGTTCCAAAACCCAAACCCACTCAGGCTGTTCTCACCAACACTTACCCATTGGTTCTTTGATGACACCATAATAATCTGGGGCATCGTTGGGATCTACTGGTTCTAGGAATGGCCATGCCATCTTGTGAGCCTGGCAAGGAAACAGGAGAGAATGAAAACACAATTAAGTTAAATTAGGCACTACTTATAGGTAGATATTTTCATCTTTTATCTGTTGGGGTCTGGAGTTGAGTTTCAGGAAGAAGTGCAGCATTATATGAAAAGGAACCAGTTCTCACGTGATGACTGGATAAAGTTTTAAATGTCAGTGACCCAGTAGCTGGGCTTCAAAACAGGAAACTGAAATTCAGACATAACAGGATACTGTGCTGAACAGGCTGCATGGAATAGTATGGAATGAATTTACTGAAAGAGCTTTCAAGTACCCTGAAATTAATATGTTTTTATAAATGTATGTAAAATACAGGACAATGCAAAATATTACTTACAGGATTTCTGTTATCATAATTTTAAGAATTTTTACCAGAATTCTTAAAAATTCCTTATAGTTGTAGCAGAAAAGCCTATTTGGGAGTGACAGACAAACCAGAAATATCAGACAGTGTACATAATTCTTATTATGAGGACGCCATCATTTACATGCTGATCATGATCCCCTGTGAGAACACTCCTGAAATCTGGTAACACTCAATTAAAGTAAGGAAGTGTGGATCACAACCCACAGAAAACTGATCTGAGAACAGAACACTGCACCTTCCATACTTTGTGCAGTTGGGCTCCCACTCTGCCTTTTGGGATTCTAAATCTGCTTCCTTTAAAAGCCTTTCACTGAAGGGATTGTTTAGTTTCACCCATTCAGGAGCAGTGATTTACTACTGATTGTAAACATTCCTCAGCACAGTAACGCCAAGCAGGTTTGCAGGAAACACAATGGCACAGCTTTGCTATTCCCTCAAATCCCAGAGCTAATAAGAAGAAATCACCCCTTCCTCCCTGACCCACTGGGTCTGTCACACTCCCTGGTGCTGCCACCCTTGTCCTCACCTGCAAGGAGCGCAGGACCCTCCTCAACCCTTCATAGTCTTTATCTGTGAGTGGACTGAGCACAGTCATGGCATCCTCTGTGGACTGGCACTGGGGACACACGTACTCATCAATGAGATCTGCCTCGCTCTGCAGGATGCCCACGCAGCGCCCGTGGTACCAGTTCTGACATCGGTCACAGCCAATGTAAAATCTGCAAGAGCCAAAGCAAGTGTCAGTGCCTTCATCTATTGCAAGTCCAGGTTACATTTATACATATAAACCTGCCATCCCCTGCACACAAGCAGATACTTGGCATGATTAAAGACAACAGGTAAAGTCAGATTTCAGAGTGAAAAATTCTACTCCAAGTGCTTTCGTATTTACAGACCATTTCAAAACACGTTCCTAAATTTTATACTTCTAGAAATCAAGATTTCAAAAATAATTCCTCTGCTTTAGAGATGAAAGGAACAATGTAAAGCCAGAAGCCTCACCCAGCCAGTATCCAAACCAATTCAAGATGCATTTTGCACAAACTGGACTACAACTAGGGCTTGTTTCACTCCATACAAGCACTTTTCATATGGAAGCTTCAGCCTTGTAACTGAATACAGAAGGAGTATTCTATGACACAAAGCCTTACAGTAAAAGATGTATATAATTCACATATATATGATCATATACCAGCCATATACCCCCATACTAAAATTACGTTCTCCAGCCAGATCAGATTAAAGCACAAAAAAAATCCACTAAATACAGCATTTGTCTTTTAGTCTTTCTAACCATCCCCTGTTAAAGAAAATAAAATAAAAGAAAATAAATCCCAGTTTAAAGTACATGGTGTTTTAGTAGTTTGTTGTTAAAAATAAAAACCACAATACATTTTGACTGCCCTGAGGGACTTGACTTTTCCTAAACATTTACTGAACAGAAACATTTGGGAGGGGGAGACAATCACTGGAAAGCAATTTGTATTACGAATGAATACAATATATGCAGAATAACTCGTTTTTTACTCTTTGCAAGGAACAGGAAAGCACAGTCAGAGCAGTTTTGCTACCTAGACATGGAATAAGAGGTTCTTATCCGAACTCACTGCGACTCATCATAAGGTGTTCTGCAGATACAGTACAACTCCTCACTGCTGCCCTCTTGTGCCCGTTTACACTCATTACAGATGTACACATCCATTTTCTTAGCCTCCTTTTCTGTGATTCCAACACATTCTCCATGATACCAGTTAGTACAAAGATCACAGCCAATATAGAACCTAAAAGTGTTCACAATGAAAATGACAATGTAATTGTCATTTCAAATGGCATGGCACTTTTCCCTGCATTTCTCTCTGATGCACTTGATGCTGGGCTACTTTCTGTCTCAGCTTCCCTGCTCCCTATCCTTACAAACTAACATCTCATGCTGCAGCTAGACTGGCAGTAAGGTCACTTGGGTCAATTTTAATTTGACAATTCATCAAAATGCACATGTATTAATATGTACATATTAATATGTAACCAGACTTTGACAAAGCTACGGGCTAAAAATCTACTGACTTCAATGCACGTGTGAAAAACTGTCAAAGGCACAAAAAGACAAGGCCAAAGGAAAAGGTTTACATTTTCAAAATTGCAGCTCAAAAGCCACTGAAACATTTCCTTAAGGTTTGAAAATGTAGGTCTCAGTTAATTTAAAAATCAAAAGCAAAGCGCAAACACCAACTAGGAGTTACGAGTACACTACGAGAACATGCAACCAGCAGTGTGTAGGTACATCTTGGTGCAACATGATATGAAAGAAAATGGGGTCAGGGCATGATTGTCAATTTTAAATCTTGGGTTTTTTTTGGGGGGTGTGCACTGAAAAACTGATAATAAACTACTTAAAACTGACAAAGTGGAATTTCGAGTGAATAATGTCTACTCTCAGACACAGCTGTGTGACAGAACCAGGTATGGTATGACACAAAGTGAAGGGAACCAGGGACAGAATCATGGGGATGGGACCTTGCACAGAATGATGTGACAAAAGTGTAAAATATTATGCCAGGATGTTTGTAACTCGTGTATGGATCTCTCAGAACACACCTATGACCAGTGACAACCAGATGGGCGACGCTCTCATCCATTCTCTCTGCCCAAGCAAAAGCAAGCGGACTCAGAACCTCCATCCTCCTGGATTTTGGAGACCTCAACCCCCTGCCAGGTGCTGCTGTAGGAATTCCTGCCACCCTGTCAGCCTGCAGGCAACACTCTGGGGACACCACAGCACCAACATGGGCAGTAGCTACCCCATGTTCCACAGGAAGCATCTCTGATTTCCTGGGCCTCTGCACACATCCTGGACACTCAGATCCTGACTTTTCTCTTTTTTTTCAGTCAGGCAAATCCTAAAATAAATACCACACAAGCCAATTTCCATAAAGAATGGCTAGACATAGATTCTGACAACTATCAGCAACTCAGCCTGCGCCCCCTTCCCAAGTGGGGCTGTGTCTGCTCCTGGTGATGTGGCAGCACATTTGCATTCAGGTGTAAATGCCAAACCTTGCCACTGGAATGTGGAGCAGGTGCCACATTATGATTTAACAAATAAGTTGGAATCTTAGTAAGAATCCTAGAAAGATATCCTTACTGACCATCCTTGAAAACAGTATCAGCAAATCCCTATAATCCTGGAGTATCACGAACGAGAACTAAGCATAAGAGATCTGCAATAAAATACACAGCACAAAACAACTTACAAGGTTTTACTAAATCAAAGAAAATACACAGGGTATTCATAAAATACCACAACTTGGCTTTTCAAGTAGCACACCTATCTTTTCTGAAGCAGAAAAGAGACACCAGCACAAAGAGTACGATCCAATGCCTACATATACATGAAAAAATTAAAAAAATATATTATCAGAAAATTGTTTTAAAACTTGACTAATTCCTTTCCAAACGGCAAAAGGATTATGTACTTCAACAGTACAGACATCATTTTTAAGAACATAAAATTTAAAATTGATAAAGAGCAAAGCAGCAGAGCTCAATCATATTGCTAAGGATTCTACTGAGTTATTAACATTTCTTTTTCTTGAAGTTTTAATCAGTGCACTGAAGCACAGTTCTCAATTCAAGCTACCAAAATTCACTCTATGACCACTGGAGTCAACACAACATCTGACAAACAAATCCCTTTGCTCAGTCAATAAGTCCAGATGCAGGAACACACAGACCTCTGGTAGCACCATCAGAGAGCAGAGTCCCTTCTGAGTACACTGGGTGTCAGAAAACCTGACACAAACACAAAGTTAAGTGAGGCTGGAGACACCCCTCAGAGCTGACAGTGACATAAAAGCCAGAGCATCATTCTGCTCTTCCTGCAGCACTGGCAGTCCAAGGAGCAGCCCCATTTCCCACATTGAAGTCACAGTGCAATGGTAAGAGCTATTCAAAACCAAGGTGAAAAAAACCCTCAAATATCTCAGCTTTGTTAAAAGACATAATTAAAACCTAAAAAAGGCTAGAAGGAACCTCAGGAGGTCCCCTAGTCCTGGCCCCTAAATTTGTAATAAAGAACCATGACCCATGGAGTGAATGCACCACTCCAGATCTATGGTTTCCCTGTTATCACCCCTTAAAGTACTATCAAACAGTACCAGTTCTTACTTTTGGGTATTGTTAGCACTTACTTTGAATTGGTCTGAAGTCAAATTTATCATACATACATCTCTACACAGCTCTCAGATGTCAGAAAACCATTACTAACTACTGCTGTTAGTCACCTCTAGCTTAAGCAGCAACATGTAACACTATCCCCTGGAATCCACTGGATTCTCCACTCCAGCACTTACACCATTTCTTCACAAGCACTGTACATAGTGTAAATACTTCTCATTCACAGTCAGAATCAAACTACAGAGAACTGCAGTTTTCACTTTGTCAAATGCTTAAATATTCATTTTTATCAACCCTGGTTGATAAAAACCAGCAAATAGTAATGCATGGAATCCATTTCTCCTGAAACATTGTCCAAAGTGAACTGCAGTCCAGTGACCCAGAGCCCCCTTTACTGGGTACTGCCTTACAAAAAAACCCCATTTATTGGAAGACGGTACCAAAGCTATTTCTGAAGAACATCAGCTACTTCTTCAGAAGAAGTTGCTCAAACCAAATTGTCACTTGCTTCTGAGGCAGAGGCAAAACGGCAAAAGAAAGAGTAACAGAGCGGAGGGAAAAAAAGAAAAGAGTATGTGCATGTGAGACAGGAAGGTCACACAATGGAGACATGCAAACGAGTAAAATATAAACCACGCACAGTAACAGTACCAATCGAGTATGTTAATATTTGTAACTGCTAGTGAAAATACAGACTTTATTCTCTACACCTCAGTGATCCCTGCAGTAACCTGCCACTAGCTCCACTTCTAGCACTACCTGGCACTAAGAGCTGACACTAACCTAAAGCTAAGGACATGCAGGAGGGGCTGTGGCATCTCTACTCACTTGGACTCGTCGTAAGGCGTTTTACAGATGCAGTAAAGCTTTGTGTCCTTCTTCGTTTCCTTTGAGGTAGTAGAAATCATTTTCTTTTTCTTGGACTTGGAAGCCGAGGAATCTTTCTCCTCCTCTCGTTTCCTCTTCTGGGAGGAGACTGGCACGGGGACAGTGGTGGAGGAGGAGGAGGTGACGCTGGCTGCTGGCAGCTGTGGCGGTGCTGGTGGCACTGGTGGTGGTGGTGGTGGGGCAGCAGCGGCGGCCGCTGCGGCTGCGGCGGCTGCTGCAGCAGCTGCTGCCTGGGCTCTTTCTTTTTCTTTCTTAATTTTAGTCAAGTCTTTCTTTAGCTCCTCCTAAAGTGTATTAAATGAATAAATAGAGGGAGGCATTTCATATGATTATTGCAAGATAGGGTTAAAATCTAGGCAAAAATCCCCAGGCTTAACCAAAAGAAAACAAATAAATCCATTTAAATATGCATTTTTTTCATGTTCTGAACCTACAATTCACATAATATTAAGGGATCACACGCTTGGGCTACAATGGCCCACTGGCTGCAACTTATCAGAAGCTGTTTCATGAAAGAAGGTAATTTCAGTCCAGAAGAAAACCAAGAGGCCCTTAAAGGACACATGAGTAGCTTCACAGAGATCCACAACCACAGCTTCTTCCTGTAAATTTCCTTAAAATCTCACTAAGTAAACAAACAAAGATTAACAGAGAAATGTTCTCCCCAGCCTAACACCAAATTAGCCTTTGAGACTCTGTCCTTACCTGCACTTCAATCTGTAGATCTTTGTCCAGAAGTGCTCTTTTTTTCAGTATTTCAGCTTTCAGCTGCTCTTTATGCTTGAAAAGCAGAGCTGAGAGCTTGGTCGCATTCTGTTTGCTCCGCTTCTGCTCCACACTCTCTTCTCGCTTCCGTTTCTTAGCTGCCTGTTTTTCTTCCTTGTCTATCTTGTCCAGAATATATTTCATCACTTGGTTGCACACAATCATTCTGGGGAAGGAATAAAGGAAAAGGACATTGTGCTGACCTGCCTGTTTATTCCCAGTTGAGAACGCAGAATCAATTCTCCAGTCACTGCAAGCTCATTATTGTATTTCCTAAGATGTACAAGGTAAATTTAGCAACACCCAGTGCTTCCAACTTCTGCTTATTTACTAGAGCACTGCTGGGAGAGATCAAGTCCCTTGTTAGGCTCAAGAGGGCCAATCCCAATTTCACTTAAATGATCTGAGTACTAATTGTTCCTCCCCTCCCCCATCCAATTCCCAACAAAGCTTTGGCTTTAGTAGGATGAGAGAGATTTTCGCTCAATTCAGTTTCCACAATTTGTTTGAAAGAGCTGGGTTTTTATTCTGATGTAAGATGAAACTGAGTTGGAAGCCTGTAACTTCTTCAAAAACAGACATTTCTATGCTCCAGTGACCACGAAATACTACCAAGATTTTGCGTTTTGGCATAAGGACTGACAAACACTTTTCACTGTATAGAATTCACTATAAACAGCTCCCAATTCCTGCACTAATGACAGCTCAAAATTATTTTTTCGTCTGCTTGTTGTACCTTCAACTATAAATCTATTTTCCTGCTCACTTGTTTTGCACTTTTCATTTATTTTGCTTTATATTTCAATTAGAAATTCAATGTATTTTGGTTCTTCTCAATTTACTTTTCCCTTCCCCATTCTTTTCCAAAACCATTATAAAACCAAATGCTTCTTGTTGCCAGAGTGACCATGAAAAACAACTCCCATTGAGCTGAGAGGAAACAGCAGAATAGCAATGGCCAAGACAAGCAGCTGCTGACAACTCTGTGGTCTCAGATATTTTGTCCTTTGATAGACAGCTGGATTTTGATGACAAATGGAATATGTAGATAAATATTTGTAGGGTCATACAATTTTGTTTAGTTTGCTCTTTATACCTGCACTGTATCTACCTTGTTTAGTCTGTTTTTTTCACAGACTAAAGATCCCCACATGGTATTTTTGAAGAAGAATAAATCAGTGAGATGGAAAAGCAGCTGCACCACAAACCAAGCTAGTTAGAACTATTTTTTTCATCTCTCTCTTAAATTGGACTTTTGTCAGTTGAAACACCTATTTGGTTATCTGACACCATGAAATGAAGAGCATAGCCAATAAATCTTTTGCTTTATGCAACTGTGAACAGTAAAGGAGTGGCACCCAGGGATAGTGTTGTAATCAACTGAGCTTGTGATTTGATTAGCAAAATTTTATAGAACATACTCTTCTTTTTCTTAGTATTTGACACACACTTGTGATTATCTAATTGGAGCAACTGCATGTGTGAAAAGGAGTCAAAATAATCCCAAGACAAATGACAAACACTCCAAATTTCTGTTTAGCAGCTTCAAGCATAAAATCTCTCAGTTTGTCAATCTGTCTTCCAACTCTTCAGCTCCTTCTGTAGAGTGGGATGTGCAGGGACAAGAATGGAAACACATGGCCATGATAAAGGACAAACAAACCCAGGCTTTTTTTTGCAGCAGAAGCATTGATTCTCCATTCTGTGCTTCTTTACTTGAGTTTAAGAACTGTGGCCAGCTTCAAACACAATATGTAACATTACTTAAAAACATATTATCAAAACAAAATTGAAATTTTTAAAGATGAAATTAAGACCATTATGAAAGTTACTTTTAAGTGTTACTCTAACCAATTTTAAATAACAACACTTCTTTAGGCAGGTTTTTATGAAACAGCATTTCATTATGATACCATTAAAAATGCAAAAAATGAAAAATTTGGCATCTACAGATGCACTATGATGCACATTCACCTCTGATTTTCTTCCCTCTCAGCTGGAGTCAGTGTCTTCTTCTGTTTCAAATGTTCTATGACAGCATTCTGCTTCATAACCACCTGTAGGGTGATACAGAATCCAAAATAAAAGATGAAAACTTAGCCAGTATTTCACAGTATTAGGGGGAAAATCAGGACATTTCCTAGGTTAAAGTGTAATTTATTTCACTGAGTGACAAAATAAAGCTAATTTTATCAGGGGAGAAGTGCTTGTTTAAAACAATTATTTGAAAATTGAAAAAGAACACCACCACCCCCAGAGCAGGATATTTTGCTTATGTCAAGTTTGAACCCAGCAACTAAATGTAAATTGACTGTATTTTCTCAGTAACTGGTTGTTTTATCTTAAAAGTGATAATAGTCCATTAAATATTTTTTAAGCCCCCGCAGCCATCCAACAGCATCACATTTCAGATACCTCTTTGGAACCTCAGTTTTCAGGTAATGAAAGTACTGCACGTGTGTTCTGTCCATCAGCTTTCCTAGCTCTGACCTATCTTTCCTGAATTGAGAATAGAAATGGATTTGTCCCAGCAGCTAATGGTAAGCTGAATCAAGGTGACAGAAGAATGCAAACATGGTACAAGTGACTTGATGTGCTGAATTAACTCGGAACATGTCATTAAATTGCCAATAGCAATCGTGCACTATCTTTGAAAGAATCAAATTAACTGCCTATCAAATGTATTAACATTGTTAACAAGAACAGGCATTTGAAATTAGATTTCTTTCATTTATTAAGTATTAATTTCCTTCTGTTAACTTTACCTGTTTCTGGATAATGTCACTTTGATTAGAAGCCTGAAGGGTGTGCTCACGTTTAATTTCTATCTGTTGCTGCTTTTTCTTCTGCTGCTGTTCCCTGAGCTGAGGAACTCCATGCAGCTGCTCCTGCACACTAGCTGCTTGCACTGTCACCACACTGGCCATCTGCTGAGCCTGCGCTGGGCTACTCTGCTGGACCTCAAGAGGTAACTGAAGCTGGATCTGGGGCACACCGCCCAGCTGGGCTCGTATCTGAGCCACAACGTGGGGCTGCAGCTGAGAGAGGACTTCCACTTGCTGCTGGAGCTGAGCCACTGCAATAACACTTGCTGGAGGCTGCTGAAGTTGCAGCTGAGGATGAGCTAGGCACTGCACAGGAACCTGATTTAAACTTTGAGTACTTGCAAGGGTTGAGCCTGAGGTCTGAACCTGATGCTGCGTTTGCTGCAGCCGAGCTGGAATTTGTATGGGGGTGTGGGGCCACATCAGAGCGGGTTGTCGGGTTGGAGTTTGCACCTGAGCTGGATGCTGAGCCTGGGCCTGGCCTGGGGACAGGCCCACGGGTGGCGGCTGCATCGGGCCTGGCGCTGGAGAGAGCCCCGGAGCCTGGGCTGGAGACTGAGCCGGAGACTTGGAGGGCTGAGCTTCGGGGGCGGCCGCGGAGTCACCGGGAGCCTCGGGCAGGCTCGGGGCCTCGGGCTGAGCGCCCTGGGGCTGAGCCCCCGCGGGCTGTGCCGGGGCAGAGCCGGGCTGGCCCTGGGGCTGCCCCTGCCCTGCGGGCACGGCCGGAGCCGGGGGCGCCTGCACAGCCGGCTTCGCTTCCCCCGCAGCTGTGAACACACAAACACAAACCAGCACTCCATTAATTGCAAATGGCATGGCTAGGAGCCTTGATAACCCAAACCCTCTGGAACTACTGCAAAGCTCTGTGCAGGAGCTCAATGGACTCTGCAATACACTTCAAACAAATTTACTGCAGTAACAGACTGCAGCTGCATAAATACTCCCATGCAATTGAAATGGAAGCTTTTTTTCTGCTGAACAGAACAATGCTTACCTGAGGTGGAAGTAGAAACGGTGGTTGTAGTTGTGCTTGCTGTAGTAGCAGCTGCTGGTAGTGGGGTGAACAGAAATCTCTGAATTGTACCATTTGGCATAGCTGCTTGCATAAGCTGCTGTCCTGGACCAGGTATTACAGTCACACCCTGAGGGATTAATTGTAACTGACCAGTAGTTTGACCTTGTCCCTGAATTACCACAGTTAAGCCTTGACTGCCACCCTAAAAAAAAGTTAATATTGATGTATTAGTGACGTAATTCTCAGACAGACTTTGCTGAAAATCAGAACAATTAGGGGTTTGGATTTCAGAATTTAGTATTTTTATCACCTATATTAATACTCCTAAAATCCAAAACTAGCATCTGAGATCATGAAATACTCAAGGACTCTTTCAATAATTCTATCGCCAACAGATGACTGGGTTGGAGTTGCACATTTTGTGAACCCATAGAACACAACACAACAACTCTGAATCTTTGGTGTAGAAACTCATAGAATCACAGAATGGCTTAGGCTGGGAGGGACCTTAAAGCTCACCCAATTCCACTCACCCAATTCCACCCACACCTTCCACTATCCCAGGTTGCCCCATCCAACCTGGCCTTGGACATTTCCAGGGATGGGGCAGCCACACCTGCTCTGGGCAAACTGTGCCAGGGCTTCCTCACCCTCATAGGGAAGAATTTCCTCCCAATATATAATCTAAACCTACCCTCCCCTTCAGCTTAAACTCCAAGTCTTGTTCCACCTACAAAAAAAACTTATCTGACAACAAACAGTCTGTACATTGCAATCATTTATATGAATTATTTATAGTTTGAAGAACAGATGTTGTGGTAAATCACAGAAATTTATTTTTACCCAAAAATTGACTCTCAACTTATTTTTTGAAAATAAACCTTCATGATCTGAGCAGAAATTTTAAGAACTTTTTCCTCTTCTGCTCACAGATACTGTAACTTTTCCTCTGAGATTCTGGATAGCATAATGAAAACTAGATCTTCACATCAAATCAGAAAACAAGTAATCAAAATTATGGTCTGAATGTCTACAAAACAGACCATACAGAATAATTATGTCCCTTACTGCTATTAAAGATTTTTTTATCCATGCTGCTGAACACTCCTGATGCCAGTTACCTTACTGGGAAATACAACAGGAGGCAAAAGTTAAAACTTTACTATTATAACTACCTACTTTGTATTTACTATTTATGATATTTATTTACTATTTATGATATTTATTTACTAGAAAGTTCAGTCCGTTCAGTCTGTAATTATGCCAATGCTCATCCTAAATGAAGCCAGACACATGAATTTAAGGGCACAGACACTACACTGCTGAAATGCAAAGGCTGGAAGGGTGTTAGCACACTTCCACACCCAGGGCTGTCCAGAGCTTTACCTGCCCTTGTGTGAGCTGGGTGAGCTGGGCCATTGTCAGCTTCACCTGGCCCTGCTGAGGGCGAGGGGGTGGTGCTGGGGTCTGTGGCTGAACTTGTTGAGGGGCTGTTCCAGAACTTGTGATGGTTTTCTGACCAGTGCTGGAAGAAGCTGTGCTGGTACTAGAAACTGCTGTTGAGACAGGCTGACCCCTGATTATCTGAGTCACCACTTGCTGGGTCTGACCTGTAAGAGAAGAATTTGAGCTAAGAAACACATCTTCAGCTTTTTAACCATAAGCACAGCAAACCTCCAAGTCACAAATTGCACTGGGGTGTGATGGTGATCAGACAGGTGAAGCAAACACTGCAGTTTGCACATAAATTTTCTTTACAAACCATTTGTGTGATTGAAAAATGCCTGCAAAATGTTTTCCATTTTAACTAAGATTGCATGCATATGGAGAATTTCAAACACTGAGCTTCTCTTTAAGAAAAAACATACCAAAAAAAAAAAGGCTTTCTCAATGCACAATTACTCTATGTTTTTAGGGTTTTTCAGTTTTGTGTTTTTTGTTTTTTTTTTCCCCAAATGAATGGACATAACTTTAAATACTACACTTCCCAGTGTCAATGATGAATAACATTGACAAAGCCTTCAACAAACACATCCAAAAGCTGAAGAAGGCATTAGTGAAGTATCAAAATGAGGGATTTTTGCATTGGGACGCAACGACACACAAGGAATTCATGAAGAAAAAAAAACATGGATTTCACACTGGGAATTTAAATATTAAAGTGAACCTACTGGCTGGCAGAATACCTTGCTGCACCACTACAGGTGTTCGGATGATGGTCTTGCCAAGGGTGGACTGCTGCAGCGGGGTCCGGATCACCGTCATCCCGGGCCGCAGCGGCGTCCCCTGCACCACCTGTGCACACCAAAGAGGAGACCACCTGTCAGCCTGAGGAAAAAGCCCCTGGAATATGCCCTGAATGTTTTTCCACGTGTGTTGTAATTTTCCCAACTGCAGGGAATTGTTGTACCTCTTTGGAATAAAGGATCCATACACACCATTGCTGAGATGAGCAAAAACCATTGGAAAGCGATTAGCCAGAATTTTTAATATCTGCCAATAACTTAAAGTCTATGCACCTACATTTTTTTGAGTTAAATAACCAGAAAAACATCTTACTTGTGAAGTGCTTGTTGTTCCTAATGTCCCTGTGGTGTTTGGCCTAATGGTTACAGTTGCTGTCCTTGGCTGGAATGAAGTAAAGGTTTGACTTGCACCTGTAGTTGATGGAATGATACCCAATACCTTTTGCTGAACTTGAACCACACCTAATTAAAGAAAAATTGAGAATTCATTAATGACATAATGGCCAGCAAAAGAAGTAAATGCAACTCCAGGGTGGCATTTAGAACACAAGTCACCAGGTTTCTAGAACACCTTTGAGCCTTTCAACATTACTTGGGAAAGCCTTTGTCATATTGTAAAAGGAAGCAGCATTATACTTTGTCAATAGTACAACTACATTTTAAGTTAAGAAACAGATATTTTAGAAAAGATTAAGGAAAGTGTGAATCTTCACAAAGATCAGTGTGATGGTAACTGCAAAGAAGTCCTTGCATTGACAGGGTGCCACAAATTACTGTTATACAACCATTAAAAGCTATAATCTGAATAATTACAAATGTAGGAGAGCAGTTTAAACACCTTTCACCTACAACATTGTGGTGCTGAAGAAAATGGGCAATGCTTCTCCTGTCACTTAAGAAATTTCAATACAAAATCTGCAGCCTTCATCATGTACTCAGATGCTAAATATAATGGAGACAGAGAATTGAGCTTTTCTATTCAATATACATTCACAAATCTCAAAATATTAAGTACTCTTGTAATATGTCCTCTTAATATGAGGCAAGAATCAAAAATGCTAATCTTAGTCTAGAGCCAAACTCGTGTTCATCAGTGAAGAGCAGCTGTAGGCATTAATATTTTTGTGAAAAAAGTTGCTTTGTTGATTTAGATAACTAAAAAAAAGCATGCTTCATTCCACATTGTTCAAAATAAAGCTCCTAATTTTTTTGCTATGAAATGCAGAATAATTTATAGGTAAAAAAACTTGCATTTTTCCCCTTACAGACACAAATATGCAACACAGGGGGAACAAGCTGTAGAAACTTGTATTTATATATATATATTAAAAAAATATTTTTCCCCCTTCACATCATAGTTTACTTCACAGGGAAAATAGTGTCAAAGGAGAATTAAGCAGCAAGCTGGAATACAGTTTTTATTCAGTTCCCTTTGCCCTACCTCCTTGAGTTGATGGCACATTGACGGCAACAATCTTGCTGTTTGCAGGGAGTGGCAGCTTAGTTATCACTTTCCCTGCCATCGTTACTGGGCTGCCTGAGAGCTGGAAGGTCTGCCCTGTGCTGGCAATGGTTGTGGCTGAGGTGGCAGCTGTGCTAGTGGCTATTGAGGCACACAGAACAGGCAGGTTTAGAGCAGAATCATTAGTCAATGAAATGACTGTTTTTCAAGCATGAAACAGCAAACTACAGGATTACTTTAACTTTTTTTTTTTTTTTTTTGAATGTGTCATGCTTTGTTTGGTAAAGGTTCTTTTTTGGAAACAGGATGTTACATCATAGAATGCTTTCATGAATGATTACTGGTACAAAAACTGTCAGTAATTAATGAGACAGGTCAGAAATGAGTCTCCCTAGCAGAAGCCAGAACAAGGAAAAAACAGACAGGTATAATCTCAGAAATGTCCTTCTGGCATAGCGAGAATTAAGAGCAAAGATAACCAGAAATGTCATAATGCTGCATGTCTGGAGAAGATGTGATGTGTATACAGGATGAACTATGTACATACACAGGATGAACTCCAGCAATGTTTCTTCCACGACAAATGAATCCTTACCTGTTGAAGACTGGCCTTGCTTAACCCAAGTAGCAAAAGTTTGATGGAAATTCTTGTTCTGTTGGAATGTTACTGTAGCTGGAGACCCCACTTTAGTGGTGAGCACTACTTTGGTTCCTGTGGGGACAGGGCCTGTCAGAGGGCCCACCATGACTTTCTGGGGTGTGGAGACACTGGTGGCAGTGCTGCTGGCTGTGGTGGCTGCAGGGATCACACCTCCTGCAGGGATCTGCTTCTGCTGTTCCAGCCGTTTCTATTTAGGGAAAAAATGGAATAAAGAGATAATTAGTATTTTGAGATTTTACAACATAAATATTGTCTCTACTCAGTATTGACAGATAAAGGCCTCTGGCAGGATTTTAGTTCAAATTGTAGAGGATTGAAGAATAGGCTCCTTGACCTCCAGAACTACAAATCTGCTTAGAATACACAGCCAGAAATTTTCCTTTATAGCAACTTTAAAATCCTTGCCTTACATTAATTTCACTGCACATTTTACTTTAAAAAAACCAGCACAACATATTAATTTGTCTCAGATTAATCAGAAAGATTTTTAAAACTTTAAAAAATATCCATCTATATTTGGCTTTGACCATGTGCATGCATCTATGTCAGTGACTGGTACATCATCATCAACACAGAGTTTACTATAAGCATTCCTAAATTTAGAGCTTCCTGCACTGAGATCCTGCCAGTTACAGAAAAAACCAGACTGTATAATTCTGTTTCACCATTGAGAATGCAATTTCTAAAAATATTTTTTTAAATGTAAATCCAGTTTTCAGCCTGTTTAAGAAAATTAGCTTAAAATCCCTTACCTTACCCAGTGACCTTCTGTGCTGTAACTGTTGAAAAAGCATATTTAATCTAGAGAGCCCCTTAGTGAAGGGATGTATCAGCAGGCTCTTCTAAAATGTCAACTAATCTAACATTTTTCCCATGTTACTGGAATTATATCTGTATTTATTTCATTTAAATTCCAGCACTATATTGCACTAATACCCACAAACCAGAAGCATTCATTCACTACTAATGTGTTTTTTGTCAGGGAAGATGAAATGAAAAAGGAGTAAGTTGAGAATAAGCACAGTTCTTAATAATGTATGTGAAATATCAACATGGCATTGGATTTCCTAATTTTAATTGCATACATTTAAATATAAATACATATACATATCTACATATATTTAAATAAAATTATCAATGGGCTTAACTCAGATAACTTAAGATAGAATAAAATCAAAAGATTCAATTTGAGTGAAGCATGAAATGCAGTTGTATTCCCAAGTCAGCTGTATTCCAAGGCAGCTTTCCATCACACACAGAACACTGAGAAGCTTACCTGGAGATGGGTGCTTCCCAGCCTTCTTTAAAATGGAAACAAACTAAACCTTTCTAAAGTGTTAAAAATGATGTGGGTGAAAAACAGGCAATCCAGAACAAGCCTTTGCTTTAACCCTGTTTCAAATATAACAGATGTATGCAGTGGCAGCAGCATTGTTTGATGGCTTAATCTGCAGTTGGAACTATTTGAGAAATGGTGTAAGCAAGGGATAACTTAATTTCCCAGGCTATGATGCATGTGGTGAGCAGTGCAGTTGCTGACTGCTGGGACGACCAACAGCTCCCCACCTGCTGGGCAGCCAAACGTTGGTGTTTTAGCTGAGCCTCCAATTGGGCCTTGAACTCCTCTGCCTTCTTCTGTTCACTAACCTTAGCCTGTTGTTCAACTGCCTGTGCCTTTTCCTTCTCCACCCTGCCAAAGACACAACCAAAAGTAAGTTATACCACCACATAAAATCCAACCATCAAACTGCATTTTGTTTTATCCAGTTTAACTGCTCTTGTAAAAGAGCAACCATCAAGACAGAAGATCACTGAAAAATTGGTCATAGCTTTAAAAATATTTCTATTTTTCCTATTTCTAAACTAAACTACTGAAGTTGCATGCAACATCTCTGAAATATCCTGATGTTAAACTACTACAACATCTTACAGGAAACTATTAATCAAAACTGGAATTTATAATTACATCTGAGACTGCGAGAAACCCATGTAATAACATACATTTAAAATTGTTCTTTCCAAGAGAATCAAAAATGTTCCAACTGTAAGCACATGATACTGAAAATATGCATCTTATGACTTGAGTATTCTCAGGCTCAATTTACTTGTACAAAGTAATTTTCTCTGGATTACAAAAGTATTTAACAAATACTGTACAAAGTCATGCCAAAAGCAGCCTACAGCCTTTTGATGCATTACAGTAATAACCATTAAGCACTTAACAGTAGTTAGTTCATAAGCATGGAAAAATTAATATAATATTAGTTCTAACAAATCTGAAATATCTGCATACCTTAGTTTTGGTACCAGCAGATAGTTTAACTTTGTAACTTTAAGCTTAACTATCAGTATCAAAAGGCTCAGTAAAAACACAACACCGATGTGTTTCTAGTGATCATGATCATAGTGACCAGTTCTCTATGGGAACTTTTATTTAAAACGATCACACAAATGAAGACTACTTTCTTTAAAAGCTCACTTTACCTTTCAGCAAATGCCCTGATCTCCCACAGTTCCAACTCCTCCTCTGCTACCCAAGTTTCCATTATAACAGGGCCTGTTTGCTTGGGTGTTTCTGGCCTTTTTGGCCTGAGGGCACTTGATCGCAGTCCCTTCCTCTGGGGTGTTGGAGTTTCTTTAGAGAGCAGTCAAAACACACACATTAAGCTATACTGCAAAACAAAACTGAAGTGTAAACCAAGATTTAATGATGTTTTCATTCCCATTTTATAATCAGGGAGGCCTTTCAGCTTCAGATAAATCATGTCCATTTGTTAAATGCAGCATTTGTTTCCCATAGGTAAATTAATAGTTTGTGGCAAGCTGCATTTGCTCCCTTGATAGGCTGAATTGGCATAAAGATCCAGTTACCTTAATTTCTCTAGATTACAGGGGGGGTGGGGAGGGAATGTCTAAACAAACCAACAAACCTACCTTTTGGAGCCTCTGGTACACCAATGGGACAAATGATTTTTCTTATACAGTACTCTGACCGGATCCCATACGGACCAACATCTCTCCGCTTGATTATTTCTGTTGTTGTAATTTCAGTTTCAGTTGTTTCTGCAACAAATTAGTCCCAGTATATTAATAACAGAAACAAATAAAGCTAAATCTCCAATCAACCCAATGTACTCAAGGCAAAGAAATAGCAAACAAAATTCAAATGCCACAGCTGACAGTGAGCCTTTATGGAAATGTTTTGAGGGAGTGTAATACTCAGAATTTACAGCAAAAGCTTTTGCAAAGAAAAACAGAAATTTAAAATAACAATACCTGTCCTTGTGGTTCCTCCCCCAGGTGGAGCTTTTGCTGCCATATCATCCCACTTGAGACATGCCCACAATAACCTCAACATCAGGCTCACTCCAGCCAACGATTTGACTGTTTGGAGTCGGTACCTAATGACAGAATATAAATTATATTTTAAAATAAATTTAAACTATCCAGCCAAACCAAGAGGACAGAGGATTTCCATGCTACTTTTACTGAACAATATAGAAAACTTAATAATAAATAGCAAAATTTGCATATTTGGGAATAAACATCATAATAAATAAACAAAATCACTTGTATTTTAAAAATCAATTAATTTCATCACATCCTAGACGACTTCTCAAAAATGTAAAGTATGTACCTCCAAGTGATCCCAAAAGTTGGTCTTGGGGATGGATATGGCCAGATATCCAAGGCAGGCTTTGCATTGTAATTGAAATAAGGAACCTCTCTGATCCCTCCTCTCCTGGCCAGCTTTTTTAAGTCATCATTGGGTAAAACAAATATGCTTTTTTTACTGCTTTTGGTAACAAATTTCCTATAAGATGGCAAGGCAGTTCCAGAACGAGTTTTTTTGGGTCTTGTGAATTTCATTAACTTCACTTTGTCTTTTGTGGAGTATTCTTTGCTGACAGTCATGGAAGTCACCAATGTGCCTTCTGGGGTGGTCAGTGAATCGGTGACTGTTGTTGTAACCACTGTTTTACTGTGCTCCTGGACAGAGATGACATCAGAGTTACTCTCTGAGGCTGGAGTGGTGAGCTTGGTCACAGTGGTGGTGGTGACAGTGGAGATGGCACAGTTTTCTGTAGAGGAAACAACAGTGGTTTTCTCATCACTGGCAGCTCCAGTCTCTGCAACCTTAAACACTGTTTTGGACTCTGTGGACACAGTTGAGGTTGTGGTGGTCACTTCAGTAATAACAGTTTTCATTTTACTTTCTCCATTAATACTTTCCATTTTATATGTCTGTACCCCATTCCGGTCAGCAAAGTGACTGCCCAAGCTGGATTCCTCACACGAGGTTACAGGTGACGGAGCAACTTTCTTCTCCTCAGTTGCTTCAGTTTCCATAGATTCTGTTTCACTGTTCAGGTTATTTTCTTTACAGACAGGCTGTGCTGGCAGGGAAGCAGAGCCAACACTGGCAGATCTCTCAGGAGAAAGCTGGTTTTCCTCAGTTTTCTGCACACACCTGGGAACTTCATCTAGTGGCTGAAGACTCTCTCCAGACTCAGACCCAGGTGAACTCTGCAGATGTGACTCTGAGTCCACATTATTTTTATCCTTTGTGTCCTCTCCCATGATGTCACCATTCATGAATGGTTTTACTGAAGATTCCTTAAAGGTCAATGGTTTTATTTCATGTTCTGGAATGGATTTATTAATATTATTAACTTTTGGTTCAATATCACCCCCTGCCTTAGCTTCACAGGTATTTTTCACTAAGCAGTCATCATTTGATAATGCTTTAATGTCACTGTCTTTTCCATTAACTTGAAATGATGATTTTTCTTTTTCTGTCTCAGTTTCTTCATCTTTATTATTCTTTTTGTCAGTAACAGTATTTACACTTGTCTGATCAAGATATTTGTTCATGGTACCTGTCTCCACTTTCAGTTCCTGACCTTTCTTTTGACCATTAGCCTCTGTTAGTTTAGAGCTCAGTAAATCCTTATTATTATCTTCCCTGTCCATGTGTTCCAGAGTCTGACTTTCATTTCTTTCAGAAATCAGCCCTGTTTTAAATGATTCTAGATCTTTATTAGCTGATTTTTGGTGAAATATCATCTTTTCAGATTTACTTTCAGTCTTTACAGGAGCAATTTCTTCCTCCATTTCACTTTCTTGAGAGGACATGGTTTCCATATGGCTTTTTATCATACAATTGTTTTCTGGATCTTTGCTTCGCTGTTCAGAATTCCCTTCTGAGTCTGGTTTTTCAAGAGTGCTCACAGCATCTCTACAGCTGCTTTCAGGTACCACTGGCCCTAAGTTTTCAAGTTCTCGCTGAGACACTCTGGTAATAGGTAGCTTTTGTTTCAAGGGTTTTTCATTTGTTTCTGAAACATCCCATTTGATTCTGCCTTCTGCACTGGTTTGTTTCAAGCCATCCACTAAAGAGCTCTCAGACTCTCCAAGAGCCTCTCGTCCTTGACACTTATCAGCAGTCAAAGGCTCAGGGTTGTTTTCTCTGCCATCATTCTGAACTGAGCTGTCTCCTTCAGAGGACTGAGGGGAGTCTTCATCCAGCAGCTGCCCCTCTTTAGAGAGCCTGTTTGACAAAGGCAAAGAAGGTTCATCTTCATCCCCAGTTTTGGAACAGGAGATGCTGCTGATGGGCAAACAGTCCTGTTCCGCATCTTCGCCTTGGGTCTTGTCTGAAATGTAGCTTTGATCTTGGGAAGAGGAGTCAAACTGGCTTCCTTCTTTCCCATTCCTCGTTTGTAGCTCATCTGTGTTTTTCTGGGGGCTCACAGATCGAATGCCCCCAGTTTTAGCACCAGACTCCAGCTTAATCTTTTCTAGACGCTGTTTTTCTTCCAGTGTAAACTGTTTTATTCGCCGCTCCAGGAGTCCATCTAATTTTGATGATTTTACTTTCCTTTTGTAGCAAGTCCTTAAATGAAATCCCTCACTGACATTGATTATATCCCGCTTACAATGACTTTCCTCATCTTTTATGGAGGATTCAATTTTCACATCATCCACATCCATAGGTTCTTCTTTGATGACTTTATCATTTTCACCATCGATGTCTTTTTCCACTGTGAAGAAGAAGTAACTCTGAGTCAGTGAGCTCCCCAATAATGAATATAAATTATATTTTTACATTAAGTATTGAGAAATAAATGGGGCTTTTAGCATATTAAAAGATTTCAATTAAAAAAGGAACAAAAGCTTCAGACACTACTACAATGGATAACAGGCAATCATTTAACTGAGACATTTTAGATGTCTTGACAAAATCTGTTACACAGTTTTTCACTAGTTATTTCTGAGGTTCTATGCTTTTACTCATGCAATAACATGAGTTTCACAATAACAAAAGATTCTCACCTGTGTCTTTTGCATAATCTAAGTTTTCAGAAATTGTGTCAACTTCTAATTTGTCTTCACGCAACTTTTCTTCTTTTACTTGTACTTTCTCCAAGGTTTCTGAAGCATCTGCTTTGTCTTTTGTTTGCAGATCTCGAGAATCCTTCGCTCTGTCTTTCTCTGTTTTTACCTTAGTTGTACCTTTTCTTTTATCCAAGTTGCATTTTTCATCTTCGCTCTTTGCTATTAATAAATTAAATTATTTCAATTATCCAGAGTATTTTTTGTACTCTGCCACATTTGAATGTATGTTAGTTTACCTCTCAAATCATCTGCACACCATTAGTGAAATTCAGAAAGAGAATTAAGAATCTAGTGATAACACCATAGATTAAACAGTGCACCACTGGACATATATATACACCCCCTCAATATTTAAGATGTTATTTTTTGGTTTTGACACTCTACATAACCTTTATCTACATTTAATTTAAATAAGGCTATACAAAGACGCACAAGTATTACACACAACATAATTGAAACAATTTAGCTACAAAATGTCTGTGACAACTGAACAGGTTACATTGACCACGATTACCATATACCCGAAAAAGCATTGCTGGAAATTACTCCTAAAGTCTCCTTCAGAAATATCACACACAAATTAACTGAAATTTAAAAAAAAATGTAAGCAATGCAGACACTTACTTGATAGCAATTTTCTGTAATTTGCATTAGTATTTCCTGGTAGTTTGGGCATAAACCTGTGGACATGGGTTTTACTAATCCAGCTCCAGCCCCCATATCCTGTTACTCTATATTCCTCTCCTTTTTGCTTCCAAACCTGTAAATATTTTTAAAAAGTAATATTAATGATGCTGTTTGCTGCATTATTAATGTTTATAGGAGTTTTTTAATCAACCTGTATGCTTGTTACAACAAGTATAGAGCAAAGAACTACTCCAACAAAAGTAGTTAGTATCTACTGTAGGAGAATATAAACAAATTTCTACTGTAGTTCCCATCATATTGTACAATCTTCCAAAGGCTGGATTTTATGGGGAGAGGGAGTGGGACAGGGACAGACACACAGACAAGATTCCAACAATCCCCTAGAACCTTCCATTAGGAAAGGCTGCATTTTCAGACCAGTATCTGTCACTCAAGCAGTGTCAATAAGAGCATGACACAGATCAAATTCAGTTCAGACCAAGACCAGACCATGCTTGAATACATGGTCATGGTTCCTACTTCCATGTAGGAGTAACACAAGGACATTAACACACTAAGCTTAAACGAAAACACAAAGAGAGCAAGAAATCAACAGTTTCTATGTTTTCTTTGTTCTTCCCACAAAAGAAACCCTCACCTGGTGCTTGACAGGAAATGTGTATTTCACCCACGTAGCTTGTTGCATTGTTTCCTCTTCTTCTTGTTTTCTCTCTTTTTTTTTCACTTTCTCCTTTTCTTCTCTTTCTATTGCTGTCATTCTGCGTAATCTAATCCAGACAGATTTAAGTGCATTTAAGTACAGGATCTTGCAAGCAAATATAAGATATCAACAGCACATAATGCCCCTTTGAATAAGTTTAAATATCTGAAGTTAAGAGGAATGCCCACTATCAGGTTTTAGGTATTACTTGCAACATGAACAACACTTTTTTTGCTATTTCAGTGAGACAAACACAGCTGGATGCAATTGTGTCTAACACCAGACACATCTATTTTCTATTTTTGCTCCTATGACAAAATGAGAGACAAAATCCAGACTCCACTGAACCAAGTGTTGAAATTTGCTCTTCTACTCTCCCAGAGTTTTAGCAGTTTTGAGACTGTGGCTCAGATAAAACAAATGCAGAAGCAATGACACTATAAAAACATTGTCATGGTTTTTCAGTGCTTCTGTTTGAGAAAATACACTTCAAGTACTGAATGACCACCTCAATTTAAACACAATTCTTACAGGCTTAGAGGAACTAGAAATTGTAAACCGAAGTAAAATTCTCATATTCAACAATATCTTAATATTTATTCATTTTACCTCGTATGCCCCAAGGATTCCCGCCAAATGGGCAGCATGACAACTGGTTTGATTGCACACTCCAATATAGCCAATGCTAGTGCAAATTCTCTGGGTTTGCTGCACATCTGAACAGCCTTAATCCAGTTAGACCTAAATTGGAAAAAAGAGAATGATCTGAAACATATACATGCACTAATACAGCTTGCCATCTTAAAAAGACTTCATGGTAGGATAAAAATTCCTGTAGTAATACTTTACTCAAATGTACAACCCTTTTAGCCTCCATCATAAACACACATTATGTTTTATTAGAGTGAAGCAGAGTGCTTGGAAATCACAGATTTGAAAAAAACAAAGACTATTGTTTATTAACACTGCTAGCAAAACCACAAGTAAAATACGAGAATATGTATTTCCATTTATTCATTTACCTGTGGGAAGCCCAATTAGGGTGAAGGAAGGATGCTGGGATATTGTTTTCTAGCTGAATAATGGTCAGCCTCAGGGTGGATATGGTGAGAACTTTAGAGCCATGCACAGACCCGTTCCACTTGAACTCTCCAGCTGGAGTCAGGCAGAATTTGTGTGAGAGGTGTCGCCTCTTGTCGTGGTCCTCCCTGTGCTGGTGCTTGTTCAAAGCAAAGGAATTGGTGGCATACTGATTGTGATAAACACGGTACTTCCCCTCCTGCCCCAGTTTGAAATAGTTGTTGATATTTCCTTTAATCACAACGTCCTTCTTGGTGTTCACTCGGGAGACTTCGCCTTGAGAGTTGACCACCAGAACCTTATGAAAGAAATATTGGGAACTTTTCAGTGAATCTGTATAGTAATTCCTTCTATTTACTTATTTATGATTTAGGCTTCAAATGTCTATATATAAAAGAATAAAAATACCCTGCACCAGTATGCAGAAACAAATAACTGTTTATCCAATACACCAATATATGTACTTCATCACTGCCTGTCAACAGAGTCAGGACATTCCCAGATCAACTTTAACATTAAAAAAACACCATCCAGGCTCCTCAGACCAAAAAGGAACCTGTTTTGCTGTTCTAATTGTGCCTGTGGAGGGAGAGAACTCTGGGAAAGCAGCTTCACTAAACTCATGTAAGCCCTCTGTGAACCCCTTCCTTGGTACATCACAGAATTCAGACATGCAGCTTAGGAAACAAAAACATGACATAGACAACATCACTGGACTAATTTGTTTGTCAACAAATTCACTAAGTGTTAACTTGACATGGAAAATCAATTAAGAAAAATAAAATTAATATACCAAATAATATGCAGACAATTAACTGCAAAAAAAGTCCCAACGGTCAAACATTTTCTTCCTGGAAAAACTGAGCTACTTAAAAAAAACAGAACCAAAACAACTCCACCAGTGCACTGGGTCACTGTCATCACTCTGTAGAGAGCACTCAAGAGAGCAAAGGAGAAGGGGAGAAGTTTCCTGTGATACTACAATTTCACCATTTGCTAATTTATTATCACTGCCTTTTTTTTTGAGTACCTCCATTGCCTGAAAAAATCACTTTTTTAAACTTTTCAGTAAAAGTTAGTATATTTTAAAGAAATTAACATTTTTCAGAACATTTTTTGTAGTTCTTTGAGTTTTTCAAGATGTGTACAAACCTCTCTGGTTTCTTTATATAACTTATTTGCTTCATTTGCTGCAGCAGCAACCTGCTGGCTTTTCATCTGGCTCAGTTTGCTATCTGGATTTCTCAATCTGGTGAGCATCCGTGTCGAGCCTGGTGTGCCCTTCCCTGCACCTGGAGAATCACTTCTTTCACCATTGGATTTCTCTCCTGCCCAGGAATGAAAAAAGGCTTTTAAAACAAACTTAAGAATTTGAAGTTTTCTACTGATGTATGGAAGTTACAAAAAGAACAGAATGTTTAGTGAAAAGAAAAGCTGCATAAAATGAAAGTTGGAGATGTCATTATCCTTATCATCCTTATTATTAATATAATTATCATCATTATTATTATTACCTATATCCTCTGAAGCCTGGGATCCCCTCTCTGCATTTTCAGCATCATCAAGAGTCTTAATGGAGTCATTCTGGCCTGAGCCCAGCTCGCCAGCACTGCTGTTCTCAACATCTGCCTGTGGAGGTGCAGCAGAACCACTGCTGGGGATCATCTGACCAGTTTCTTCTACAAAAGAACAACTTCAGTTTTAGTTTTTTCTTTTGAATTGGATCAATGCAACTTTTTAAAGTTTTCATCAAGAAAAGGCAGATGAATATGTTTTGCTGGACTGGAGGGAAACACATAGAAAATATTAATTCCCTTCAAAGCACTGTATCCATGAAAGTATTTTTTTTTCTGTTTCAAGCAGTTTCAACTTCTACATCTCTGAAGAACTGAAATTTGTACCTGTATTTAAAATATATTTGTATTTCATCGAAGAATTTTTTTATATAGATGCACACACAGATAACCCGGAGATTATTCTGCATTTAGAATTCATAAAATTTGGTCTTGCTGAAGCATCTGATTTTCTCTCTTTTAATTTTCTTGTGCTTTAGCTGTTCCTCAGAGCACACACTTTTCAGTTTCCCATGTTTTCCAATGAGTCTTTGATTGTGTCTTCCTCAGCACCTTAACTCTCAGGAATCCCACAGATTTCGGTTCCATTGGCACCACTCTAAATATCAGCCCACTTAAAATATCAGCCCCTTCTTGATCTGATGGGTCTTGATGTGGCTTCAAATGGATTCCTGGTTCTCAGCTGTCCCTGTTACTGTGTCTTGACAGCTCTGGACTTTGTTGTCACCTCACCTGTTGTGCTGCCCCTGTAGGAATTTTTGACTAAATATCACTGAATTGCAGCTACCTTGAAAGAAATCCCTCCACCCTCCCTGTAGGAACAAGCCCCCATCCCTCAAAACAGCAAACCCAGCACTGTCTTCTGGGCTTAGTGCCAAAGGGAGACAGTTCAGCTGTTTAAAATCTGCAAGATCTGCCTGTTTCTAGAATTCTTCCACAGCATCAGGGATTCTGATGTTGTTAAGAGAACTGACAGAACAAAACCTGGTTTTGTGAAATATTTGCTCCTAGCAGAAGGATGGATCAGATAAATATTCTGAGATTCCTAGAGGATCTCTAATCTAAATGCTTCTTGATTTCTGACTGTGCCAAATGGGTGACCACCACTGTTGGATCCACTTCCCTCTTTACTATGAGTTTCCATGGCTGCTATTTGGAGGGGAGTGGAAGCAGCCAAACCAGACTCTTAATAAAGATTATTATCCAAATTGCATTTAACAAGGATGGCAACAGACATGCTCATCTACCTCTGCATTTTACTCATATTTCCCCCCTTTTTTGGGGATAACTGCCTCACTGATCCTGGTTCAGTATCTCTCCCTCTCTCTGAGAGTCTCAAACTGAAATTTCATAGTAAGAACACAAACATTGCTGTGACAGACATAAGGAAAAACCCTCTCCCCACACACTTTCCTACAGAAAAAGAGCCCACCAATATACAACTCACGTAGAAGCTTTGGAAGGAGAAAAGTACTTGTGGTAGTATAATAAATAATGATAAATATATAATTGAATCTTTAAAATAAAATACAAACCCATAAAGGTGTCTGAAACAAAATTATAGTCTGTATATTTTCCATTAAACCTTTACATAGTTATTTTAACTTTAAAAGGGAATAAAAATAGGAGAATTGGCAAAAATATTTGGTCAGGTATCTAAAATATATGGCTTTTGTCTTGTACAGCAGGACATTTTCTGTACATAAAAAGTGCATTATGAGGCTTGCAGATTACAGATTAATCTTAGCTTTCATTTTGTCCTCCTGTTCAGGAAGTTTATTACAAGGTTTGGATGCATTGACTTTCATAGGTTGAAAAGCTGCAGACTGTGACTGAGAACTATTTCTGTAGGAGAGAAAATATTTACTACCCTTTTTTAAAACATAACACATGGAGTATGTTCACATCACACATGTTTAGATTTTTAAGAACTGAGAATAAAACTGAAAATAAAATCCTGATAATTTTAACAATGATCAGCTGTTTAGAACAACATTTGGTTATGTAGTAAATCCTGTAATAGAATGTAATTCTAAATGTAATATAAAGTAATTCTAGAACAGTACACTCATACTTCATGTTACACCTAATCAACTCCCACTTATTCCTAAAGCAAAAGTAAGTTTGTCTGATTTTAAATAGTGTATATTATTACCTTTGAGTCACTGACATGGCAGAACAAAACATGCTAAAATACAATAACCCTTGTGCTCATAATTCTGAAATCTGTTTAAAATTTCCAGCATGACAATTTTAATCTTGACATTTCAGTGCAATGGTTTATTCTTGTGAATGAAAATGCTTTGTTAGTAATATACACAGTAAATGAGAGGTTAAAATAATAAACAAGCCAGCAGCAAATCAGATTTGAAATAAACTCTGAGAGGATGCTAACAATCATTACAGATCACTATGAAAAAATAAAATATACAGAAAACAGAAAATAAAAAGCTTAGCCATAGTTGTCTTTGGAAGGCATGGAAACAAATGCTAATGTCATGGAGGACCACAAATTTCAAGCACTAGTTGCAAGAAAATTAACTTTGAAATGTTAATAATGACAACGTAGCAGTAAAGGATGGCACTGCAAGCAAACAGCATGAGTGATATATGCTGGGAATGGTTTTAGTGGACAAATCAGAGAGAAAAACAGATTCCCCAAATTACAGAGGCATTGGTAACAGTGCCTTCTGTACCTGAGAGTTCCAGAGGGAGCTCTGATGCCACCTTCTTCTCTGCCACGTTGTTGCTATCAAGGGTTTCTGACTGACACCCCACTGCGTCCTTCCCTTCAGAGCAACTATTCTCTCCTGCAGAAGGATTTGTGGTGTTGTCATCAGTGCTTGAGGTCACAGAGTTACTTTTATCCCCAACGACTGTTGCCTCTACAGTAAAACGCACAACAAAACTTTAGGGATGTTCTTTATTATGGCTTAGGATGTCATTTGGCATCATCCATAGAAAGCAACTTCAGCAGCTTTGTTTGTTTGATAATGCTGAAAAATAGCGAGCTTTTTCCTTTCCCATTTTTTGCAATGAGATGGTATTGTCTCAGAATCAAAGAACAAACCAATTGTGAGTAGGAAAAAGTCAAAAATTGTGGCTTACTACAAACATGCTGATCACAACCTCTAAGTGCCACCTGTACCTCAAGGCAGGATATCTAGGAGCCAGCTGTATAGAAGTAGGAAAGTTGGTGAAATTACTTAACAAGAACAACTCCAACAAAGCACAAAGCACAAAGCAACTGATATCAATCACCTATTACAGAAATATCTTGGAGAATCATACAAAGAAAGTATCACACCAACACTTTAAATGGGGGTTCACTTCACTTAAAATGGAGCTGCTAAAGCACAGACAGTTTCTTTACCTTCTGTTTTCTCTTTTTCCACATCTTGCTCACTGTGTGTTTCCTCAATTTTATCCTGGTCTCCAGATTCTTCCTTGTCTCTCTCAGCATCTGTCTGGTCATTATCAACATCACTTTTGGCCTTTTCTGCTTCCTCATCTCCTGTGTTTTTATCTTCCACTATTTCTCCTTTCCTTGCTCTGATAATGTCCAAAATTTCATCTACAATATAAAGCATGTTGTCAACATGAAACAACAAACCACCTACAGAGCCAGGGAGCACAAATAACATGACATAAATCCTGCTTCTGATGTAAGATAAACTAGATTTGATTTAAAGTGCAGCATCTATTCCCATTACACAAAATATTCCTACCATTTGCTGCAGAAAGGAAAGATTTGTTGCTGCCCCTTGCTTTGTTTGTAAGGTCTTCTGTCACATCCATGTGCCGATGAATCTCTTCACGCATCTCATCCAGGGTTTTGCATAGGTCAGCTTCCCAGTAATCCTTGTCCAGGCATTCAATTAACTCTGCCAGCTGGATCTTTGTGCTGTAGTACCAGATTTTCTTATCCTTCTCACTTTCTGAATCTTCCTCTCTGTAGGAGTATTTAAAAAATATTGATTTTAAAATATCTGGATAAATGACAAAAATTGCTATCACCTGCTTTCTGCAGAGCACTATGAAATGTCAATACCTGAGTGTGAATAAACAAATCACATTGCTCATATGCACCCAGTTTAATATCAATATTCCTTTCTTGTTTCCTTCCCTTTCTTCATTCCCTCAGTTCTCATGACAACTTCCTCAGGAAAGCTTTGAAGTCTCCTTAAAACTGGTTTGTCCAATCTGACAACAAGATTTATTCCTATTATATTTACTATTTCTGTAACCAGTAATTTACTACTAAATCTGAAATAATTTTAAAGTCCAGAATCCATAATGGTAGTTTCTGACAGCATATTCAGGAAAAAATACAGTTAGAAAATTCGAAGTATAGAATGTCACCTTCATAAAATATTTTATATTGGCATCCCAGAGTATCCACCTGTGAGAGCACCAGTAAGGGATGAGTCATAATACAACCCCTTTGAAAGGATCAAGGGATTTCCACATTTTTATTCTGCAGTACTCCATGACCCCATGAGCCCAGAATTACTGGTGCCAACAGCACCTCAGCAGGGCCACAGACCCAGGAGAGCTCCATCAATACCCTGGGTAACAGGCTCTCCTGGAGCCTGCAGAGCACAGGAGGATGCTCCAAGTGGTTCTGCAGCTGCTGGATTTCAGCTTGGCTTGATCCATCCTGGGGAGCAGCAGCAGCCAGATCCAAGCTGGCATGAGCCAGATCCAAGCTGGCATGAGCCCATCCTTTCCACAGCACACCCCAATGCTCCTCACAACGTGTGGGTGCCCACTGATGGCCTTCACCTGGGCAGAGGAACTAAACCACTGCTGTACTTGCACCCCCTGCTCCAGCACTGCAGGCCTGTGGCTCTCTGAGAACCCCAACCCAGAGTGCTGACAGCAACGGGAAGCTGACTGTAAATCTCAAAGATCTGCCCTTGTGGGGTTTGTTGCAGGTTCCTCTCTACTGGTTCCCTTCCTGTGGCTTATATATTAAAAATGGCACAAATTTGCTTCAGAGATTAAGAAAGACAACAAAGCTTAAGGCAACTTGATGGCTGTTGATCTACTGCCTCCCATTCTGTATTTGTGAAATAATTAGTATTTGCAACTCAAACAGAACACTACTGAAATAAGGTGGTTGTGAAGTTAATAAAGGCAGTATTAACAAAATTCAACTACTAACTTGTTACAACCATTATTACAGAACAGACTTTTGCTTTTGATGATAAAACCTTGTGTTTTGCAAAGAAACTTGCATCTCTCTCATAAAGGCCTTCGCTCATGAAAAGCAACTAATTCTGCTTTACCCATTTATTCCTCTAAACTGCCAACATTCCATTAGTTTTAACCACACCAACCTGTTAAGTTGACAAGTTTTCTCAGAAAACAGCTCATTACAGGAAGACCATCATGTACAACACACCAAAATGTAACAGCGGAACACTGACAATCATTTGACTCTATGGAATATTCCAGACCTGTAAACTTCCATGTTAAAGAAAAATTACTGTTTAAATCATGTTTCCTCTAAACCAAGAGTTATTTACTAACAACAACAGGAATGACAGCACTTTCATTACTGGTGGTGAACAAAAGCCACAGAAGAGGAAGATAAAGGCAAACACCCAAAAACCAAGATGGAAGGGGAGATGAGAATGCAAGAATAGAGCTTTACATAGTGAGAGGAAATAAAAGGATGAAGTAAAATGCTTAACTACAAAGGACAGGGAATGGGTGCCTTCTGAGCTTTCCCTGGAAAGTGCCCAAAAGAAATGGCAAGTGCAAGACCCTGCAAAACAGCAGTTGTAAGGCTGCAATGCTCCTGGCAAACATGACTGTAGAAATGTGATGCTGTTATTACTCTATTTCTTAACTGACCAAAAAGGGAATTTGAATCTTTAATTCTGAACCCCTCTGTTGTGGCTGTTACAGGATTATTTGCTAGAGAGATAATGCCATTTATACATCCTCTTATATGACCTAGATATACTACAATATAAATGCTTTATATAGAATGAGAGAGTCACTTTGGCTGGAAAAGACCTTTGAGATCAAGTCTGACAATATATTCTCATCTCTCCATGAGGAAAGGCTGTGCCTGCATTCATCTGCCAGACAAGCATCTTGTACACACTGCTTCTATTTTCATGGTGATCATCCAAGTGTCTTCTTATTTTCATGTTTCTCCCCCCCATTCAGCAAATCTGAGACTGCTCCAGCTGCACTAATGCAGCCAGGGTTTGTATGTGTGTCACCTGAACATCCCAAGCAGCATCTGGCTTTTCCCTCCCCATCAGCCCTTTCTATTCTAGGTTTGCAAGGTTCCATTGGACTGAAAAGCAATTAACTGCTGTCTTCAGTTTCCCTGGATAACTCAAGAAAAAGCCTTCAGCATCAGTAAAGGTTTGCTGTATTGCAGACCAGTAAACCCTGAGGCTCAGTGTGCAGAGCTGAGACATCAGACCACCAAGAGTATTCTGCACAAAGCACCTGGAGCTAACCCCTCTGTGTGTGATTTGAGTCCTGCCCATTAAAGAACTGCTCAGATAATATTCTATAAACAGACAACGAGGTTATCCAAGAGTATTTTAATACCCTTCTACTTCATTTATATCAGGGTTTGAGTATAAAGTTTGTTTTGAACCGAAGACTATCACAACCTTAACAAAAGAATTTCAGGAATTAAAGAGTTTTCTCTTGAAAAAGCACTGACAGAATGTGAAATGGCACAAACTGGTTGGTCTGTGTGCTTACACCAAACTCATTTCTGGCCAGACTTCTTTCCAAGATTCAGATGTGAGCCAGAGGAAGACTTGGAGCACACAGCAGGAATCATTCCATGCAATCCATTTTGGCCAACTTAGATAAGACTTAAATTAACAATTACATAATTCCAGCTAACTTTCCTTTAACATCTTCTTGTGTTTACTAAAGGGACATGACTTTTACCCTCTGAAGAAATTAGAGGGCTTGTCATAAAAAGATGCAAATTCCAAGGCTACACAAGGACCAGTTCCCAACGTTTTTCTCGGCCAGTCCAGACAGATTTGCCAGTTTGGTGCTGGACAGGGGGACTCAGCTGAGTCACACACACTATGTGAGGCCAAGGAGGGAGAAAAGAATCACATGATTATTTCCTACCTCTTTCAGCCTCCTTGGCTGCCAGGAACTATTCATTGGCAGGCTGCAAGACAAGTTTAAAGACTGGCAAAAGCAACATAGAAGATAATCAAAACTTTCAAGCAAGGTGATAACAAAATATTTAGTACTACTAGTAGCAGATACTTCCTGAATTCCATGATGATACAGCTGGAAACTGAAGAATTCAGGAAACTGTTTAAAGCAATCTATTCAAATGAAGACCCAAACCCTTGTTAATTAACTAGAGAGAATAGGGGAGGACCCTCTAAGAACATAAACAGCATGACAAATCTTGCAGAAAAAAAGGCTGAAACTGCTTTTGACTGTTGAAGAAGATCCATACAACTCAGGAATAACAATGTGTGTCCTATTTCTGCTATCAAAATGAAAGCCAAACAGTGTTTCATTATCTTCTTTCGCAGACAATTGCTAAATCCAAAGAATCTCAATATTTCTATAAAGATAAACTTGTTAAAACACTGCAGCAGTTTAGAAGGACAATGCAAGTCAAAGTCCCAAATTTCCTGAGTTAATAACTTGCAGAAATAATCTTCACAAGTTAAACAAATGCAATTGACCCAGAGGCATCATCCTTAATTTGTAAACAGCTTGAAACAAAACCGTCAGGAATTAATTTGCTCTTTGCCTGTTTTTTGTTTTAATTTTGTTGATATTTGTTCATGAGGAGACTCCTTCAGTGTCCACTTTTCCATCTCTGTAAAACAGAAGAGGTGGAAAAGAGAAACAAACCCACAATGATGGGCTTAAAAAGGCAAGTGATGGAAATAAAAGCATCAGGGAACAAGATTTACAAAATCCTTTGAAAGGTAGGAAAACCAGGAGCAGGTTGGATTTATGACATTTAAAGGGGGAGAGGGGAGAAGAAGTAAAAAGCCCTGAAAACCCTTTTGAGAAACAAAACCACCAAGAATTTAGGATTTCAGTTCTCTAATCCTCCTGGGCAGGATTTCAAATTGGTATTTGTGCAGATTATTTTTAGATCTATTAGTTTCCTCTGATACATTTGATCACATGGCATTGGGGAATATACTCTATTCATTTTAATAAAGTTGATATGATAATGAAATTTAATGAATCTTAGGTTTTAGCATTTGGCAGTTATCCCTTAAGTTACCCTTCAGTTTTCCAAGCTTTTAGGTGTGGTTTGATCCTGTTTAGTGTGTATATATAAAGAAATAAGTAAATATATGCAAAAATTTGGGTTTGCAATGCAGCATGCCTACTGAATTAAAAAGCTGAAAGAGTTTAATGTCAGTGTGAGTTATTAAAGTTGCATTTCCCTGGTCTTAAGTCGTGTACTACTTTTGCCCCCTTATGATATAATTTGCCCACAGAACACCTAAAAGGAATGCAAAATATTGGTTTTTAAAAACTCAATACATTTAACTTCTGAAGATGTCTAAGTGCAGTTAAAATTACTACCAATGTGCTAGAAACAACTCTCACATGTGCAGATTTCAAAGGATCACGAAGCACCTGCATGATTCATTTTAGTTTGAAGTATGTTGAAGTATTGCCTGTATCAAAACCTTCTGAACATCAAATACTCCACTGGGAAAAAAACATTGTTTCACAGATCAGGTTTGGTTAAAAATAATTACCTATCTGCCTACATACAGGGAAGAAACAAAGTCTGTCCATTTATCTCAAAACCAACTCCTGAGTGATCTGGATTTTTTAATGTTAATTTCCAGATCTCTGCCAGTACAGGAGAGCAGTGAAGACAAACCCATCTTTAGAACAACCTTTTCCTCAAGAGTTTGAGGGGGAAGATACAAAACCAAGGCAGAGATAACCTTAAGTTATTAAAGCACGAGTAACTAGAGCAAAAATAATCCCAGTTACATGTCCTTTACAACCAGGCTTTTTGTGAAAATCAAAATTTCAACACATTTTCTAAAAACAAAAGGTAGGAATTCTGTATGAAGCAATGGAATAATTGGGATATCAACAGCTTCAGGTGCCCATCACATCCTGGTGAACCAGCTGAATGATCCACCCCTTACTGCGGAGTATGTGACTGAGTATAAACATGGAGCATATATATAGGAAAAAAAAAGAGAAGAGTATAAAAGGTTCCCTGCACCCTTTGAAAGGTTACTTGGAATTACTGTGACATTTATAACCCAGAGAAACTAAAAAGATCAAACATGGACTCTTTTTTTACGAATATGAAAGAAGAACCCAGGAAACAGAGCAGAGATAATTAATACTTAAAGCATCAGCTGACAATACCCCAGAGAAACAGCCCCACATTTTAAAGGAATACCATGAGCCCTTAGAAGTGTCTTCTTTGCAAGATGTAACACCATCAGCAGACCTCACAGTCCCTTTCAAACATGCTGACTACTATCTTAACATTCACTGTAACCTGCTTTGTATGAAATTCTGTTAAGGTACCCAGCTGTGGTTTATTTTCTCTGTAACACCGAATGGAAAACTGTGTTTCTGTGTTTTTAGAGCTCTGCTAAAATCCCTATTTCTCCTAATTGAACAATAGCACTGATTTCACTTAAATATTGTTTCTCCTCCATTATGAGAACAATTAGATAAGAACAGTCTTTTATGAGAAAACCAATCTTTAGCCAATTTCCTGAAAAATAAATTTCAGACTCAACTTTTCAGGTAAAATCCAGGGCACAATGCCCCTCACTAGCAAGAGTTTGATTCCTATTAATATTTTGAGGTACATTTGTATCTTGAGACCAACCAGTAACAGGAAATTGTGTGAAACACACAGTACCTCCCTCAAAGACAGGCATGACTTGCTACGGTGACTTTCTTTGCACTACAGAACAATGTTCAATGCAACATTTTCTGCATTTCTAGTAACAATGAATTCCTTTGAGCATCTCTGAAAGTTTCAGCTTCAAAGGCAGAGCATCAAACTGGTAGCAGAACCTGGCAGCCAAACACTGCTTAAGCAGGTGACAGACCACAAATAGTGTCCTACACACCACGTGATCATAAAAAGAATCAAACTTCTCTTCAATAACTTCTAAAAGAAACTGGGGAGTTCTCATTAATATTCCCTTTCTTTTCCTCACATTCATGTGTTTTAGGCACATTAATATTAAGCCTGAGGTCCTGTTCTTATGTCATTTTTATGTATAGATTATGAGAATATTAATTTTTGATAAATATGGATTATTTACACGGTCTTTAGTAATCTCCTTACAAAACACCAAGCAACAGCCTTATCTAAAGAAAAAACAATTTTAAGATGGCAACAGCAACTTACATGATATATTAAACCCACAACATTATTGTTCAGAAATGATGCAGTGACCAGCTCACTTACATGATGATTCTCCTGTTCAGGAACCAGTATTTCCGCCTGTGCCTGTCGTATCCAATGGGCTCGTGTCGGATGTACGGTTTGTTTTTTTGGATTTCAGCCACACAGTCAGTCACTCCAGGCACCTTATGTGCCACGCAGACCTCGCACTGCCACTCGTCTTCGGGCACCTCCTCCAGGGGGGGTTTCACACACTCCAAGTGGTACACGGCCGAGCAAGTCTCACAGCAAAGCAAATCCCCAAGTTTGTGACAAACCCTACAATGATCATCATACTGAATAACACCTTCTGACATTAACTCCTCACGTGCAATGTTTGTGGTAAGAAACTGATCCACTAAGAACTGCAGAACTTTGATTTTATTCTCTACTGGTCCATAAGGATAGTCCTCTGTCTCTTGGTAAGGAAGAACATGATGGTATTCCTTGTCACTCTCACAATATACCCGCAGAACCTCTGGCCACGTCATTCCATCTATGAAATACAAAGTGGAATTAACGCTATCTTTGAGGTCAGCAGGTCCAAAGGTAGTATTTGAAGTGTCTTCTTCACGTAAAACTGCTTTTAACAGCACTATATGCATCTCTGCCATAAGTGTGCACTGCTCTTGACTTACCAGAGCAGCACAGAAGTCCTCAAAACGAAAAGGAGAGAGGCGCAAAACAGTGCCAAAGTTCCTTAGTACCTCATAGATGGCAATAACATTCATTATATGCTCACTAGGCACCATTAAGTCCTCTGAGGATTTAGGAAACTCCAAGGGTGGGATATCTTTTTCTTCCAATATTGGAGAACGAGGACGATGTGCTCTCTGTCTTCTCCTACCTGGAATAAGAAACAACAGTAAGAATTTTGCTGTTCACAGGTCAACATGTTTAAACATCTATCATCAATCATTGTGTTAACATTCTGAACTAATGCAAATTAAAGCTTCACAAGCTTCACAGTTACATAAATGTGTTAGCTCAGCTGATCATTTTATACTTTAACTAACAGTATGAAATAAAACACAAGATATCTGAAGTTTTGCTTTAGACATACAGGAATTGCATTTCCCATACAATATACATCTACTGAAGCTTTAAAATGAAATCTAGAAATGTAATTGTTTAAACTACTTAGAAAGAAAGACATTTCCTGCAGCCAAAATAATAACTGTTTCTCATTTTTATTCAACATGACTAATTTAAACCTGAAACATCAAGCTCCAACAGATATTTTGTATTAAATGATTGCAAGTTATTCTCCTATCCAGCAAGGGCATCCAGGAAAGCTCATTTCAAGCAGCTGTCATAGGACATCAATTTCAACAAAATTAAAATACAGAAGAGAATCTAAAGTGTGTTGCCCACTGCTTTCTAACTAGAATATTTCTCCTGACTACCTACATACCAAAACTAGAAGGTAAATGTGATGTTTTACGAAAATATTTTAAAAATTCTCAATTTCTCAAAACAAACAAACCAACCCCCCCAACCCACCCTCATGCTTCAATAAAACAGGAGCCATATCCACAGAATGAGGAAGCCAAATTATCGAATAATGAAATTTACCAATAAAAGTTAATCTAAAGAGCTGTTTTACTACTTAAAAGAAAAAACACTGAGCATAATTAATTCAGTCTCAGATGTCAATTCAGATAAGATGCTACATTTTTCTTCGATTCCACTATCCTTGATGCCAAGCAGGAGGAAAAATAAAAGAGGAACATTTTTTTAAATGACACTACCTGACAGATGAAGTATTTTAATCTTCTATCAAAATAACCAGCTACATGCAACTATTTCTCAGCAGTTAAAAGTTTTAGATGCACTCATTAAGCTTATTTCCCTTTATAGAAAAAAACAAGTTGAGAAAATCTCATAAACCATCATGTAGGTTTAATCCAAGAACTGAGATGAAAACCAGCTTTAGGTCCTCTTACTAAGCACACTAAGATTCTGGTCAACAATTAAATTTCAAAATTATCCATTGTCCATAGACAAGTGTCACCAGGATGCATTTCATGCACACAGAAAATCCAAAGAAAAATTGCAGCTATCCATAGCAGCCATTTCCCACACACACTTCATTAAAATGGGCCATGTATTAAACTTTGTGTGTCCTGACACTGAAGAGTGACACAACCAATAGTCTGGAATTTCAAGATTCACATTCATAATTTCTTAACCAAATTCTGCACATAACAGACCTCCCCAAAAACTGGTTCAAGGAAATTAAGAGATAAAGTGAGTTCCAGTCAGCTTGGATGTTGCCATTACATGGAAATGGTTCTCTGTGGCATTTGTTCAACCCACCCTGCTCCATTCAATACTCCCAGAAATACAGAAAATAAGTCTCATGTGGGAGAAAACCTGCTAAGACATCCTGCTGAACCTGAAACACCATCATTAAAACATTAATGCATTGAAAACGGAAAAAAAAAAAAGTTACCAGAAAGAATAGCCACCTCTAAGAAACATCTTGATGCACAACAAATGATTCCAGAAAAATAAATCAACCAACCCCTAGACTGGTATGGCAAGAAGGCACCAGACACAGCTCTCCCTTTCCACTGTTAAAGAATGAAATCTTGTACAACAAATTACACACCCAAACAACACAGAAGATGAACTGCAAGATGTTTCCATTACAGAAGTAACAGGTCAACCTCATCTGTGGATATAAATAACTTTCCAAGTTTGAGTTCTGACTGTGGAAAGTGAAGGAATGCTTCTATGACTCTTCCAACATGCCTCTGCACTAATCAGTGGAAAATGTGTAATCACAGCAAATACACAAAGACAAAGGAGTTTCACACCCAGGCACAAAGCAAGTGTTCTCCAGATTAAACTCAACTTCTCTATCAACATGATCCAAAATCATATGTTCACATAAGCCACAGCTGGTTTAATTAAAAGACCCCAAAGCAAAAGAAGACATGCTCACACAATAAACTACTTTGGGGTTCTGAAGCTTCCTTCAACATTGCAGTCCCAGTTGGCCATGCAGGACACCACCACAGAACAGATATTCTGAAATCACTGATGGCCCTCACCAAGTCCAAACATCACAAAAGCCAGCAGAGCTATCAACCAGGATTCTTTCTGTAGCAGAAAAACATGTCTGTCACACAGTAATGCCATGAAACAGCCCTTCAAGAAAGAGAGCAGCAAGGACGTTAACCCTGCTTTACCTGAACTAATGAGAAGTGACAAATCCCCCCAGTAATTTTAGACAAAGATAAACCAGAGTGAAGGACCATTGCTGAAAAAAAAATGGATTCCAAACACTAATTTTCCTGATGTCTCTTTACCATGAGATAAGCATGGTATGGAATCACAGAATCATTAAAGCTGGAAACACCCTCAAGATCAAGCCCAACCATCTCAGCCACACCACCCTGTCCTCAAGTGCCACATCCAGGGGTGGGGACCTGCACTGGTTTCCTGAGCCTGTTCCAGTGCTTTACAACCCTCCAGCAAAACTAAGTTTCCTAATATATCATCTAAACATCTACTGGTACAACTTTAAACCACTTGTATATTTGCCACATGAAGTTAACAGGGGAATAAAATAAGGATTTTAAAACAAGGCATTCCTAATATGTTCTGGAAAAGTTAATCTCTAACACTTCCTCTTACAAGGGAAGCACATTGGTACTATTACAGATCTAGAAAAAAAGTGTTATCAGGATATAAATGTGTCATAATAGCATAATAAAAAATTGTACTTTGGTGCAAGCACAATACAACCTGTGGCTGCATTAGTCACACCCTTCCATCTCCTACTTAAATCAATTTGTGCATTTTCATGTTTGCTTTGGTATAAAGAACAGAAATTTCAAAAGCAATAATAAAACAAACAAGAGGAAAAGCAGACTGGATTATAAAATGTGTGCTTCATTTGTGTTAGGCCTCACAGTTGCAGCACATTACAACATTGTGCACCTCAACACTCCCCATCCACACTGGAAACCACACACCACAGCTCAAGAGCTCAAATAATTTCTCTTTTTGGACACTGAACTGCTCTGAACAATTCTCAACTAAATATAAACTGGTTTCCAGAACTAAAAAAAGGCAAGTATTCAAAGATTCAGAATATTTTAGAAAGAAACTGTATTTTTCTTGAATAACTTGATGGCACAGCATTTAAAATCTTTCTATGCTGGCTTTTTTTCTTTCCAATTTCACTTTCAATTTGTTATTAATATTCTCTCTACTGGGGATGAAGAGAATTTGAAGTTGAGAAGAGAGTCACAAAGTGTGATTTGGATATTCAGAAATTCCCAGTAATTTGTGCTTAAATGTATTACTGGCCAATACATCAACTGTGATCTCAAGAAACACTAAGATACCTTTAAAAAAAACCTCAAAAGCCCAAACCAACAAACCCAAGCAATCTAATAATTTCCAGTGAAAAGGATGGACATTCTCTGCCAAGGTGCTCATAAATCTTGAAGCATTGCAAGTGGCTGCTCAACTGAAATTAAAAGTGCAGGTCAATGGAATATATTATGATGTCAAAGTGCTACAAGTCTCTTTTTTGAGCTGAAATGTTGGTATTTTACTGCTGATTTTTCAGTGTGCTGACAACCCACACAGCTCACCCTGCTTTGGAGCAGTTCCACCTCCTGTGTGAGAGTTTTTGAAGACCACAGTCCATGTTTATCCAACTGTACCTCATAAACACAAAAAAAAATCCCTCAAACGTTGAAAAATGTCTCCCTACAATAAACATACATTTTCTTAAGCTCTTCACTTTCAAAGACAGTCTTCTTTTTCATGAGGCAAGTGGGCCAATACTTAAATTTGACATTCAGTGGCAGACACAAAAAACCCTCAGCCCCACAAAGAACTCTGGCCACTTCAAACACTTTAGTTTAAATTATTTTAGAGATACTAGGATTTGACAACCTTTTTTTTTTTTAAACTTGTTGTCATTTGTCAAGGATTTGGGCCCCCACAGGGAATTTTTGTTTCAAATAGAAATTGCAATATGTACTATTTTGTTTAACCCCAAAGCCACCAAGAGGATTGCAGAGCAGGTGCACTGGCAGGTTACTACTCCTTTAGCACCACCACCTGACTGGGCAGACTGTAAACTGAATTTTCATGTAACTATTCTAAACTCAAGAAATCTACTCACAATTTACTCACACTGAAGTTTCCCAAACATACTCTAGTTTTACTACATGCAAATTAGATACTTCTGAGATAGTTTCTGCATGTTAACTAAGTCTCTGAATCAAATTTCACCTCCAAGTTTGTGGCAGTACAAAGGCAGAAAATGTCCACTTCTACACTACTCAAATAGCTTTATTTGGTGGAAAAAAATTGATTTGCCAATAGCCTTCTGCTGCCACAGCTGGAATATTGACAGGATCCAGATCTCCTGGAGTGTCTGAGCACTATATTTCTACCTAGCACAAGCTTCTTTTAAATGGCAAGTCCCTCACTGGTTGTCTCTCCCCAAGTGCTGAAGCAGTCTGCAGTGGTTACCTGTCCCTATTTTGAATTCTCTAGTAGAAGAGCTGCCTGTAATTAAGATTAAAGAGTAAACAATTCTATTCCCATGGCACATTATAATTATCAGATACTGATAATTATAGTCTACACTTAGGATATTCTACTAAAATAATTTATATTACAAATATTTAAGCAAACACACTAATGGTATTTGAAATAAAACAAAGATACTCAAGTAACAGTCTGAACACCCCAAATCAGAACTTCCTTTTAAAACCCAAACCATTGCTTTATTTTTTTCTATTTGCATCTGATCAACCTACTTGGTTCAAATGCTGACCCTTTCAGAATTCAGAAATGAAAAAGAATTTAAAAGCACCAAAAACTTTGTCTCCATTTTCATTCACAGACTGAAAGAAGAAAAGGGAAAGTCACATCTACTCTTTACCACAGGAGAATAGAGAATTTGAAACTACTTTAACCATCTTTAACACATCTGCTGGTTTAGGTAAACAGAGTTTACCTGAATTAACTACAGACATCAGTATCCAGAATACAGTTTCATGCTCTTCAGCTTTAGTTGTATTCAATCACCATACACATATAGGCTAACAAAAATCACAAAAATCCTGTTTTGCCTTGTCTCATTGATGTTAAACACCCCTCCCCTCCAGCAAACACAGCCTTTCAGCCCAACATTTTAGGTACTGGACTGGTGGATGGACATCTTACAGAACAAATATTCTGCCAGAACCACTGTCTTGTTTAAACAGGGACAGAGTGGTGGCTGCATTGGTCTGACCTAAAAAATAAACACTGGTTCCAGTCTCTCTTGATTTGAAAGTTCACTGGTCTCATTCCACTTCTCTCAGAACTTTCCCTTCCTCATCATTTCTCAGCACTTGGGCTCTCCAGCTCAGATCTCCTGCTCATAGTTGCCATGGAGAGGATAAGCTTGGTAGGAGCATTGGGGAGAGAAAAGAGACCAAGGATTTTCAGACACTTCACCAACCTGTCACAGGAAGAGGAAAAATATAGAACAAACCCCCACCCCTCCAGTCACACTCCACTAACTGACCCCAGAAAAGACTTTCAATTTCCCCCCCAAAAAAGATTTAAATTTTGGCTTCAAGTTCCACAAGCCAAGTCAAACCACACACTCTTACATGAAAGTCCATCTTTAGTAAAGTAGAACTGGGCTGGTTTTGTTTTCCAGATCATGAGTCACTGCAAAAACTTCTCAACATAAAGACCAGCTGCCAGTTATATACCATGTCCTGGGAGCATGAGCACTCCTTAGAGAAGATGCCCTCTCCTACATTTTCCTTCCTTCTGGAAACTTTGCCCTTTTAGTGCCCTCAAACTCCCTCCTATTTTGGTTTGGTTTTAATAAACACACACTTGCTGTTCCATATTATTGCTTTGCACCAGGCACGTTTCAAATGGGACTGTAAAACAACACATGAGTTTTGGTTAGATATCACTGAGAAAACTGGAAACAGTTGATGAAAATGTGTAAGAGAACCTTTTTTTGGTGTTCTTTCTTTCCTTTCACAGCAGAATGCAGAAACTGGATAGAGCTGCATGTTTGCCACAGCAATATCCAAACTGGTTCCTTAATTAAAAGTCAACCTCTTGGGAGAACGTTTGCTCAGCTTCCACCAAAGAAAAAACAGCGGTAAAATGAATGAGTTCAACATAAAACAAGAATATATTATGAAAAGTAGTGCCAAAATAGAAAAATCTAAATATTTTTCTTGGGATGGGCTGAAATTAAAGGCTTTGACTTTCACAAAACACTTTCTTCCCTTTTAAAAATGCCAACATGATAATCATGTTTCTAATATTCACAGTCAAACAGACTCTTCTAGAAAAAATTTCTAAAAGAATAAGATGTATTTGTAACTACTTGTAGGTGCAGCTCCAATTTGAATATTACTCTGCAGCAATCACAACTAACCCAAATTTATTTATTTAGTCTGGGGAAAAGAAAAAATCAGCCATAAATAAAACTTAAAAACTAAACAAACATTAAAAATTGGCATTCCAGACACCAAAAAACTTTGGAAGTTGAAACACAAATGAAAAAATCACTGGTTATTAGACTAGATCCTGAGTGCACTCACATTATACAAATTCTCACACTTGTTCCTAAGTAAAGTTTGACTCCTGCCTTGCCTTGTACAAAAATAAGTCTTTATGTTCTTTCAAAACTGTAAAACTTTTGGCTGCTTCCTTTTTCAGTCTGCACACCTGTCAGCGTACACTTTTAAATCAAACTAGGGTTCTCAACTGATTTCACTTTTAAAAATTTAATTTCCCAACATTATGGCCATCAGCACTCCCTCAGGAGCCAGGAATACAAACCCTCCCATGTTCTATGGAATCATTTTAACATGTGGATAACTAATGCAAATGCAAGACAAGCACAGGTGAGATCACTCTGAGAAGGACTCAGAGGCACAACCCTTTTGTGCCAAGAACCCAGGCAAAGGAAAAAACCCAACAAAACCATAGGTAGCACAAGCAAAATGATTCTCAGGAACAGTTAGACAATTTCTTGGGACACACTCAGAATAAGGTGTAACAAATTTAAGAAGTTAGTGAGCCCTGAGAGTCAGCCCCAGCCTACTAAAATCCACATTTATTCACCTTACACCTGTTCTATGCAACACAATGAGCACTTATGGAATTTTACTGCAGATCTACAAAAAAAGTTTGCCCAATAAAGTCATTGCAGCACGATATCTTTTACAACACACATACTTTGATAAGGGCGAGGCATTTGCTGCTCAGAGCTTCTGAGATGACTGACAAACCTCTCTTCAGATAAGCTGCCAATTTACAAGTCAATGCAGCAGGATCAGCCCTAGATTTACTCCTTTGGCCTTCTACACAATTTCTGTGTTAAGAATCGTCTCCTACATTTTCCAAGACTGGCATGATGAAGTAGTGATCCTTCCCTCTAGAGCACAAATCAAAGTGCAGATCACTAAGTGGTAAAATAAGAGCATGCCAGGTTTAATTTAGAGAAGAAGGTAACCCAGGAAAGATGTTTGGGAAGCTGGTAAATCTTCTCCCACGGCAGACAAAAGAGGCTGCATATCTTGATGCCGTATCTCAGTGTCTCCACTTAGACAATTCTTCAAGAACATGAAAACATGTTCAGATAAAAAATTACTACAGACACACCAAATGCAGCACCTGGTTCCCAGCTAAATTTTTTCACTCAGAAGATAAAAGCACACTATGAAGCAACTGGTTAACAAAAGCAATGGTCAATCCCTGCAAATGCTCAGGCAAGCAAAATCCAACTAAAAGTATTATTTAATGTATTTTAAGATAAATATTTTGTCTCCCAACTCCAGTGCTGTGTATTTGTTTGTTTGACAGACTGATGATCTCAGCTGAACTCTAGATGTACAGCTCTTCCTAAAACTAGTTTTCTGATGAAGAAAAATCAATAAAAAAAATGAAGGACTCCTAGGCATCCTGATTAAACCCTTCTTCTAAAATTCTGCAACATATGAAAAATACTTAGTAACTAAAATGCAACAGTGACAAGCCTCAAGTATGATTTACATTGGACAGGGAATGGCAAAAATGTTTAGTGATACAAGTTATACCTGTCCCAATAGTTCATCCACCTCCTGGGCATGCAAAGGCGAGGAGAGAGGGAAAGGACATTACACTCACACAAAATCCCTCTACCAAAAGTATATCCAGCAGAATAAAAATAAATAATTGTTACTCACACAGTATGTTTTTACTGTACCATGACTAAGTGGTATATTAGACATTTTATGTTTTCTAAGATTCTGTTTCTTTAAATAGTTTAATAATATTATTTTATATTATAATAATATTAATTTACTACCATATTATAGTAGAAAGTACTCCTACATCTAAGTTCAAGATAAATCATAAGCTTCCCATCACAGCACAAAATCTGAGGCTTTCTTGGCCAGAGACATTGCTCTGCGATCATTTAATTCATTGTTCAACCTAAGTTAGAAAAAACTGTAGCAAGTCCGTTCCCCATTTAGTGGGATGTGATTTACACGTAAAAGCTTGGTTGGCAGGAGAGTTTGACTGGGATGGCAATTATTCAACACCCGGCTCTCAAAAACACTCTTCAGCCCCTAAGAGTACATCCTGGAAGTGGTTGGAGGGTAAGGGAAGAAGGACTGTTCATCATCTCTTCTGGTAAAAACCTGACAATTCTGTCAGGAGCCAGTTCAAGCCAAGGGAGGAGACGCTCCTTGGAGCCCTCCAGCTCAGCACAGGAGCTCTGACACTGTGTTACACTTTGCCTGGCTGCAAGACAAGGATATGAAATAACCCCCCTGTATGTAAACACAGCCAAGGACCGACTCCGGCTCAGGGGGCACCGAGTCCAACAGCTCTGGAGCTGCTGGAGAAACACCGGAGACACAACTCCACAGCCCTGCGTGCTCTGACCTCCTCCCTGCACCGGCCTGGCAGACACAGAGATCCTGATGAGAGACAAACCCTGCCTTGCCTGTCAATGCTGCTCTGAGGGCCGGCGTCTCTCGCTGGATTATGCCAAGACTGAGATTTCCATCAGTGCCACCCCTGCACGGCCACGCTCCCAGAGCAGCTGTTTGTCCAGGATGAGGCACGGACTGAGCTGCCCGAATGAAAACTTTGTACTTTCTTTGCAGAAGGGCAAGAGCGTGTCTGGGAGAGAGGGGAGGAGGGAGGGAGACCTTTAGGCAAACACTGAACTAATGAGAACCACCAGTAAATTGCCAAAATAACAACACAAACGTTTTAACTCTCAAAAACTCGGTATAGAGCAAAAGCACCTAAGGATAAAAATGCTTACACTTACACTTCTCTTAAGAAAGTTAACTGAAGTCATCCTGACCAAGTGAGAAATAAACTTATAAATTATCAAAATGGTTTCTGATACACCTAAATACCACATAAAACCTGTCTATGCTTGTACAACAATGCACAGAGAGCTATCTTCTGATTTGCCAAAACACTTAGCACATTTGAAAAATGGCATACACCCATTCTCTGCAGAACTCATTTGAAACCTGGATGCTCATGTAAAAAATATTACCCTGATCTAGCCAGTTAAAATCATAAAAATATTATTTCCCTGACATAAGCACTCACAAAAAAGCAATAAAAATGAGAGTTATCACAACTAAGAAGAAAATGGAGAGTTAAATTCAAGAGAGTATTTTAGAGCTTTTTTCCTTCTGTGAAGCCAGATCTCAATCTTTATCCAAAAAAAATTCAATTTGATTGCAGGACATTCCTGCAACAGGTAAACTAACATCTTCTAAAAATTATCTCTAAATCAATTTAGTAATGTATGTACTTATTTTGATTAATTTAGGTTCTGAAGCATATGGATATAAGTTAAAAAAATATACAGACAAACATACAGAGCTTTTAAAAGTACTATTATGAAGTCACAGAATGAGCTGATATCATTAAATCACCAAAATAAAAACAAATGACACATCCAGCAGCCAGTACTTCTTCCTTTTAAAAAGTCATCAGCTAACTACTCAGAACTACATTCCTTTTTTAATTAAGATGCAATGCATTCACACCAACAACCTGTTCCTCCCCCCTTCCAAACTGGCCAAACACTGGAACAACAGCAGTGTCTGCCATCCTGTAGCCCAAATTACCTATAAGTTGAACTACTCTCCTGGTTCAGAGACCTTAAAAAACACAAAAAAGAAAGAAAGAAAGAAAAGAAAAGAAAAATAAAATAAAATATTCTAAGCTTGAATTCCATTCTGCAACGAGTTCAAATAAATCCAAAGTGCTTAAGTTTAAATAAAAGAATTTTTGAAGCTTGGTGAATGAAACAATTAAGGACAAACAGAAATGCAGGCCTTAAAAATTTCCAAAATTTTCCACTAGAACTAAAAAAAAAAAAAATTACAATTATATTTAATGAATTTTATCCCCAATGTAAGTTTTAAAGGTTGCTATATCTTAAGATAAACGCAGTATTTAAATGCAAGACCTCAAGCCTCAACCTCCACCTTTTAATCTTTGTGTTGAACTCAAACTAGGTTTACATCCTTGCAATGAGGCCCTGTGCACTTTTCCCCAAACTATAACAATGCAATCTCCATTTTGAACAATGCACCTCATTTCCCTCCTTGGAAAGCTACTTTTGTCTTAAAGCCAGTAGATGCTGGATCCAGTTATAGCTCTGACCTCAAGAGCCTGAAAATTCTCGGTGTTTATAGTTTTTTGGCTTTTAAAGCCACTTCAACTTACATGTGCTTCCTTTCCTTTCAACATCAAGTTGTATTTGCAAGCACAAGCCAGCCTTTCTTGTATTGAATTGAAAAGACCTCTTCGCAAGGCATGCCTCTCGTTTCCCTTGTTTTAAAATTTAAAAGTGAATGCTCCACAACACTTTTGACATTGTTTGCAACACGTCCTGGTGGATCGCGCATTTCTGCGGTCACCAGGTTCCCCATGAATATTTGCAAAGCATCCCCTTGTTCCAGCAAGTGCCGCCCGCCCTCCCTGCTCCTCTCCGTGCATGCGTTTGTGAGCATCTTCCAATGCTCCCCGCGTCCCCGGGGTTGCCAGTGGTTATTTGCATACCCCTCTCCCTGGGAGCGCTTGCGGGCATCCCTCACATCCTCGCATGGGAGTGCGGACCGTATTTGCCAGCCTGGAGGGAGCATGCGGGGTGCCCTCGACTTGTTTGAGTTCGCCCACGGACTCTCTACCTGGGGTGCTGCTGTAGGTGCTGTGGCTCCTGAAGCTGCTCTCAGTGCAATAACTGGCATCGTCTTCATCCTCCATCTCTTCGGGGTAGTCAGAGTCGTCGTCCTCCTCCTCCTCCATTATCTCCTCCTCCTCTTCCTCCTCGGAGTCCTGGTTATCCTCGGGGTCTCCCTCCTCCTCCTCCTCGGACACCATGCTCTCCTCCTCCTCCTCGCTCTCATGATCGTCGTACACCACTTTGCTGATGCTCCTCCTGGACGAGGCAGCCCTGCCTTGGCTGTTGCAGCTGCCTCCTGCGCCTCCTCCTCCCCCTGCTCCTGCCGCCCCGGCCCTGCCCCTGCCCTTACCGCCGCTGCCTCCCCCACCGGGGGTGCTGCTGCCGCCGCCGCCCGCCTTCCTCTTGCCGCCCCCCCTGGGCGAGGCGGCGGCGGCGGGCGACGAGGCCTGGGCA
>WBNO01028117.1:274424-288810 GCA_013400575.1 Peucedramus taeniatus
GGCCGTGAGGGAGCCGCCGCGACGGGGCGGCCCCGCGACCCCCGGACCCGGCACTGGACCCGACACCGACTCCAAACCCGGACCGAACTCAGCACCGAACACCGACCCCGGATCCGACACCGGTACCGACATCGACCCCAGGCACCGACAACGGCGCCGACACCGACCTCCGCCACCGACATCGGCACCGACCCCCAACCCGAATCCGAACCCTGCACCGACCGCAGGCACCGGCACCGCTCCTCGCCCCTTTCCCCTCCGCCGGCACCCGGCGCGCCCCCCGCCACAGCTCGCGGTCCCGTCACGGTCCCGACACCGCCGCTCCCTCGGCCGGTCCTGGCCCCGGACGCCAGAGACACTTCTCCCTGCCCAGAGTCACTGGGCCCGTGGCCGGGGTCTCTCCCAGAGTTCGACCCGCGCCCCAAGGGAGCCCCCAGGCCCGTCGGGAACAGCTCTGAGCGAGGTGCGCACCGGGCCCCGGGCAGGGGCTCCCCGCGAGGGTCTTCATTCCCCCCCAAATCAGAGCGAGTGTCCCCTCGGGAGATGCTTCCCTCTGCCATCGGCACCAAGCAGCTCCCCTGACACTCATCTCTGGCCTTGCTTTGACTCTTCGCCCGTTAAACCCCTCTTACAGCTCACCCTTACACAGCCGGCGCCCGTGTAAAGGTAACACTGGGATCACATAGGGACCCACCATCACCGTTTTTGCCCATCCACTTTCTCTATTCTCTGTTTCCACAGTTCTCTGGAGCACTAGAAAAGAGATGGGCTCCATCTCCTTTGTATTCCCTCTGGTTGTCTCATTTGCCAAAGCCTACAAAGAGCTAAAAATCAACAAAAACCAGTTGCACGGTTGGGTTTCCAATGCCACCACTTGAATTCAGGGTATCAGTTTCATAAGCAAAAGCAGTACAAACTGAAAGTCAGCCCAAGGCACACAAACATTTTGTATTTCTTACAACCAGCCTTCCTTTTCATTGCTAGATCAAGACAGCTTCAGGATTTCAGAGAGACAGAAGTCTTATCATTAGAAAATCAGTCTGTTTACATGTTCGTTTCTTTCAGTCCCTTGCTTATACTTCTGAGCAAGGTAAAACCCAGTGCTGGTCACGCCACAAACATGGCAGCGACATGTACAGTGTGTCATTTAATTTGTATTCTTCTATAGTAATTTTTGAAGTCCTTTTGTTCATTAACTTGTTGCTCAGGCTGAGCACCTCGTTAAACCCACAAACCTGCCACAGCATCAAGCACTCAACAATGGCAGCAGGGTTTAGCCCAATTTGCACTCTATATCCAGCTTTTTATCTGCAGCTCTTTTATATTCAGCGTTGCAGCAGCACAGGCCCAAAGCCCTGGTCTGAACGCAAGGATGACACACAGAGCAGCAGCCAACATTGCCCAACCCCATTTCCACCTTTCTACCCAATTTGTATTCTGAACCTTTCCAACTTATCTTTAGATTGCTTATATGGGGCTGATTTTTGCTACCTCTTACAAGGTTGCAGAGGATTGTGATAACTCTTTAAATACATTAATATACAGACATGCATTTTCCATTATCTCCTCCTGGTATCATGGGAAAGGCACCTGTGCATTCTGCCATCTATACACTGAGAATCTAGCAAAGGTACTTACTGCACCAACCACAGAGCCTGCAGCACTGTGAGAGCATTAACACCTCTGAAATACTGCGGATTTTGTGTTTGTGGTAGATCAAAGGTGCTGAGAATCATGTGCTCCTGAACTGTGAACCAGAGTATCTAGTCTCTTAATCCCATCCCTTATCAGTTGGTGATGTGGAAGTGCTTACTGAATAGGACTTGATAATTTTCATTTTGTATGTGGAGAAATGGGTGCACAGAGAGGTATGTAACCTTCAGGGACAGGATATAAATTAGTCCTTTCCAATACACAGCTCAGAACAGAGAAATCAGCCCCAACCCCAAAACCTGCCCATTCTGCTCAGAGTAGAACACACTGATTTGGAACTTGGAGCTCCTATTTGGAGACTGCTGGCAGTTAAATGAGGATATTTATAAGTGAATTGAATACAGCAGGAAGAGGAATTTTTGGGTGGAAGCTCTACCCTGCTCCCATCCTTAGGACAGATGGGGAAAAAAGCTTCCTTTCACAAGGCACTTGGGAGAAGATGAATAGCCCAGTTGTTCCAAGCTGTTGTCTGGGTGGGCTCCATTCTCCAAGGATAAGGGAAAGAACTTAACCTACAGCTGGATGGCATTCAGAACAAGTGAGCATATGCTCTTGCTTAAATTATTAAGATGTTTTTGTCCAGTCCTTCACTCCAAACTATTTCATAATTTGTGTTAGGAATTGTATTCAGTTGTTCAGCTCTCAAATCAGTTCCACATACATTTTTCTAAGACAGCACGGTGTTGCTGAGTGACCTTACACTAGAGCTCAGCAGTAGACTGCAAGTCAGGTGTAGGAAGGAAGGGCTTACATGACTTTTGTTGAGATAATTCAATATAGTTCCAATCACCATTTTATTTAGATGATGAAAACCAAAGTATACCAATATACTGATATGCCGAATTCTACTAATATTCAATCACATACATAATTAGTAAAAGTAAGTAAAAATAACATCGTATTTGCTGTTCTGAAAATGTACTGATTATCTTGTCCCCAACAATCCACCTCATACTTGACTCTGGGAAATTCACCCTTATGCTTCTGACCCATTTTTCCCTATTCCAGATGAGGAGTCCCACAAGTATCTTGTAACAAGTCAGCTTTAAGAGAATGCCTCATCAGAAGAATAATTCAAAAGATACCTGTAAAATCTCCAACAAATGTTGTCTACATAAAACTTTAGTTCATCCCTTTGTATTTCAAAGAGAGTCAAAACCAACTGAAGATATACTTTGAAATGCTAGAATTCAAGCAGCATAGGTGACGTTAACTAAGTTGAGGTGTTCAGTAGTTGAAAAAATACTTACAGAAAACAAACTGATGTAGGTGAGAATGTCCTTATTTTAAATTCAAGGTAAGTTTTCTTGTCCAAAATACTGAAAGCAACTAATACCAGTGCCAAGAAGTCCCCCTCTATAAATCTTCAGCTGCTACTACAGGTCTTTTTTTTAAACTTCTACATATATTTGGTACTGAAGTGTATAAATACAAATGAAACATGTCACCTTCCAAAGTGACCTGAGCCTTTTAACTGTGTGTGCAGCTCTTTCCAAGTCACACAGCCCAAGACAGCAAGTTATGCCCCCAGCACTTCTGCCACAACCATCTTGTGTTTAGCCAAGAATCCTGTGTTACTCTAGGAAGTTCTCATGATCACGTACTAAAATTCTACATGAAAATATAAGCAAACATCCAGCTTCTCATCCAGTCAAAAAGAGAGATTTTAATACACAAGGTTCAAACTTACAACTCCCATGTAGCTACAGAGTAACCAGGCTCCTCCTATGTAGAAAACAACTTTTGACAGCCCCAATATGGAGTGCTAATACATCCTTGTCATAAAAGGAATCAGTACAAAATAAATGTGTTAATGAACTTCAAATTCAAATGATTTCCAGCACTTCAATAGAATAGGACTGAGATTCTCTCAGGTGGTTCAGTCTTTGTAATTCCCGCAAACTTCCTTCAATCTTGTTGAGTTCTGAGTAGAACCAAACCTGACAAGAAGAAAAGAGACATTTATAGTAAAATACACTTTAACTCTTTTCATACATCATCATACTGTGGAACTATCTGTGGTTCTGCACAGCTTAAGATATTTAAACCAAATAAAGCAGCTTTTGAAATCCAAATGAGACAGAGGCAACTGCAATTCATGCTCAGGAAGAAGCATACAGAGGAGGACAGACATTATTTGATTCACTATATAATTTGTTCTTGTCTGTTTTCCCCTATTCTCAACATCCATATTCTGAATCCAACTGAAAATCAAGTAATTATCCCAGAAGATACAACTTACTTGGGCTCTCACAAACTTATGCAGGTTTGAAAGCAAGTCCTTTGCTTCTGGAAGCATCACCATGACAGTGAACTGAGCATCAAGCAACAGGCACATCCAATCCATGATCTGAAGACACACAAGAAAAGTACACTTACACTTCCAGTCTGGAAATAACCCACGTTTGGCTTTAAAAGCTGAACTCTGAGACATTAACTTCTAATGCAAAATGCATGGGTTCATATGTTCATGCACATTGTAAGGTACATTTGCTTTTTGATTGTTAAAGTGTTACATCTGACTTCATACAGGTTACATTGATGGACAGTACTTTGTAGAATGAATGCAGATGTCAGTTGATTTTAGGTATTCCCAACAACTCACAGTTACACACCCCAGAAAGGGAAGGAAACAGCTCTTAAAATGAGCTGCTCACCTGATTTATCGTGGGAGAGCGTATTCCAGGAAGAGTGGTGTTAACTTTTTCACTGCATTTCACATACAGGTAATATAAATACCTGAGAAATAGCTGAAAGTAGAGAAGTCAGAACATCTGTAAAGGACAAACATTTAATAGACCAAGGGGTTTTGTCCTGCACATGGTAATATTCATAAGGATTTTTTAAAATTTATTTTTTGTTTTCGAATGCAACATAGATGCCTGTATACTACACATTAAAAACAAGTTTTATGGTTCTCTTACACCACCCATAGCTGGATGCTTGAAAATTCTCAGCAATATTCAGTGTAAATTAGATTCAGGGGTAATCACTGTTCCAGGAGATGTGTCAGAGCTGAGATCAGCTTTGTTTTGATGTGTGGGGTTTTTCTACAATCACACATATGCTCAGGTACACACAGTTCTTGAAGTTATATTTCAGATTTTGAGAAACAGGGGAGTTTGGTGGTTTTTTTCCCTAAACTGAGAGGATCTAGATTTGTACTACATTAGGGATTCTACAGAATTTGTTTCTCATACTTTTAAACTTCTGTTTCTGATAGAACTGATTAAATTACTGTGTCTTTTTCCATTCTTAAAGAACATCTAAATCAAGCAAAGGTATTATTACTTGCTAAGAGAATATGAGCATTTTCCAGGTATGCTGGGTCATAAAGAGATTTTCTTACTTACATCTTCTAAAATAAGCAAGGACTAGAAATATCAAGAAAATTACATATGTATATGGAAAAATGTAATATTCCTTAATATTAAATCTTATTAGGCATCCTGATTTCATTTTTGTGCATTAGTTCATTATTCAGACTCCTGAAAGAATGGTGATATTTTTCATATACAATAGAAAAACTCTCTTCCCTTTCCTTCACCACAAAATAATAAGCATTTTTACATTTTTTAATGTTAAAATACTTACAATAGCTTGTCGTGCTGGAAGGTTTTTCAGGTGAGGCAAAAGAAATGTTTCAGTGTAAGCTGAATGGAGAACAGCATTTCTGTGCAGTGTGATTAAGGGAATAACATTGCAGGAAAAATACCAGTTTCTACAAACCAGAGTGAATTCTAAAGAAAATATTTCTCCAGGTTTTTGAGAGATATTCTATTTGAGTCTTATTTCTGTCATGAAATAACTACAGCAATTGAACCATTATGATAGATTTAACTTGAACAGTTCTGTCCACTGCAAGGGTTTAACTGCCTGATGTGTTCTAACAGGCAGATATCCAAAGCACTGATACCTTGTCTTTTAAGTAGAGAAAAATTATTGTAAAAGTGTAATAAAACTAAGTTCATATTAGTGTAGATATAGTCTAAAAGCTACATGTTTCTATTTATATTTTAAAGAGTTTTTCTACTGAGTAGGAACAGCTCTAATGAGAACTCAAAAACTTGTAGCAGTATCAGAGGATGTGCCTTTTGGCAATAGCAAATATAAACATCACAGCACATGCAATGCTCTGGCTTCCTTCACCACGCAGAGGATACAGCAATGCTGCCTTCTGAAGTCCAACAGGGCAGGATTCACCATTGCTCTGGCTTTCCTTGGGGATTTTGGTATCACACATGTCCTGGTCCATCTCTGCACTGAAACCATTTTCTAGAATTTCAGTCTTAACTTCCATATCATTGAATTCAACATCAACGTAACAGATCGCAGAATCCAGATTTACATCTATACTTTTAAGATGGTCTTCGCTCATGCTGTAGAAGAAAATTTCAGACATTTAACACTTCTAATTATTAGCTTTAAAATCAGCAATGCCATCAATACATATAATGAACTCTTTGAAGCTTATTATGAAAACAAAAACAGACTAAAATTTGGTGAAGAAATAAAGGAAAGACTGATTTCAAGTTACCTTAAAAATGCTTTCAGGCAAGCATAAATAATTTCTTCAGGAATATCTGGAAACCGTTCTAGGCAGATTTGTAAGAGATGCATGTCTTTTTTCTCCAAAGCAACAGCCATTAAATCTGGACATAAACTGTAAAAATATGAAATTAATAGGTTGCACAGTCCACACTGAGAACTACACTGATGACTAAGGCAATAGTACTAATCTTCCTCCCCAGATGGATTTTTATGTAAAATATCAACTTCATCAGAAAATAAGCACCTTTGGTATTAAATTCTGATAACTCAAGAGCAGCTTATAAAGAACTTTATTTGTACTTTTTTTTTTTTAAGACTACTCCTTACACTTTAAAAAATGCAGAATCACTACCTGTAGGACAAGTCCCGGGTCTCAACAATCTCCTGTAGGAAATTTTGAGGGTAGTACTTTGGGTTTTTTTTACATCTGTCTGTAAGGGCAGTGACCACACAGCCAATGGTGGCTTGCAGATCTGGGGTCGGTGGTTTTGCCATCAGTTTTCTCAATTCAGTTTCCAACACGTAAGTAGAAGCATCCTGGAAAAGACAAATACTGTGCAACTCAGATGTACAAGGCACATATTTGAGAACTGCCCTGGCATTAATTAGACCAAGTAGAAGCAGACCTATATTGGAATTCAAGTTACAAAAATTTACAAAACTCCCTTACCACTCTGTGTTTTGATAGGATAGATTCTCTCAAGCATGAAAGAGCTAAATGAGGAAATTCCTTACTCTGAACTCAGGTAAGCAGTAACTGCTCATGGATTAATCACCTGTTACATCAGTGACAGTACCAAGGTGTCCAGCCACAGGTGAACTGTAGTTAGTTTCCCTTCGTGTGTGACCTGCCACAGCACTTGCAGCAAGTTCTAGAAAGGAACTAAAGAGCTTGTTGCTGTATTTACAGTGGAATTCCTGACAATTCCTCAGACTTCCTATGGCCAAAATGCCTTCAACAAAATTAAGGCCATACATAAGAACTTAAACAAGCAAAGTTCAGATGAAATAGCCTCCCTTATTTACTGTAAGAGACTGTTATTAAAAATGAACAGATTTGTGCAAGTTTCCAGAACTCAGCTGTTATAAGCCAAGTATTGTACCATTCACCAAACACGCTCCTATGACAAAACCAAATTTCATCATGCCCAAATGCTGCACAATAATGTGCAGCACTCTTGCACAATAATGACAATAATAATATTCTTCATCTCACCTGTTCAAGGCAGCTTGGCCAACCTGATATGTGCAAGAGGACATGGAAAGAGGTAAAAGCTTAAGAGACACCTAGAATAATTTGAGAGTGTCTAAAGACTACTTGAGGATATTTGGGTTACTTACTTTGAGTTTTAGTAAGAGCTGCCCAACTGATAAGGTCCCTGACTGTCCAGTGCTCCTTGATCTTAACTGTGGTAAAGAAAAACACAGTTATTATTCAACTGCAAAATATTTAAGGATTTCAAGCAAGGTAACAGGACACTTCACGTGTCAACTTGCTGTCCAGACTATAATTACTAACTCCAATTCCAGAGACAGTGTTAGAAACAATCAGTAACAGAAAAAGTGAAATTTCTTTCTGCTGCAACACCTAAAAGTAGCAGCATGGGGAAGAGACAAGACAAAAAACCACCTCAAACGACCCTAATATGCTAACTTACATTCATTCTGGACTCTGCTTTCAGAGCTACAGACTCCTGGGACTGAAAGGAAACCACCAGCTCTTCATCTTCCAAGGTATTCCAGTTCACAAATGAGGACACATCTGGGAACACACAAATGAAACTACATGATGATAACACTTACAGCACATTTACTGAAGTATGAATATTGCATCAACTTCTTATGCTAATAGATACTTTCTAAACTATAATGCAAGTGATTTTATACCAAGAAAGTTGCTAGTTTTATTTCAGCAGGAGGTGATTTTATGACCTTTTTTATATTGTTTCTCCGTTTTGCCTCTGGGACCAAGAGAAGTAAGTTATAACACAATTTATCCTGAGCATTACTTGCAATGTTTTACCAATGCAGTGTTTAAAACCACTATGACAGTACAATTTTAAACTGAAGTTCAAACTAAGGTTTGCCATTCCCCTATCCAACCACAAACTCTTCAAAAATACTTTTTAGAAAACAGCATTTTACTTTGTTCTCAGTATTCATCACCAGCATTCCAGTGTTCTCAGTAATTCCAGTATCTGAATGACAACCCAGGTTAAGTGAAGCCACAATAAATTCAGATATTTGTGTGCTTTGGTGTTCCCAGCACCAGTAAATTTAGCAGCCAGGAACACAGTACAGTGTGAAGTTGCTTCAAGCTCTTTAGGTTCAATTAATTAATTTAATAGGACTGTGTTAAAATAATTTTTATACAATTTCAGACATCTTCCTTTTACAAGATCTTTTCACTGTTATTATGAAAAAAAAAAATCTTACCAAGGGTTTGACTGTCCTTGAGCTTTCCCACAGCAGCTGCCAAGGATGATGTTTCACACTTGTACATAATTACAGTCAGCACTTTCCCATGAATTAGAAAAAATTTTTCCTCATAACACCACAACTGCAAAATATTAAAATGTATCATAAATGAGATGAGCAGACAAGTGAGTTCCTGCACTGATGTGTAACTCCTCACTGTAAACTTCAACTGGAAGTCAGTGACCAGATTATTTTAAATGATTTGCGGTAGGTTTAACATTTGTTAGCAAACCTTCACTGAATACAGAAATTACAAGTGTTGAGTATTTTTCCAGGGATGTCCTAAAATACAGTGGCTGCTCCAAGGCATTAGGTCTTCCTAAAATTTCACTTTTTTAAGACAAAAGCAGTCAGCTGTTCTGGTTCACTAGTGCATTTTTTCTTTAGGTGTCATTTCACCTATTTGAGTCTAGAATAGCTTGAAGTGCTGTTCACTTGTTCACAGAATCATTTAGGCCTTAAACTGCAAATTGCCTGAACAGAAGAGACACTGCTGGGTTTTGAATTCAGTGATTTTATTCACACCAAACAATCATGACCATGAGAAGTGACAAAGTACTAAATTATCACAGAAATTCCTACAGGCCACCACTCTCCCAATGAATATTCTGACAGAAAGTGCTCATCAACTGGTCAGTATTAATTTTGCTGCAGAAGTTGCAATTACTGCCTCTCCAGCAGCAGCACAGCTCTCCATTCCAACAGTCCCTTCCCTGCTGCCAAATGCACAAAGCCCAAGGACCCCAATCCCATGGCTGAGCTTTACCTGGCCGCTGGTCCCCAGGGGCAGCTCCTTTGAGGTTTGCAACGTCTGAAATTTTGTATTCCATATGGTCAGGCACTCTGAGGGAAGTAACAGATAGATGAGACCAAAAAGCAACATAAGCACTACGTTTGCCTTTGCTACTTTCAGTTACAAATGCTGGAGGAATCAGAAATAACTGTTTCAAGACAGCTCAGCCAGTATTTAGCATGAGGAATTACATCACTCAGGTTAAATCTCAATTTAAAGAAGAGTTGGTTTTCCAGTGAACAGCTTTAAACCAGAGGCTGGGACAAGAGGGACAGCACAATTTTCCCATGCAGTGCTTTGCCCAAGGAAATTTTAGACCTTACAATATCTTAATATGATTTTTCAAGTTACCTGTGGGTTTTTTCCCAGGTGCAGCTAGACTGCCCAACACTGCAACATGGTCTTTGTCCAGGACAACTAAAGATGTTCCTTTCAGAGCAGCTCCAGATACTGAAAGGTTTAGTAGTAGTGACTTGGACAAAATTTCTTCTTCCTCTTCCTCTTCTTCAGTATCTTGATGTAGAGGTATCAGAACCTGGTACACAGAGTGATTGGAATCTGTCAAAAGAAAAATAATCACTCTTTTACAATTTTTTCCTTTGTGGAAAAAAAACTGTTTGATATCATATGGCAAAAGGACATCAAAAAAAAAACAATGTCCAGTGAATGCTGAAAGAAGAATTAATGCAGGATATTTAAAGGACTTATTATGATCCAAAGCAGCAAAATAAAAGTACAGTAATAAAGGTGCAGTGAGATTTGCAGGGACAAATGATCACAGGTAGGAACAGTTGGCCTTTGCAACCATGAAGGTATCAGGAACCTTTCATTACTACTTGTAGCTGTTTTAGAGAGTTTAAAAAACTAAAAATATTAAACAGCATTCCATAAATATGAACATTTTTTGTCCTTTCATACAATTCTTGGCTTCATTATCACAATCCATTAACAAATATAACTTACACAAACACAGAAGTGTGACAGTTTGGTTTGTTATATGTGCTGTGAAACACAGTGGCTTGGCTGATTCCTGTCGTTCAAGCTTGTATTTGTGCAGACTACTCAACTTAGGTTTCTGTACATAGACAAAAAAATCCCCATCCTAAAATAAAAAAAGAAAAGAAAATTTACCCTTAATTTACACAAAGAAGATATAACAGAAGTTCAGATATCTGTACTGCTTAGCTTTGGATGTTGTGCAAAATTAGAAAATTGTGTTTTCTATAGGACATATAGAATAATATGGAGTAGTTTGCAGACTAACAAGTAAATAAAATTCTTATTTGATGCAACAAATGATTTACAGGAAGAAGCATTTGCTTAAAGACAGATTCATGTATAACTCCTTTTTTAAAAACATACATCCTGTTCAATAGTTCTTCACAACGAGTGATGAAGAGTCACACAGTGTCTACTGTACTTCATCTTATTAATTAATTGTTCTCTGCAGTTCTGAGAGCTCAGCTTTTCAGCCCTGAATATAACACAACTCCCATTTAACTGCTGTGTTGATTAAATCAGGATAATGATTCCACTAAAAGCTCTTAAAATCAAATGAAACCAGAGATGGACTTTGAAAAAAGCACTCAGGTCTCCAGCTATGAGAGTTTTTAAAATAAAAAGTATTTAACTCACTTTCTCAGCAGTGAAAATTAAGACAGGTTGTTGGCCTTCCATAAAAGCTCCACTCCACCTAAAACCAGAAAGCTGGATGAACATCCTCCAAATTCTAGGTTTATATATAAAGTCATATCACTATACACTAGGCACCTTCTAATTTTTAGGAAATCTCTATAAATAACTTTAAGATTTTAAAAACAATAGTGTTGGAAGAAAACACCCAGCTCCATGATCTTGGTCTTTGATTTCCCCCCATCTCCTCAAAAGAAGGAACAACTTTGATCATCACAGTCAATTCCCCCGAGCAAGAATCCTCACAAAGTGGCATCACTGACCTGATGTCCTCAGCTGAGATGAGGTTTTCAATCTCCTGCTGAGGGGCTTCCAGGAGCTCATCCAGCGTCAGAACCGCCCCTCCCCTGAACAGCACCAGCGGCCCCCCCTGGGGAAGGGAGTGGATCCTGTACACATCTGCTGACAGCTGCAAGAACAAAAACACATCTCTGCTCTCTGCTACACTACCCTGAAAACTCAGTGCTTCATTCATTATTCTCACTTTTTCCAATAAACTTGTAACAAAAGAATTATGAACCTTTTAGAGTCTTAATAATGTAGATCTAGTAGTTGTTGATTTGCTGAAATGCCACAAATAGTGCAAATCACTACCCCAAAAAAAAAGCCAGGAAAATGTCCTGATGAGCATCACATTCCTGAATCACTTCAGAAAATACATGACAGGATCAGGAGGTCACACAACTGCTCTACAGCAACACACAAAGTGATGTTTAACACATCAACCAGCAGAACTTGAAGATCTGTAATTGAACACAAATCATCATCTTTAGAAAGTTCTCAGAAATGTTTGCCTTGGCATAAAAATCACTTTAAGAGAAATATTCCGATGATAAAGTCAGTGCAAGTGGATTCCTTGCAATACTCCATAAGATCATGAAGCACAACTTAAGGTAAAATGTAATATGGCCAATACTATGAAAATTAGAGCATTTTTCCCTCCACTAGGATCCAAAACACCTGAAGGAGACTTACTGTTGCTTTAAAGGCTTTGTCCAAGTTCATGTCTTCATTCTTCCATATTCTTAAAACCTTTAAGAGAAACATCATTTTTTTTGTAAAACAGTAACACACAGACTCTCAGCACTCAAAATACCAGCAACTGCAACAGGAGGAAAACACACAGGGAGCATTCACAGTAACCTGAGTGGGAACTGCCCAGGCGGGAGCAGAAACAGGAGGAACAGAAACCAAGCTCAGAAATCCTCATTTGGAAAGAAAGGACAGGAAAGAATGAAGAAAAAGACACAGCAGAACTATGAATTAAAGTAGATCAGAGTGATGGAGACAAGTGAGATACAGATGGCCTGATTTTCACAAGCAATGCAAGGCTAGGAGTGATATTTCATCAACAACAATGAAAAGGTAAAGGCTCAGCATAATCTAAGCAAATGCTACACATACACAAAAGAAACTTTTCACTGCAAAACAGGAGCAGAAAAACAAGGATGGGGTGTGAATTATTGTAACCATTCCAGTACCCTGATCATGGAGCTGTAATGTCACCCAGGCTGCAACAGGAGAAATAACTCATCCTTAGGGAGTGCACTGAGCATCCCCTGTGTCTAAGGGCCACCAGACCATGGTGCACAGCACAGAAGCTGCTCATGTCACCAATGTGCTGAGGGCTCCCCACACTTTCACCCAGAAATGTCACACTGCTGATTTTTCCCACCTACATTCCCTCAGGACGACCCACCAACTCTTTTTTCTCTCTATAGAAGGATGAAGGCTCTCACCTTGTCATCATGAACTGCAATGTACTCGTGGGTTTCAGAGTTGCACACGACAGGACAGGTGAGAATCTGCCCATGTTTAACCGACCAACAGCCCAGGGGCTTCTGATCTGAAATCTACAGAGTCAGAACAAAAACAAAGCAATTCAAATGTAATGTATCAAAAACCACTTTGGGGACTTCTCTCACGACAGAAAGGAAATGCAAAGCAGCCACATCTGACCTGAATTAGAACATTAAAATATGGAAACTGCTATACTCAGAAATTCCTCTTGAGCATTCCTGTTTCCACCTCTAACACCAACAATTTCAGAATAACAGGACAGAACTCTACATTAATTTGATTTCTTTTCATGTAAGAAATAACTTTGACCTGTAACAGTCTGAGGGCTTTTGCCATGAAGCACAGGCACAAGGCATGGCTTTTTCAAAGGGCAGATATCAATTTTATCACTAGTGTAATTTGTTTTTACTGACTAATACAGACTTGTGCTTTTTCTCTTTCTATTTCAAGGTGAGTTATTGGGACCAAGAGCAGTGGATTCTGCAGTCTGAACTCCTGCTGTGTGATTCACAGCCGAGGGCACTCAAGCCCCTCTCCTCCCTCTGGAGTACCCTGGGTGTATTTACAACAGAGTTGTGCTGTCACACACGGTCTTGGCAGTGGAAATAAACAACTCAAAGGAGGTTGGATCATCAACCCACTCAGACCATGGAATGGTTTGGGTTGGAAGGGACTTTAGATCACCAAATCCCACCCCCTGCCATGGCAGGGACACCTTCCACTGTCCCAGGCTGCTCCAAGCCCTGTCCAGCCTGGCCTTGGACACTTCCAAGGATCCAGGGGCAGCCACAGCTGCCCTGGGCACCCTCTCAGCCCCTCCCAGGGAACAATTTCTTCCCAACATCTAACCTAAACCTACTCTCTGTCAGTTTAAACACATTCCTGCTTGTCCTGTCACCACAGTCCCCAACCGCATAGATGTGACAGTCAACACAGAAACTCAAACACTTGCCTAAAGTTTCTTATTATGGGCTACTGAATAGCAGAGACCAGAACACGTTTTCATTTTCAGGTGCTGCAAACAAAAGTCTTCCTGCTGCCAGCAGGACGGCAGCTGACACTGAGCTGACAGCCCAGAACCTGGCACTGCAGGGAACACGTACCTGCGGCTTCGGGGAAGCGTTTTTGGGACGGGGAACGGACAGGGAATATCAGCAAAAGGAGAAATAGGCGAACAGGAGCCCGATCCGCCCCGTGTTCCCGAGCAGAGAGAGCGGGGAGCGCAGGGGGCAGAGCAGGGCCGGGCCGGGGCCGCTCCCCGCGTCACCTCCCGCCGGGGATGGCGGCCGGGGACAGCGGGGCCAGGCCGGGAGAGGGAATGCGGGAAGCAGCGCAGCCCCGGCCCTGCCCGGGACAGCC
>WBNO01028117.1:288827-368940 GCA_013400575.1 Peucedramus taeniatus
CGCTGTCGCGACAGGGAGCGCGCGCTGCTGTCGCGCACTGGGCGGCTCTGCGCGGGCCGCGGCTGAGGGCGCGCGAGCGCGCTGCTCCGAAGGTGTTAGGTGCTGTAAATACTGTAAACACTGAGGAAAGCGATGGCAGTTTATCCTCAGGACAGCGTCCCACAGGGGACACCCAGGGGCCTGCGGGCAGTGCCCTCACCCGGGTGTGCCCGGGACGTTCCGCGGCATTGCCACGGCCCGCCCGGCAGGGTTGGCTGTGTGCTAATGAGGGGTCAGATTGACGCTAATGAAGGGTCACGTGCACGCCAGGGAGAGGGGGGTCAGATGTATGCTAATGAAGGTCACGTGTATGCTAATGAATGGTCACGTGCATGCTAATGATGGTCACGTGTGTGCTAATGAAGGTCACGTGTATGCTAATGAATGATTACGTGTATGCTAATGAGCGATCACGTGCGCGGCAGTGTGCCGTGTGCCCGGGGACGGGCGGTGAAGGCTGCGCTGGGGCTGAGGGTGCTCACAGGCCCCGCCGGGTTCGGGCTGTCCCAACCCCGGGAGCGGCCCCGCCCGTGCGAGTGCCCTGCGCGGCACCGGGGGCTGGCGGGATTGTCCCCAGGGCAGCGGCCCAGGAGTGGGGATTGTCCCCAGATTGTCCCCTGGGAATCGTCCGGGGCGGGGCGGGGGGGATGATTGTCCCGTCCGCAGCACAGCCCGGCCCCGCCGACCGCAGCCGGAGGGTCCCATTCGCGTTTTCACCGCTTTGTATTTTCCTGTGTAGGATTTCGAGTGTGTGCAGATTCCAGTGCAGCCCTACCCAAGCTGTTCAAGGTCAGTGCGGGTCACTGTGGGCCTGGGCCCTGCCCCAGCTGCTCCCCCGGCCCTGGCTGCGGTGGCAGGGCCGGGCACGGTGCCCCAGCGGTGCCGAGGTGTCCCCGGGGCTGCGCGGGCTCTGTCCCCTTTGCGCCGTGCGATTTCCAATTTAAAACATTTCCAGTGCCCTCTTTGTTCCCCCTGCCCTGTCCCACGCTGCCCGGAAGCTTTTCTCTCCTGAATGAGCGCTGCCGTTCCTGTGGAGCAGGGAAAGCTTCGTTTCTATGGAGAGAGTCTCTGTGTAAAAGCTTATAAAGAACCCTTGTGCGAGGGAAACTTCTGTTGACTAAAATTAACTGGCTTGGAGACAAGCCTGAGAGGATTCGAGTGGTCTCTCTTCCAGCATTTTCCAGTTACTCGGTGCAACGCTGAGCTGCCAAGCCCTGCATAAAGAATTCGGTTCCCCACTGAAAAACTTCCTTGTCAACCAAATGGTCATTTACAAGTGAACGGGCTAATGCCAGACTGAGGGGGCACCTGCCCGGTAAAACCTTTACAGAGCTGGGGCACAACAGAACCCAGGAGAGCCTCGAAGTGCTTTAAGTTTTCCTCACAAAGTTAATTCTCTGTGCTGTTTAATTTTGAGGAAGTGACTTGCAGAGCTGGGGTAGAAATGTCAACGTTACACGTTCATGAAGAGGTTTCTGCCTACAGGAGACCCAGTAAGAGAAAACAGGCACTGTTGTAAAGAATAGTTGTTGGTAGTTTATTTACAACAAAATGCAACGAAAAATACAATATTAAAAATAATAAATAACTTGGAAAAAAAACCAGAAACTAAGTGATATGAGAAAAATGGCAGTCAAATTCTCCTGCTGAGCCTTGCACTGATGAACATGCAGAGCAAATCAAGACTTGGTCCTTCTTTGACGTGGTGATGCATTGCCTGATGTTGCCATCAGGGCTCTAAATAAAAGAAATTAATTACTGGACATAACAGAATCACGTGGAATTATCACAGAAATGAAATAAACCAATAAAACCTGCTTTAGTGACACCACAAAACTACAGGAGATCATAATTCAATGACCATGCTGTTCATTTAAAGCAAAACATTGTTAGACTTATTTAGCAATTTTAACTTACACATAGAAAACCAAGTCCAAACAATGGCAACAGAAAATCTCCTATTGACAAGATCTTGAATTCTCTCTTACTGCACTCACTAATTCATAAAAAGCATATACATTTGGCTTATTTCAAAGGATAACACATTGTTTTGAAGTTATAGTGCAGCAAGCTTCAAAGCAGTTTTAGCAAAGTATAGCGGTCTTGTTACAAACTGAAATTCAAGGAACAAATATTTCAGTTTCAAAGTCTCTACAGCAGCAATTAATGCAAATTGGCTACTAGATGTCACAAAATCACCTTCCAGAATAATCAAAAAAGCCAAAGAACAAGGTCAAATAGTTTCTTTCCATAGTATTTATCCAGTCCTTTACAAAATTAACCATTACATTCATAAGAAATCCCATTAAGTACATGTTTCAGGAACAACTTTTGTGGGTCCCTCCCTTTTTGATTTTTTAGGAGATGGACCCTTCTGAAACTGCACTGAATTGCCAGTTGTTTTGTAATGATTGTTCTATTCAAAATACACAAAAGTACAAGCAAAGCCTGGAGGTTTTCACAGAAACCTGAACAAACTCATCACAGTTTTTGCTCTGAACTGTATTCTCCTTGATAAAAAATTCCTTGCCAAGTCCTAGCAGAGCTGCATCACGGGATTCTTGTCACTGTGGCAGAGAGGAGGAGCAGGGCTGTGTTCACCATGCTCTGAGGCTGCACCCACTGAAGAATCACAGCGTTTATTTTTGCCAACAAAGTGAGAAACACCTGCAAAACTCTCTATTTTAATCCTAATAAATGTGTCTGAAAACACAACAGAAAGGGAAAAATCAGCACTGAAAACAACCCCTTCTCCTCAAGGTGTTACACTGAAATACTCAGACCTTCTCATTTCATTTCTTGTGTGCCTGCTGGGAATATTCTAGAAAAAGCTATCTTACCCTAAATAGCAGCCAACCAAACAGAACAAGGCATTTAAAGATCCTATCATTGACCAGATGGGTGATTGCTGGGGAGAACAGGGCAGAACTCAGCACTGGGCACTCCCACAGTCAGTGAAAACCTGGGCTATTCTTATCCAAAGCAAGGACACATTACAGATTTTTTAATTGGCCTTGACTGGGCAGCAGCACGAGGCAGAGTGGCTGCTCCTGACCCTGCCAGTGCTGGATCCAGTGTGGGGACACTAAAGCTGGGCACAGCAGGGAGTGTCCTGTCACTCTGACACTCCAGGATCTGACTCTCTCTTACATCTCCACCAGGCAGATGTTCAAATCTGTTCAGTTAGGCCAATGATTTTCACAAATGATTTATCCCCAAACCTGCTCAATATCATGATCAATGTATTGGAAATCAATCAGTTAAACACGAGTAAAGATGGAACTGCTGTGGTCTAATAATCTGTGGCAAACCCAGATTCCAAAATGTGAATAGAAACAGTCACGTGTGAGCACCAGGACTCTGAATAGAGCTGAGCAAATTTGTCTTGGACAAATTAAAAATCCATTGAAACAGACTTTCAGGTGGAGCAGACCTGAACTATTTCTGTATGGGCCAAAGTCAGGCAATGAGAAAAGAACCAATGTTTTATGTTTTTAAAGGTTTCCCTCTGCTGCCAATGTTCCAATCTTGATACTAAATCAATAATAACAATAAAAAATTACACATGATCCTATGATTGCATAATGTACATACTTGTTAAGCTGAAATCATAAACCAATGTAGGAAAGTTTTGTTTTCAGTATTACAGCAGCTTCTTTTTAAACAAAACAGCATCACCCATCAGATCACCAAAGACAGAATTACCAGCTCTGGGAAGAGAAGCAAAGCCAAGTATGGACAGGACATGGGAGAATGCAGGAAGTCAGACCACAGCAAACCTGCAGAGAGCTCCTGGATTTTGCTGGCAGGATTTTCACTATCAGACAAATGAACACTTGTTTCAGTGCAGGTTGGCAGTGGAGTTACTTCTGCTCCTAAAACCTCCCCCTAAATGCCACTCATTCCACAAAACTTGTGCTGCAGCTGCAGCCAGCGAGGAGCTCAGTGCATTTCAGCCACTGTGCTCCAGGTTTGGGCACCCCCAAAGTGAGTGTTCAATATTCAGGGACAGCTCAGCTCTGGAGAAGTGTCTTTTTTCTCAATCCATGAACTGTCAGTGGTAGCACAAAGTATCACCCACTGGGATCATGGTTCAGGTAGGAGCTGTCATTCCCTGGGAATTGAACTCATTGATGTCACCAAGAGAAGGAACTGCAGCAGCCATCCAACAGCAGCTTGTGTGGAAGAGAGCAAAGTGCCCCAAAGGGGGCAGTGAGGAAAGTTCCCCAAAGGAAGTGAGCAAAGTGCCCCAAAGGGGGCAGTCTCACCCAGTTCATGCTTTGAAGAAGAAGGAAGGAAGAGACCACTCCTACCATTTATTTTTCTCCTTCTTCCACCATCTACACTTCCCTCTGGAAAACATCCTTGTCTACAATTGAATTCCTGAGATTGAGGAGTGATTTCACACACAGACCAGGAAGACCACTTCTGGTTCCTCTACATCACCCATGACTGGTTTGCTTTTGAAGTGACTGATTTTGTCCCCCTTCCCCAAAGGAGGCAGTGCCTGGACCCAGCTCTCTGTCAAATTGTTCTGTTTAGCAGAGATGCGAGGCAGGAAAGAAAAAGGAGTCTCCTGTTTTCTTCCCTTTGCATTCAAGATCTCCCAGCCTGACTACTGCTCTTCTTCCAGTGAGGAAAAGACAGAATTCATTGCTTTTGTTTCTCAACTGGCACAATTCAGCTGCTTTTTCCAATGTCACAGAACAGCACTGATGAACAGCAACACTCTGAGCTCACAAAAGGACAGGGGAGAGCTAGTAAAATACATTATCTACAAGAAATAGGTGGTTCCTGTTACAAATTCTGTGCAAGGTAGAAATAGTTAAATGGCCTCAAAGTCAGTATAATTAATTACAACTGGGGCTTTGATACAGTGATATTTTAGGTTTGAAAAGATTTGTGTTTTGTGTTTTAGGCCCCAAATCCTGAGTCATATTAAGTGAAATGTGGATCTGTTGGTGTTCAAGTACAATGAGTTACAGGTCAAAGGTTCTACACACAGGAGAAGCCTGAGAGTGGGAAAGATTTTAAAACTGGTTATAAAAGAAGAAAATTGGAGGGTTTTTTTTTTTTTCTGTTAACCCTGCCATCTAGTTGGCACTAATTTGCCTCAGAAGTCCTTGGCAGATTTGCTTAATACCTACTCCTAATTATAAATGCTGTGACCTAGATGAGGGTTTGCAGGCAGAGTACTGCTACAGAAAGATTGGTTTTCGTTTATAGCATCCCCTCAGACTGTTCCATTGGTGTCAGTAAGATGCACCATATGGCTTGAAACACTACTTTAGGAATATATAAACTACTTTCTCTTGCATGCGCTTTTCAGAAGGTTTTAAGAATCAAGTCTGAGGAAAGGAGTCATCTTTCCACACTGGAAAGATTATTTGAATCAAACAAAAAAAAACAACCAACAAACCACCACGACCTTTGTAGCAATTGAGTTATGTCACTCTTGCTGTGGCAGACATGGCTTATCAGTAGGAAACATGCAGGGTTAATTTAAAAGGTTTTTTTCGATGGATCTGGAAGAGTGAGAGTTTCTGGAGCAGACTTTTTCCGAGGCCGATCTTTGGGAACTGTTAGGAAATCAGGAGCATCTGTGGAGAGCGGAGTCGATGGAGCACTAGATGGAGCACTGCGGGTTGAGGAAGGCATGGAAATGCTAGAGATAGATATTGCCGGTGGGAAAATCCCAATCTTCTTGTTGGTAGCTTCCTGAGTGGCTCGTTCAAACTCTCGGACTTCATCCATTGTCATGTCTTCAAGGAGAAGGAATGAAAGACAAAGGCATGTTAGAATAATTTCAAATAATCATTTCATTAACTCAGTTAAACTACTTTCATCCAAATCCTAAAGCAGGGAATGGTTGCTTATCATGCATCTCATTAAGTGATTCTCCACATGAATGCCTCCCCATTGTAAGGCGCTGACTGGAGCACAATGAGCACAATATAAAGGAAACAAAGTTTTAAGTAAATTAATCACGTTCTAATGGTTCCTCTACCTAGGTCTGAGCTGAATAAAGATTGCTGCCTCTGGAATTGCTGGGAAAATCCAGCTATTCCACAGGCAACTAAAGAGTACATTTGGATACAGTCAGCAGGTAGCATTTTTCAGAACTTCAAACAAAATACAACCGAAAGGGGTTTTAAATTTTTCATTTCGATTATGAGCCCAAGTGGGCAAAGGGTTGTCATGGTTTGTTCATCTGCTGTAATTATCAAGGGATGAAAAATTCTCTCTCCTTCCATTGACTTGAGCTGCGGCTTCATGCAAGGACCGAGCCTGTTTTGCTTTTCCTCTAATAAAGCCTGAAGAATTCGCTCTCCTTTGACAAAGCCACAGCATTCAAAGCCGTGCTTCCCAACTTTCCGTCCGGAAACTGCGCTTAAACCCCGGTGGGCAGATGACAAATGCGCTGCTCGATTCCCTGCGAAACGTAGGCAAATGAGATGAGCGATTGAAGCCCCTTGGGAATGGAAGGGGCTTTAATCGGGCGGCCGGGACGTGTCCCGAGGTGCCGGAGGGTCCCGGTGCTGCCGAGCCCCGCGAGAGGGCAGCGCGGTGCCAGCGCGGACGGGCTCTGCCGGAGCCGAGCCCTGCGGAACCTCCGATAAACCCGGGAGTGACATCTGCTACAGACCGGGGACTGAGCCGAAAATCAGCAAGGCTCTTCTGGAACCTGCTGCTCCATGTCTGCAGTGCCTGCAAGACGCCCACCGAGCCAACTGAAGGCAATGTTAAGATTTTTGCTGAATGTCAAGTTAAATTCATAAATTTGAAGTATTTCATTAGACCATTTATAGATTCTTTGAGCCACGAAAGATCAAAAATGTAGAAATAGAACCAGTAGTCTTTTAATCAATTAAGAAGTCTCACATATTCGAGTGTCTGAAGCACAGGACTGGCAGTGGGGATTACCAAATTTGTGACAAAATCCTGTCCTTCCAAGGCACTGATGCTTTTTACCCCTACCCAGCTGCAGACATGTGCGACCTTGGCTGTCGAAGCAGCTTTGTGTTGTATTCCAACATCACGTTAAATAAACAAAAGCGTGCGGTGCCGGCTGCCTTCTCTCCCCCCTGCAGCACATTCCAGGGGCCTTTCCAGCCCACACTGGCATCATTAGGAGTGAGAACGATGCCTGTTGCAGATCTGACAGAAGTGCTGGCAGTAAGCAGATGGTCCCAGGGGAACTGTACCTACTCATGCTGGAGAGAGGTTTGAACCTGTTTTGCTGGTTTACATTTCGTTTCACACCCTGTAACAGTGGGGGAGCATTTCTGTGTCCCAAACCCTGCTGAAATCACAGGGATTGTGATTGAGGAATTCTGTAGGATGTGAACCAAAAGCTGTCTTGGACAAGTGAAGGGACAGGAAGGTTTCTCGGTGCACTGTCCTTTGAAGTGAAGTCTTGCTGAGTGGAGCCCCCAAGACTCTTAATTTTCAATTCAGACATTAAACACTTCAATTGACTTTTACTTTTTAGCTTATATTTGCTTTAATTTCTTTCTGTGATATACACTCAAGTAAAACAGCCCTTACACTGTGCTAGGAAGACTCAGATTCATTTTTTTCATTAATAACAATTTCTGTTCTGACCTCAATGACAATTTTTCCACATGGAAACTACAGGTGGCAGACTTCATTCAGAACCAAATCCTGAAGTGTAGAGCCAAAATCAGAACTAATTCTCTACTAAGGAATAACCTTGATGTCAGTGGAGTTGCTGTGTCACGAGCACAAGAATTACCTTCCTGGGGACTACACAGACAACATCTCCTCAAGCTGGAGACAGCTGGCACTGAGCAAGAGCCAAGGAAAGACTTGGAGCCCTTCAAGCCTTGCCCCACACTGATTTCATGACTAAATCTAGCACAGAGTTCCACAGCACCATTAGCAGAAATAAAGGAATAATGACATTTCAGGAGCAAAGGCCGCTGCATCTTCTCTATTTGCAGAGAGTATCAGTCTCTAATTTTAGGCCTTTACTTGTGGGGCCCAAATTAGGTAATTAAGTACTTTATAAAATCTCCAGACTTTGAACCAGAGAACTTACACAGAAACCTGCCCTTTTCCACAAACCACTGTTACATACTTCTGAAAATACTTCCCACCTTGTTGGTAGCTAATCAATGACAGTGACATTCAAGTTACCTTCAAAAGAGTGAATAACTCATTAGACTTTTTTTCCTGGTAAAACAAAGAATTTTGTGAGTCCCATAGAAGTTTTCCACTCCCCATGTTCTTGGCTTTTTGACTAGACCACTGTGAACTCCAGCATTTTTTAACTATTCAAAGAATAGAAAGTAAAAATCCTCTTTAACTTCCTCATTATGCATCCAACTGAAATTTGAGCATTGTATTTTCTTGGAAGCCAGGGAGCTGTATATGAGCCCAACCCCACCCTCCCTTACATAACTGGCAGGGTTACAGTGCAAACCAAAGGCAGGATTGCACTTCATGGAGAAAGATTCTGTTCTTATTGAAGCAAAACCTCCCCTAAGTTCCACTGACTGATCAGCAATTGGTTGCTCCTTTCTGGTCTGTGCAGATGTATTGGCTGAGGATGGGCAATATGTTTTAAAAATTGACATACTCTTGCTTTGGCATGGCTCTCTATTTCATCCACAGTAGATGAATGTTGGTTGCAAACTTTAATGTTGGTTTTTTCATGCATATTTTTCTCGTATTCTCGAACATCATCCATAGTCATATCTGTAAAAAGTTCAAAATTGTTGGCATTTTCCATTGATTCAATGCAAACTTCATTTTTTCCTAAGGAGAAGGTTCTAGGAACACAAAGTCTTTCAGCAGAAGCCAACAAAGGATTTTTTAAAAAGCAAGGAGCAACTAGCTTTATGAAAATTGCCTCATAAAGGTAGTTGTGTCAGCCAAGGAAGGTGCGAGGTTAAGTCAAAGGGAGTCAGAGAACAGGAAGGAGTGGAAATTGTTTAGGAGTATCTGTGTAATGTAAGGTAGGCAGGAAGTACTGAAGTGCAGGCCTTGGCAAAGGCCAAGATCTTCTAAAGAGATTTAGAAGATCCTTTGGAATAAAGGATAGATACAGAAATATTATAAGTATTTACTTACCTTTCCAGCACTTGCAAAAAGAGTTTTTGTTAACTTTGCATTGTACATCTCATAACCAGCAAAAGTCTTAGTGTTAGAGCCCACACCAGTTTAGATTCCAGAAACTAACTCTTCAACTGGTAAGTGAATTAATAGTGACTATGTTAATGGTTGTGTAGCCTCCAGCAATTAAATGAATGATGAAAATTAGAAATCTCCCTCAAATGAGGCTGATCCCAGCAGCAGGATCACTGAGCATTGCCCAGCCTGGCTGGGGGTGTCACCCAGCACAGCCTGGCAGGTGCTGTGGAACACAGCACTGATTAACACCTTGAACAGGATTTGTCATCAACCACAACTCCAGCAAAACCATAAAGCATCCAATAATTGACCTGTGACTCTTCTGAGTATTCCCATGCTTTCCATAAATCCACTGGGGAGTGAGGAGCCAGAACAGGAGCAGTGTCAGAGCTTGGTCTGTTCTTTACGATGCTTTGGTAACTGCAGAGCCTCGTAAAAACAGCCATCCACTTTTGACTCAAAACACTTAAAGAGCATTTTATTAGCACAGTCTGCTTGCAAATGGGTGCCCCTTTGGTCATGCACTGTGTTCTGCACTTGAGGCTCCCATATTCCTCCAGTTTATGATGTGCCACTGGGATTTGGGAATTCTTGTATCACACCACTCCTTGTTCTGTGCTGTGAGGCTCCTTCTGCATTTTATGAGGCAGCTTTTAAGGCAAGATACAACTTCAGCTGTTGTAGTGGCAGCATGATGTCATCAGTAAAAAGAAATGCAGTCTAAAATTTTGATCAAGGAATTTGAAAAGGAAACATGGAATACCCCTAACTCGTACTCTTTCAGTCTTTTACTGTTATCTGGAATGAGAAACAAGCTCAGAAGCTGTGTCAGTAACATGCTGGGATGCACTTTGCCAAGCAGAGAACATGCTCTTTATTAGTAAGTAACGCTGAGAAAATAGAATTTCTTAATAATAAAGCTAAATAGAGTTAAGTAAATTAAATGACAAAACACATTCATACTTACAGGGTCAGTAACAGCAACCAGTCATTAACATAACACATTGTTTATTACACTGATTATTTGATTCAGTTTAGCTGACTACCATCATCTCCAGATCTTTCTCACACTTTTCATTTTAAAAGGTTTTAATAGACACTTAAAAATTATATTTTTGATGCTAGATTATTATATCTATTTTATTGAGCCCAGATTTTTTAGGTTTTGTACTTTGGCTGATAATTAAGCTCTGAAAAATACACTATATTAGTTAGTAAAAAGGCTCACTCTGACAAGGAAAAATACACAAGATAATTGTGTATCACAATATTTCATTTGTGGAAAGAGTATTTTTGGCAGGGAGATTTTAGACTTAGGAGGGGAAAATCGATAGTGCAATGTTTTTGAGCTAAACCTATTTGGTATGTTTAACTTCATGGCTGTTCATTTGTCATCATTATCAGTAACTCTGCTAAAGTGCAGCTGACACTTTGCTCCTCAGAAACATTCTCCATCTCTCACTGTATAGATATTTTGGGTAGACTGGGAGCAAATTTATGGGCTCAATTTTTACATGAAGTCAGGCTGTTTTATTTAAAGTTACCAGTTTCCCTGACTTGGTACAGGAAAAAGAATGGATTGCTCTATTTCAGGTAAAAAAGAAACAAATCTAAAATTAAAAAATAGCTCTGAAGAACTCTCTCACTGGATATAAAATTCTCTTACTAGTTTACAGCTATCCCAATAGAAAAAGATATTTTTAGCAGTTTCAGTATTTTTATGACTGTTACAGCACAAGATTTTCATGCAGTATTAAATTTATAAGAACACTGTGATTTCAAAAGCAATTTTTTCTCTATTTCCAAACAATGAGCCCACTGAGTTGGTGGCTAAATTCCAGTGCAGGGCTGTGACACCTCTGAGATGTGTTTGCAGCAGTGACTGTTCCTGAGCAATGCACAATGGTTCTGAGCTCTGGTGAGGGAGGTGTCCCTCACCCATGAAATGCCCAAACTGGTGTTTCCTGAAGCTTGAGGAGGGCCTAAATAAACATTCTAAATATATTGCCAAATTCCTATGATATTTCCATGGCCTGTCTCAGAACCTGTTTTAAGAGTAGCTGATTATGGATATGTCTTACAGAAAATGCATGTAAAAGGTACAAACCCAGTGAGCTCATTTTAGACTATGTGATTACTGGTTTGATATTCAGATTGCTTTGTCCTGCTGGAAGTGCCCATATTCCCACAGCTGGCTCATGGATTCCCAACACTTTTTGCATGCAGCTGCTACTGAATCAGACCCTGTAGGATTTATGCTTATGTACATCTTTTTTCAGAAAAGCTCCATATTTTCTTTGTTGCAATGCACATCAATAGCTTAAAACTTTCCTAAAAAACTGGAAATGTGTTGGGTCAGAGGCCTTAGGAGTCTGCAGTATGGAAATGGCTGCAAGTTAAGGCAGCCTTAAGAAGGAGCTTTATTCAAACCTGCACGAGGTTCTCCATACAGATGACTCCTGCCTGCAGTGCAGGTGAGGGCACTGGTGCAGGTCCACTGACATGCTGGGATAGAAAGGCATCCCTGGATGCTGCCTGCTGCCTAAATCCAGCATCCCTGGAAGGATGTCCCTGTCCAAGGCCAGGCTGGATGGAGCTTGGAGCAATCTGGTCTAGTGGAAGGTGTCCCTGCTCATGGGAGGGGGTGGAAGGAGATGATCATTAACATGGTTCCACCTCCTCCATGAATAATTCACAGTAGGACCTGATGATCCATGAAAGCAAATGGAAAGCTGCTGTTAATTGTCCCAGGCTTGGCTCTGGAGGACACTCACCATACCACTCATCCACCCAGGCAAACGCCTGCCGGTGACCGATCAGGAGGATGTCTCTGACCACCTGCAAACAAGGAAAGGGTTAAAGGCCTCAGCAGCAACAAAACATCTCATCTGTGTCTTTCAACACGATTGAAAGTGAGAAACCCTCAGACAGTTCTGTGTCTAAAAAGTCATGGCTTTTCAGCTGGCTCTGAAGGGCTCCTAAAAAAGCTTCCCACTGGAACTGGATCTGTTGCCAACACTGAATTGTGGCTTTGACTAGCATGGGAATCCATTTGGGAATGTGTAGAGATTCCACTAATCTTTGGCCAATTTGACATTCTGGATCTCTTCTTTTCCCTTCTCAGTTTTTCAAACATGTAGAAAGTCAATACTATGAAAAATTTTATCACCTCGTAGTTATGCTATTCATGAATTGATTTTTTAGTAGACTGATTGGAAAACTTTCCCACTGTCTGTTTCTAAGGAATTCTTCACCTCACTGCTGTGTGTAAGGGACCCTGTGTACTCAGAAATACTTTGGCCCATGTATTGTTCACAGCACTGAAAATGTTATTGATAATTTTTCTCAAGCTTAGGCCTGAGCAGCTCTGGGCTTTGTCCCGTTTGTACCCAGAGTGAAGTCCTGGGCTCTGCTCCAGCTCTTTCAGCCCTTGTGAGAGGTCTGAGCAGACTGGGCCAAGCTCCCAGGTTTCTCCACAGCCATAGCCACATTCCTGTGAGTGCTCAAGTTCTGCTTATGTGAAGGATAAGAAATGGCTCCTGTTTCACTGACCTTGTGTACAAATTGCTCTACTCTGGTTTGAAGTCCCCAGACTTCAAATTTCACAGTCACAAGTTTGTAGGAACACATAATTGGCTGATGGGTCTCTCTCCAGCCTTCTTTCAATTGGCCTCTCCCAGTTTTCTGTGACTTGAAGTATTTGGGATCCTGCAAAACAAAGAAAACATACAGGGAAATGCAGCAGGGGAAGTCGTGTTTGTCAGTTTGCTAAAGTAAAAATTGTGATAAGACACAAAACATGTTAATAAACATTATGAAAAAGTAATAGGAAAGTGACTTTTAAACTGCACTAGGATATCCTAAAATCCAAGCCTGGCAGTGAATCAATGGCAGCATATTCTTGGAGATGCATTGACAATCCTATCATCCAGGACGTTTTCTGCTATAAGAAAATCTGTTATTGCAAGTCATTCCAGTGCAGTACACTCCAAGGGTTATTTATGGCTTTTGGAAAAAAAAAAAAAAAAAAAAGAAAGTGGCTTCTTCAGAGCCTGCTTTTCCATTGCCCCTTGGTGTAAACTGCTCATACTTTCTACCTGTGCCTGTCTCCTGAAATGGTGTCCAGTTGGAGCTTTGACACTTCAACACTGACCCTGACAATGCCATCTTCAGTTTCAAGTGTACTTGTTCATCCTAAGCTAATTAGGAAACTCCTGCAGTTTATCCATCTCTGGTTACAACTAAGTTATGAGCAAATACTGAGTAATCCCAACTCTGTTTCTCTTTCAGGAACTGGGAAATCAAAGAAACTACAACATTGAAATTACAACATAATTTCATAAAACCATTAAAGGCATTAGTTCATCTTTTTAAAGTCTACGTTCATCTGTACAAGATACAGTTTTATCTATGAAAGTGTTATTTTCATATTGGTATAATTCTATTTCCCTTTATGTCCAATCCTGCTAATTATATCTTGTAAATAGAAATAATTTATGGTTAAGCACTGATTGTCAGAACTTGAAAATTATGTCATTTCAGAAAATTCATAGTGGAGCTTCTAAAATCTGTCCTGAAGAGTAACCAGCAATGCTCAGCTGTGTTCTTTCCCCAGTGCTGAGGTCTGGGAAGATCCTTTGTTATAACAGTAGTTAAACATGTACTTAAATAGTGCTTAAATTATGCATTAAATGGATGATAATCAGAAGAAAAAACACAGAAAGTGGATAACTACTCTGATCTTCATTTTGCTTCATTCAGTGTGAGCTTATGCATCACCCAGCATTCATGTTTCCTACTGTTTAGTGATCTCTTGACTTCTGGTTTTATCCTAAACTGAAGCTCTGCTATTAAAGCTTCTCTACAAAGCTCTGATGAGGTGATAGTCTTTCCTCCCTGTGAAAGTCACTGCATTTATTGCTGACACAGGCTTTGCAAAGGGGAGACTTTGAGCTTGCAGTATAATAAGGTTTCAATGTTAAATCACCATAAAAACAGTTCAGCATCATCATTTATCAGAGCAACACCCCCCTGTACAGCACAGCTCATGGTCACAGGCTGCTGCCAATCTTCTCACCCAACAAAGCTCAACCACAGATGCATCTACACATTTTCTGGTTGAAAGAGTTGTTTAATAATTGATCATTGCCTGAAGCAATCTATATAATAATAACACCAATAAAAAGAAAAAAGGGAAGAAGACATAATATTCGGAAAAACATAACATTCTAGTTGGAGGTTCCTTAAAAAAATAAATCATTACAGAAAATATGATTTCAAATATACCTCCAAAATATTCCACTGTGAAATAACTCTCTAAAAAGGAAAATGATTTCCTATAAGTCAGGGTCTGCTACTTCTTACACACACACTCAGTGCTGGTGTGATGGAGCCATTGCCTTGATTCAGCATTTCAGATACACACTTTAGTAATTCTGAGTGTTGTACTTTACAATCCTTCTGAGATAACCAGAACTATAATGGAATAACTTCAGTGCAGTCCAATGGGATTTAAGGTAATCAGTTTGAGTCAGTATCAAATACCAAGAAATTCTAACTAAAAATGAAATAATGAATAACTGCCCTGCATCACTGCTCAGCCCCAAGTTTTATGGGTTGGGTCTGGTTTGGTTTGGTGAGTTTAACCCAGCAGACAAGGGGACACAGAGTGGGAATCACTCTGAGCTTGGTGGCCCACAGATCACCCACCAACTGCAATGCAACTGATCCATGACATCACTGCCAGGTGCAAATTCCCTTAAGAGCACCCAGAGATGGCACCTCTGCATCCCTTAATCCTGTCCCTTCCTCTTGAAGGACATGAGGATTAGTCACAAATTGGCTGGAGAGCTCCATGGGAAGAGCCAGTTCGGCAACTCACATCAAACAGCTCTTAGGGAAATTCCTGCCTCTCTGGAAACATTAACATATTGATACTATAAAACTGCAGACTGATGAATGGAAGCCAGACCTCAGAGGAACAGATTTCCAGCCTGCTGTATGAAAGATCAAGGTGTTAAAGACTTTCCTGAGTGCTTGCTCAGGGAGCTGAGACTCAAAGGCTGCACAAGAGCCAAGCAGGGAGATGTAAGGCACACTGTGACATTGGGCAAAGTCAACTTGAGAATTCCATGTCTGGGCCATCAATTCAATGGGTACAAAGGTTTGACAGAGGTGAGCTGTTGTAAGGAAAACTAATATCCCTGGGCTTTAACCCAGCTGCTAAAATATTACATGTTTAACAACATCTTGACTGTTTTAGAAAGACACAAATTCTGTCTCAGCAATTCCTTGTGCTATGGATCATACAAGGAAGCCTTTAGGGGAAAAACCTCTACATTCACCTCTGTATTTTTACACCTTTGCCAGGCCTCTGCTATAGACCACAGCCATGGGCAACAGGCCATGCCAGAGGGACTTTGGTGGGACCAGGACTGCTCATCTTTTGCTTTTCAAGGCCTGATCCAAAGCCTACTGAAATTAATGAGAACTTGGACAAGAATGATTTTATGTGCCTTACTCATGGGTTCAAATTGCCAAATTAAGACTCACAACCTGGAATTCTTTCTGCAATTAGGCACATAAGGTCCTTCTGTAACAAAAAATGCAGCAGGGCTGATAATTTTCCATTAGAAGCAAACAGGAATGATACTGGTACCTTGCACTGCTTCTCTCGGCAGCGCTCGTGGCACACGTACTTGAAGCTTTTCTTCCTGTAACCAGAAACTGGGCAAGCTGAACTTTGCTCTGACCCCACTTTTATGTTATTATTTAGATAATTAATTTTGTGTGTTCCTTACTTTTGCTTTTAGACACCCATGCCTTTCTTCCTAGAGAAGGCATCATCCAAAGAATACTGTGTCTATTCACTATTTTCCCCTTGATTTATCTACTGGCAAAATCCTCAATCTGTTTTAAATGTAATGGCATAGCTAAAATCTTTTTGTTTAAATAACCTTCTTGTCCTTTTATCAGACACAATTTATTAGGAAAGCCCATCTGGCAAATCCTTTTGCTAGAGGAGCAAAACCTACTCTGTATTTGCAATACATTATTGCCAGGTGCAGAGTGATTTAAAAATAGCACTTCTGCCAACAGAGCAGAAACATCATAACCCGTGAGCTGGGCTTAGTTGAGAATGAAATGTAAAATTACAATGAAATAAAAGCCTCTGTATGTGGGATATGGATTCAAACATAGCACTCTCCCAGGTTTTATTACTTAGACCACGAGTCAATGTGTTTATTGATGAAGTCTATTATTTATCATTTAGCATTTATTTACTTAACTTTCCTCACGGACGTCACGGGCATCAGACATGGAATGGTAACGCCCTTTCCAGGAAGCAAACACAGCACTGGCTTGTTGCAGTGCCTTTTCACAATTAATTCTGACCTGTTACCTTGTGCTCAGAGTTAAATAATGAAATGCATTTGTTGTTTACAGAAAACCTCCAAATCTGCCTGGCACACTTGCCCTCAGCTCTGCCATGGTACCAGGCCTGACTGGAAGCTGCCACCCCATCCTGGAGCTGGCAGCACTTCCTTGTGAGTGCTGGGAGCCTGCATGGGACACCTGGGCAGCCCTGCCACCCTTCTGTCTCCCCTGGCTGCTTGTGTGGCCCTTCCAGCACAGGCAAAGTCCCCAGGCTGAACCTGCTGCCAGAGGTGAAAGTGCACCCTGCTTGTGCCACACATCCTGTTCTCTCCCTGGAAGCACCCAGATGTCCCTGAAACAGATCCTTCCTTCTTTTTTAATGCCTGGATTATTTTTCTCAGATTTCTATGGCAATATCATGGTGCTTTTAAAGTGCAATAATTTTTTCCCTCTTTATGCTGAAGACCATTTTGTTTCATCCTGAATTTCAGAACCAATCATAGGTTTAATGCCTGTCATCTGGCCTTTCAGCATCAGCTGTAGTTGCAAGGTTTTAGATTTCAGCTTTTATAGACAGGGCTCAGGAAAGATTTATTGATGTAGAGATGCTACCATAGACATTTATGTGGAGTCATTTTTTAAGGACTTTCAAAAAAATTTCCATTAAATGGTATTTTCTGGAAGATCCAGTTAAATACTTAAGAACTGTAAATATTGGGACAGTTCTGAGGTGTTAAAATATGATAATCCAGCCAGCCTTTATGTAAACTCACACATCAAGTGAGTAAGGAAAAGGAAATGTTCCTACCTTTTCATATCCTTCTCTGAACTCCTGTGCTGACAAGGTGCCCACACTTACTGGGGGGCTGAGGCAGCTGGATTATTTCAGCTACCATCATTTAGTGATGTGACAGAGGTTTTGTTATTCTGAAAGCACTTGGACAGGACTAAGGTGGACCTATCACAGGGCAGCTGTGCTAAAGGAGAAAAGCCAGCAATGGAAGAAGAAAACTGCAGCAGCTGCATGAAATCTGTTTAGAAGCAGCCTGAAAAGTTTATTCCATTTGTCCAGCTCTCCGTTGCTTTGTTATAAACAGGAAATGAAACATTGTTAATTCTGAGAACTTGAATATGTTTGCACTGAACATTTTGCTCAGTAGCTCACAGCTATGGTAAATGTTTCATTTCATGAATGATTCACTGGAGGCCCTCACTCCTCAGCATAGCTCAGCTTTGTTCTTTTCTATATTTCAGACAAATATATCTGTCTATATAGCTGCTGATACATATTCATTGATCTTAAAGTCACAAGGAAATGACTTCACAAAATGTACAACTACTCTTACCTGGCTGGTACATTCTTTGTACAGAAATACAAAATTCTGTACTTGGTGCAATATGTACATCCAGGTTTGGAAACACACGTGGCTCCTCACACACAAACAGGCAAACTTCTTAGCTGGGATCTAGAATCAACCTTTCTCCATTTGGAACCTCACCTTTAAACTTCTTAAAACTTAAAGGATTAGACCCATGCTTGTAAAAAAGCCCTACATTTAAGATATGGCTGCTTTGTGGGGTTTTTAGATGGTCATGAAGTTAAAGGGAGGTCACCTGCTTTAGGATACATGAATTGCTGCAGTTTCACATTCTTCAGTCTTCCACAAAGGCAGAAATCAGCTCAGCCCCACAATAGAGCTGGACTCTGTGAGTGTAATAGCTCACAAAACTGCCTTCTGATTCCCTACTGACCCAGTGATTTCAGTGCCCCTGTGCACACTGCCAGGCAGGCCCTTCATCCCTAAGGGAATCCCAATCACTTGGATGATTCTGTTCAAGAGATCCCTCAGTGTTACTGGTAGAGGCTCCCTTGAAGTGTCCTGCAATGAAGGCTCTCCTTAAGCCTCCAGCTAACTGGATTCCTCACTTTTCAATTTTAGTTAATATTTAGAAGGAGAGAAAAGCAAATATGCACGAAATTGAATTCAATCATTTTCCCTTCAGCCAGGACATTTTCGTGGAATACATTTCCTCTCTCAGCACCGGTGAGAATGAGCTGTTGAACTCAAATGGAATATTATACATACAAGGATTATTTATATATTTTGTCTTTTTATGTGTGAATCACTCTTATGGAAATGAAAATGGAATCTGTTTTTAAGATTCAAGTCAGGACAACTGAAAAACTGCTTTTTAGATCATAGGTGGGAGGACACAGTGGCTTTGTCCTTCTACCATCAGGCTCATAAGTCCCAGCACAGAGCAAGCAGAGGAAGTAGTGTGTGAAGGCTTTAAATTATTTAAGCCACTCTCTAGTATGCAGTATTACAGCTAAATAATGACATTTGCTGTTAAATCTCAAGTATATTTTTAATTGAAGAGGAATGAGCTTTCGTCAGGATGTAAAGAAAACTAAAGCTCATTTCTAGAAGCTGCCAAACATGCTGACCCTGATAAAGAACTTGCTTTATTTTAAGCCTGTGAAAGAGCCACTGAAATGAAGAGATTACTGGCATGCCTGATGTTAAAATTGTTCTCATTGGTCTTTCTGGATGGGAGTCAGGACATTTATCCTGTGGGATCTAATTGCTAAATCCTGAGGATTGCACTTCACTTTTAATCTTTAAACTTCGTATCAGTTCAGATTACATGATTTAAAAGCAGCCAAATTGTTGTTATTAGTGCAACTAAAATACCTTTCAAAAGCTTACACAAACTGGGTTTATCTGAAGCTGCTATTTGGGAAATACAAACCCTTTCTCATTTGCATAGAATTACTGTTCCGACCGAAAACAGATGGAAATGGCATTTACAAACATTAAAAATCTTTATTTTATGGTCTCTAAATTATGAAGGAGGCCTCATTAGAAATGGGAATTTGGCTTCATGTTTGTCATATGGTAGCATAAAAACCCCATAGTTTGTAAACTTTGGAAGATCCACTATTATCAATTATTATTAATTCACTATCAATTACAGCATGTACACAGTTAAGTACTAAAGGTGTTCTTACTGCTCTGTATGAATCCTGAAACAGAATTTGTTAGTCAACAGAAAAATCATCCATCAGTACAGAAAAAAACAACAGATGCTGGGCTATTTTTGTTGTTTAAACCCATATAAAATTCCATTTTGCTTGGCATTGGGTTTTTAGACTTGTCTTTGAAATAGCAACACAGACTCAGAAATGCTTTTCTCCTTTAAGATGAGCCTGTTTTTCTGTATCAGGAGATTATTACAGGGAAATTATGCTTAATAGTTGGCTATTAAAAATGAGCAGGAAAGTTGCAAAACTGGTTGTCACCTTTGTGTTTACAATTTCTGAAGTGCAGAGAATGAGATGAAAAATCTCATAGGATTTCTTTAAAGTACAGTTAAATGCTGACCCATTCCATTAGCAGCTCATTCCTAAATGGAAGCAGAAGCCGTGGAGCTCAGATAAGATGATGGGACCAATAAGCTGTTTCATGAGGTGTTATATAATTTTTGGTACTAAACAGATAGGTTTCATTATTTAAAGGAAGTAATAAAATTACTTTTCATTCTACTGTAGGCTCAGTTTTGGTTTATGACCCGTACATAACATTCAAAATAGTATCTATATAAATGGAAGATAACAAGTACTTGACATTTTTAGTCTGAAAATCATGTCTCCTATAGTATAGAAATATATTCCTTTGGCAAGTCCTCACTTTCTATCCTAAAAATGATTATGTAGTCTCGTTTTAGATAGTTAAACAGCTGCCATACTCACTGCCAGCTATGAATATAGACTTGGCTCCAGAGGCAAATCATATCTCCAAAATTAAATGTGAGCATAGATCCGATCATTCCTCTCTAGCTGCTTGTTGTGAACCATCATTTATCAACTCTGAGATTAAAACATTGAGACCTCATCTTCATTTGCATGGTGGCTGCTGATTTCCAGCAGTGAATTGCATTGACCTAGAAGAAGCACGCTCTTCAGAGATGTGCTCCATCAAATATACATGGGAGCAATTTCCGAGGGAATTTTCAGAGTCACTCTGCCTGCTGCCATTGATGCTTTTTGGCAGATCTGCTGCAGTCTGCAGTGTGCTTCAGTCCCTCTTGGTCTTGTGACATTGTTCCCTTCAAGCAATTGTGTATCAGCCCCTTGTCACTGCAGCACATCTGTCCTTTGCTGGGCTTGGGCACTTTGCAGGGCTCACCGATCAGGGTGGGATGCAAGTAAGAACAGCAGGGGTGTTTGAAAGTGCTCAGCTCTGCAAACTCTTCACTAAGCTTCATAATGCAAAGGAAAGGCCTTTTCTAGCTTGGACTAATTCAGCTGAATATCAAAGGTCTGGTACAGGATGTGTTCTGATATGGGTAGGAAAGCATCTCAAAGAATCATCTGCAAAAGAAAGTGCCAGGCCATCTAGGCAGAGGCTGCTGTCTGCTTCCCCTCTGACCAAACACTCTTGAAATATTACTGACCAGCAAGATTTTATACAAAAATAAAACAGTTTGCTTCCTATCCAGGCTCTTCTAAAGCCTCTTAGCTTCCCTTCCTCACCAGTTCACAGCCAAGTTGCCTCTTACCTCTGATTCCTTGTAATAGCGCTCGGGAATCTCATCGCTGGCAATATCAATAAAGCAGACTTCTCGCTCCAGATCTTTAGCTTCTTTGTCAAAAATCTGCAAGAGTTAAAGAAATTCAAGGCTGTTACAGAACAACAACCTCACAAAATCCACCTGGGATAACTGTTACAAGCAGTTTCAATGACTTGTGCAACAGAATGTATTTTAGGCTTGTGCCTGAACAGCTTTGTGTAAAATACTTGAGTTTTTGCAGGAACACGGTCACATTCTCCACCTTACTGCTCACATCCTCTTCAGCACTTCCTGCTCCCACTGCTGCTCTTCCTCGGATTTTTTTGGAATGGAGACTTTGCTAAGAAACAGTAAGGTCAACAATTTGGATTGTTTTTATTGTATTCTCCAATCTTTGTACTAGAGCCTGTCACTGTGTAAAAAACCCGACTCTCTGGACTTGGGGAGGTTTCCCTCTCTAAGGACTACAGCAATGTGCAGGTGTTTGCTGGGAACAGTCAGTCTGAGTTGTTGTTACACTGAAAATCAAAATTTTGGTTGAACTGCCTCAGTGGAAGCTGCAAGCTTCCCCAACCCATCCGTGCACACACATTTCAATCCTTTAGGTCCTCGTTTGGAACAGCAAGCCTCCTGTGCTGTGCAAGGTGAACAATGGAGATATTTTGAAAATCCAGGTCATTTGCAACTGCAGCACAGTATCCTTCTGTGCCTGTGTCCATAATTTAATTATTTAGGCATCTCAGTGACCCATGTGACTAACACTGTGTCTGCAATATATTTTCCTCATGATTCTGAGACTTGGAAACAGCGCTGGGCTAAAAGGCTACCATGAATTAGTGCCATGAAATTCAGGGAAGTTGTGCATCCACTGTCAGGATCAGTAATAAGCTCACAATGTGCTTTTTCCTTTGGGGCACAATGTTCTATAGCTGATATTTCCAGGAAGCAAAAATATTTTTTTAAAATAAATGCACTGAATGCTCTCTTGATTTAATTAAATTCTAGAGGAACAGTTGAAAATACAAAATGCCAGCAACTCTTTAGTAACAGAAATGCTACTTAATTATTTCTGAAAACATTGGGGCTGCCCATTTAAAGCATTCAAAAAGAGCAATGGACTCCAGTGAACACAGGAACCAGCTGGTAGGAAGAACATTGCTCAGGAAATTGTCTTTCAAATACAGGAAAAGCTGAAGTTTGACTAAAATTTTAACTTGTCTTAGTAGTGAATAAAACAGGCAGCACTGAATGCTCGCTGAGCTGGATGTAACATGCTCATACATCTGAAACTGCAGAAGAACTGAGAAACCCCAACCTGCTTTTATTTGTATTATTATCCTTCTCCAATAGTTGTTTTGCAAAAAATTATGTTCATTATTTGAACAAGTTGGAACTTTGAAGGGAAGCCCTTCACCTGTAGTGCTCCTTCTCTGAATTTGGTACATTGATGTCAATCACTTCTGTTTCTATATATAATATAGTTTGCCTTTTTATAAGCTTCCTTGCTTGCTTTTTTCCTAAACAAATTCAGAAATACAGAGCAGCCCCTGATGAAATCAGTTGAACTATTTCTGGAACAAGATGCATTTCACCATAATCTCTCTAAAATAATGGAAATGGCACTTAAATGGGCATTACCAGGTCAGATGAGGCTTTGAATCTGTCCATGGTTTAGGCACAAGCCCCATAAATTCAAGCACATGCAAATCTCTGCCCATTTGCAACAACCTAAATGGAGATTATTACCCAGTATCTCATCCAAAGAAATATGCCCTGCTCTGTCCCAGACTTGATCCACATATTTCACCTCATATGAAAATAGTTCTAAATTCCTTTTCTCTCTTTAAAATGCTGTGATGGAATTGGGGATGACAGATGCCTTTGCCAATCTGTCAAAACCAGGAGGAATTTTTCAACCATTTCAACGATGCCTTATTTGCTGCTGAGGCTGTCTCTGACCATTTCCTTTATTCCAGAAGTTTGCTGAATGACATTCTTACTTCCCTTTGCCAGCAGAACTTGTTGTCTAACCATTTATGCTTCTCCCTTTCTCAGATTGTCCTCACAAGATTTGGAGCTAGAGATTTAATCTTTTCATTCTATCAGCAGTGGAAAATAAGAAGTCATTAGAGAACAAGACTGACTTCTTTCTTAGCTCTAATTCTCTTATTGCCTCTCCTAGCCACAGAATCTTGGATTGCCTGAAACCCTGTAGGGAGGATGGGTTTATTGTGGCTGGGATCAAAGACACTAAAGAAACTTAAAAGTTTTAAAGGAAAAGATTAAAGGCCACAAAAAGAAGCATAAGGCTCCCAATCTGTGCAACTGTATTTGCAAATGTGCAGAAACTGAATGGTGAGAACAATCTGTATCCTTAAGAAGATGATGTAGAAGACAGAATATTAAATATTATATTGGAAAGAACTGGACAGGCTTTACATTTGGAAGCCAAGTAATTAATTGAGATTAAAATACACAACCAAATAGAAAACAAAGAGCAACATTCAGACTGAAGTGGCCTTTTTGCTATGGGTTTTGGTTTTATTTTGGGGGGAGTAACGTGACAGCTTTTCTACAATAAACATTTATATACTTCCCTTTCCTAAGAGGAATGAAAACTCAGCATGATTTAGACTACATCACCCACAGAATCACAGAAAGTGGGAGAAAGGTTTCAACTGGGTCTTCTTTATGATTGTCAGTGGTTTCTTCTGATGAAAATGAAAAAAAAAAAAACCCAAACTCAAACCAAACCAAACCAACCCCCCAAAAAACAAAACAAAAAACCAACAAAAAACCAACCAAAAACCCCAAACCACTAAACAGCCCCTGCCCCCCACCAACCAACCAATGTCAAACCCAACCAATCAACCAACCAGAAACCAAAAGAAAAGTACACAACCCCCCCAGGCAGGTGATTTCAGAACCTCAAGAAAAGCTCATACAGGATACTGCAGAAATGTAAGTCCTGGTGAACTTAAATTTCATTTCTTTGTTTCCCTCCTGCCCTACAAAGACATGCCCTGGCACATCCTTTACTAGCAACTTCCCTTCTCCTGGTAGCCACAGTCAGAACAGAAAGTCAAGTTAGGATATGATGGGAAATTTAATATGCTCTTTTCTACAAGCATTTTTTCCTATTTTTCCCCTTTTTTTCTATTTTTGGGCTAAGTTGCTGGCTTCAATTTTATTCAGATATAGTTAATCTAAAATATAACTTTTATGGCCAAACTCCACAGCTAACCTGAATTGGATATAAGCAGCATAAATCCTGTTTCTGCTGAATGCATTGATTTCATCCACACTGGCAAACTCCTCACTCATCTGCACCACCAGGACTCCAAGAGTCACATCTGTGCCTCTGGCTTGGCTTTGTTTCATAATACATGATTCTCTCTTGTGATGTTTGTTTTCTATCTTCAAGAGCAAAGGAGCCATCCAAGGGATTACCAGCTGGAAAGGTGTTTGGCTCTGTCATTATTACAAAATGCTTTTTTTTCCCAGCCTAAACACGAGGAGTTTGTGGTCAGCTGTAAAGAGACAGCTAATTCATGGCAGGGCTGTAATTGTGGTAAGGACTGCAAGAATAGTCCTTTTCTTCCATTAGAAAAATGCACAAAATATACTCTCCACCTTGAAATTTTCATCTCTGCAGATTGCCATGGCCAGAACCACTGGCTGCTCCCCAGTGTGTTGCTGCACACCTTGAGCAGGTTGTGTCACCTGCTCCACTGGAGCTCTCATTTTTCTGAAGGAAAACTCCAACTCAGAACTTGACCCATGGAGTTTATTCAGTGTGTAACTTTTCAATAAGTCATGCTCCAACCTCAGCTACTTCCAAATTCCCTAATTTCCTTTTGAGATTTATTTGGGCAGAGATTACAGGAATTGACCAATTTCAAACCTGTTCATGGGATAAAACTATTTATATGGACACACATAATTGAAAGCAATTTTTCTATGGAAAAATATTGAATCTGTCTTTGAGAAGAGAAAATTTGGCTCCCTGAACTGGCTGGGAGTATCCCTGAGTGCCACAAAGTGGGAGAGGCAGTTACATATTTATCTGCAGCCTTGCTCCCTGCTCCTTTTGATCTCCATGTCATGACTCCCCTATTATTCCATCTCTTATAAAATATCTCATTAAGATTTATGCTTTCTGGACAGAGAACTGGATTTTTCTGTAATTATGTCAAAGTAGCTGTGCTTCCAAGACCGCAATAGACCATCTATAATATTTACTGGGATTCATTTTTTTTAAGTCAAATCTAGTTCAAGTGCCAGATTTACTGACTAACTTCAGTAGTTCATTTAGAAAAATGAAAAAGTAGAGGCACAACCATATCACTTGTTCACACTCTGTCAGTGTGGGCCTTGTCATATGTTCTGTGATAGCCATATGTGCTTGGGACACAGGATCTGCAGTTCAACAAAGAGAGCTCTTCCCTCAGGAGGAATTTCAGATCAACCTTTCCACTTGTTTGCCTTTATCTTTTCAGACTTCTTAGAGGGGGGGAAAGCATCATAAAATCATGATTTTTTCATTGCAAATTATGGGATACTCAGTAACATCATATAGGAAAAGTCCAGGTGCAAATAAAATCACCCTAAAAGTGTTCCTTGTTTTGACTTTGCATATTTTGAGTGATGCCCAGCAATCCTTTTGACAGTTTGCAGAATGAGATCCTGTGGTGCAGGTTAAACCAGGGCACAGCTGAATCCTTTTCAGCTGAAATCAGTATTTCATGGCAGTTGCCTTAAATAGTGAATTTACATTTAATTTCCATGTGCTATATTCAAGTTTGTTACAACCTAGCTCCACATTACTAAGATAGGAGACAAAAATAGAGACAAAACCACTCTAAACCAAACCAAACTAGAAATGGATTTTCTTGTTAGCTGCTGTATCTAAAATTTATTTTACTTTAGTTTCATAATCAAGATCCAGAGACTGAGTTTTCCAGAGAAAAATGTTATGCTACAAAGAGCAAGGCACTGGAAATTTTACATACAGTGAATTTTCATTATTGACAACCCTTTGAATTACTTGACAAGCTGTACTTTTTTTTTGCTTTCCCCAGACATCATCAGATGGCAAAAAATCACTGCCCAAATATCAGCAGCAATTAATTCTGTGACTAAAAAACAAAACAAAACAAACCAACAGAAATCAGTCAAACATAATGATCCTTGTGCAACAAATAGGAAAATGGAATGTCTCTGTGATTCAGTGATTTGCTTGAGCAGTGTCTGTCCCCACTCTGCCTTTCCTGCCCTGCAGACATTTTCCCCAGTAGCAGAGGGTGACATGCAGGGACAGTGTGGTGCTGCCATGTGTGACATGGCTGGGCATTGATTGCAGCAGCCACTGCAGCCATATGGTGTGGCCCTGTAATCAACACAGCTGATTGCAATGCACAGTTGGTGCATTCCCCACGAAAAGGAAAAAACCAAAATGTGTGTCTGTAGTGCACACTGAAATAGTAAGAAAAGGAGATGGGAGAGGGGTGAGAGTGAGATGACAGTTCCACTAAATTAGTCCTTTGTGACACAAATACTGAGCAGTCAATGGACTGTTGAAAGAAAATACCTGTCCAAATAAAAGAAGAGCTTAAGGAAGTCTTCTCATGGAAAGCACACACCCAATTTATTGACACACAAGCAGTAACTGCCACCCTCCTGCCCGGATTTCTACCATTTCATTCAGTAGATACCTGTAAGAATTCTCTCTGTAAAGATGGCCCTTATGTTTTAAATATTCAGAATACAGACTTTATCTATCTATATTCAAATTCCCAAAGTGCTAATTTTGCTTTGGGAAAGGGTGTGATTGCTGTGCCCTTTTACACTGCTCTGTGCCCACCGAGGCCATTGGCAGCTGCACTTCCCCCTGCCCAGCACTGCCCAGTGCCACCCTGACCTATGGAAGCAGCTCAGGATACAAAGGAAAGCAATGTTTTCATGGACTCTACAGATGCCACCTCCTGTGTCATTTCCATCTCACAAAACATTCCAATATTTTTAAAATTCCATTTTGTAATTTAAAATAAAAGTAAAATCAAAAGAAAATTTCTCTTTAAGAAGTTGGCTTTTGATTTAAAAGATCTGCAAGAGGAAACACTGACTGGCCTGACTCACTGGTCCAGTTTCTGACAGTGTTAATGAAGCTGTAAAGCTACAAGGTAGCAGGGACAATATTTGATGTACTCTCATGCTCATCCAACACTGGCTCTGTTTTTCTAAGAATAGAGTTGCCATGGAACAACTACATGGGATACATTAAAATCAGCTGCTCTGAGCACTGAAATCACAGCTCAGTGGATTTATGGTTCTGCACTACTCCACAAGGTTGCCTAAATAAAGACATTTATTGTCCATTGTTCTTTCTGTCAGTGTCTATATTTGTGCAAATGTTAACAGATTGGAACAAGAATACTTTAACACATTTAAAATAGCTTAAAATGATAATGAATTCTAAGACATAGAAAAATCAGGTTCCAGAGCAGATACCATCTTTCACTAGTATTACTACTACCTTCTATCATGCCAAATGGAAAGAAAAATCAGTAGGAACTTTGCATCAAGATATATTGGAATAATTAGGTAGAATTATACCAGACAACACAGCATGTTAAATGAAATAATTCTAATAACACCCCAGCTTACCAAATGACAGGAACCCAAGACTTTTATATTGCTTTCTTCCATAGATCATTGGAATTAGTTTCAGTATCTTTATGTCTAAGTATTGCTTTTCACAATCAATATCTACTTTACTAGACAGTATGGAAACGAAGAATAGATCAGAGTGCAAAGATTTCAAAAAATCTGTGTGATCTAAAAAAATACATTGAGAAATAGCTGAGTTAAAATCAGATTTGTATTATTGCCCTCATTACTGTAACATTAATATTCATTCACTCTATTTTGCATTACAACTGCAAAATTTGCAGAAGTGTTTTTTGGATTCATAATTTCTTCATCAGACAAGGCTGATAGTTGCAATGAAGGAAAATACAGTGTATCTATGGGAATCTATAGGAATGGGTGCTATGCTTCCTGTTGTTTTCTGCCCAGTGACATTTAATCTAAACTTGTCTGACACAAAGGAGAAATGCACTTTGCAAGTTCTTAAGGGAGGTTTAAGCCTGCCCATTGAGTAATGGAAATGAGGTTGACTCCTACTCCTAGTTCCAAGGTGTTTGGATTAACAGAAGCCTCTCCATATTTAGGAGCCTTCCAGCATTTCAGTGCTGTACCAGTCATGTCTGTGGTCCCAGATAAAACTCATGGGAGGACAAAAATGTAGATTTTTCATTGGTTTACTGTGTTCACACCAGGGAACAGCACAGCTCTCAGAATTACAAAATCAGGGAAATTAGGGCTGGAGTGCAACCCTCTAATTCAGCTGCTCCTTCTCCTCCTCAGTTCAAGTAGGGGTCAGTGAAATCTCTTAATCTGGGCAAACACTGGCTTAGTCTGTGACTCAGGTGCTGCAATAGAAAGGTAATATGATATTACCCCACTGGCAGTCTGGTAAAAATGACATTGGAAGAGCTGGATTCAAGCAGAATAGAGTTTCTTTGATTTACATCACTGGAGTATCCCACCTCTGTGCCACTTTCATCTGAATTCCCTGGCTGGATACTGTTCAGGGCTTGATTCACAGTATTTTAGCCACAAGCTGACACACTGAAAGAATTCACTCTGCTTAAATAGCTTCAGTTCTTCCTCTGTCAGACAGCAGCCCAGATCATGTCTGCTCACTGCTGACATTATAATGCACCAGAAAATTAGTCTGCACCCTCCCAAAACCAAAGGTGTGGGCTTGCTCTGAATTAAAATGCTGCCAAAAAGCAGAAGTGAACATTAAAAAGTGCATAAATTACACAATGTTCATCTAGCTGGTAATCTAGTAATATACTTCTTTTTAATTCACTCACTGATCTGGCTTAGAGTAGCAGCCACTGTGAGTGGTTGGTATCTGGTGGTTAACAGATGATCCCTGTCATGTTCCCAGTGGGAAAGTGTCTGCATGCCAAAAGTGTTATTCCAAATTCCACCTTGTTCTTGTACATGTAATTATTCTGCCATAAGCAGTGCAACAGCTGTCAGCCTCATGAACAGGCAGCCCCAGGGGGCTGAGGGAAATGCACCTCCCACCTGGAGAACAGAACACCTTCCTCTTACCAAGGCTGCTGGAGGGACAGCCCAAAACACTGGAAGGCTGCGCTCAGACCTCTTCAAATCTGCTTGACTGCCTTTTTCTTTCTCAAGGGTGAGATCACCCCATCATTGGGTCTCTGTTTTACAGATCAAATTTCCAGACATTTAAACTTTATTTAAATGCCTACATGCCTACAAGAAACCTCTTCCCATAATGAATACCAAAATGAAACAGGGAGAAACATATTTGTGCATGAACCCAAGGGTTCAATCTTTACATGCTGGGCTTTTTTGAAAAAAAAATTTTTTTTTTTGTTGTTGTTGTTTTGGTTTTTTTGGTTTTTTTTTTTTTTGCAAGGTAAAAGAAGACTCTGCTTTGCTCTCTGCACAGCAAAGTCTGGCTGACCTCCTGCCTTCTGCTCCTGAGTCTCTCTGATCAGCAGCTCCTGGCTACTCATTCCCACCTTTACTCTAAAGAGGATTTTACATAGTTAATTGTCCTTCTCATCTCTAAGCTCTAACTCTGAAAATTTTTAACTTCGGGTAAGTGACTGCCAAAAGCATCACCTAAGTGCACAGCCATTGTTCCCCCAAGCTGCTTTCTGAGATCTCTCATCTCTGACCATTGTTTAGTTTCCTGTTTGTTCTTCCTGACACCTCCTTGGAATTCAACCCCTTTCTTTCAGAGATAAAAATGTGAAACACAGAAAGTGGAACCAAAAAAAACCCAGTCATCTTTTCTTTACTTTCCATAAATATTCATCACGGCTAAACTCACACATGTAAATGATGCTGTGTTTAGAGAAGGAACAAATAGAATAGAAGAGGCAGAAAGGAAGGTGTGTACAGAGATCTTTCATCTCCTGGTACTTCAGAGGTAACTCCTCTGCAGCTGCTCAAGACCAGGACACCCAGGGAGAGGCAAAGGCACGAGTTTGATGGGGCCTTTTTACCAAACTGAGAGACCTCCAGGCCCCAGACACAGACTGGTTAGCAAAGAGGATTAAATCAACTTTTGCATAAGGTTCATACTTACACTGTCATTGCTTCCTTTGTTGTCCTCATATTTTGTCTCTATATGAATGGAGAATTTAGGCAAAAACGAACACTGCAACAAAAGAAAAGTATGTTTAACACAAGAAATATGCCTTGCTTCATCAGCTGACATGTTCAATACATCCCTTTTGCTATCACCTTTCTTATTTTTTTCAGATTACTTAAAAAAAAAGAGTAAATGTTCATAGAACGTAAACCTGAAAGGTTTGATGATTCTGGAGGGATCCAGAGATTCTACCTAAAAGCTGAAAATTATAATGAAGATATAAATAAATCAGTATAAGCAATCTGGAATAATTAGATGCAATGGTTTTCATGCTCACTATGCCCAGGAGTATGGATGTCCTGAATGTCTTGTTAGAAATTCAATTCACTAAGATCTTGAGAGCAACTTGATATCCCTCATTATAGACCAGTCTATCCCTCATATAGAAAAAGCCAAGGACACTTCACCAGATGCAGGTCCTGACCAAACAGACAGCAATGCTTTCATATGTCAGAGCTTTTTCTTCATTTTCAGTGAGAAATGAATTTTAGCATAATTTCCTATTAATGAAATGAAGCTGGATTATGAGCCCCTGTGAAAATTCCTTTATACTAAATCCAAATAAATCTTTAGATAATAATGCCAAAAAAAAAAAAAAAAAGAAAAAGAAAAAAAAAAGAAGAATATACCAATGTTTTCCTGTCAAAGATTAATATTTGGTATTTACATGGGAATAAATTTATTTTTCTGAGGATTGCTTAGCTTAGTTGGCTTATGAAGACTAGAATTTGTAATACTAGGCACCATAATCCCATCATAATAAATATTTCAAATATATTTTATTTATCATTTCGCAGTTCTTCTTCCAAAGCAAGTTTTCAGACAGGCAGATAGAACAGCTGTCTAACCAGCTCTAAATGACACTAGTTCAGCATCTTTCCTATTAGTCACCAAGGCTTTCCCTGCATTAACTGCCAGTTCCTTGTATGATGCATCACTAATCCCCTGTGGCAAATGACTCTTTCATGGGCTGTGCATACAGGTTATACAATGAGGATGTTTGGACGTCCCAGTGTTCACACTGCTGCTGGTCCAAGTTCAGGCTTGAAAACATTCTGAGAGTTCCTCCAAGGGAGGAGCTGGTGAGTAAGAAGAGGGCATTTAGGGGGCCAGGTATAGTGCAAGAGCTGAAATCTAAGGCAGCTCCTTGGAGACTGCAGCAAATACATCCCTCCTTCAATGGGTATCACCCAACAAGTCATTGTTCAGTCTTCTTCTGATCACAGGATATCCACTGCCAATAAACACATCTCGAATCAATCCTTGTCGAAAAGTGAGACAGATTCCTCAAAATAAGGTTCTGGTGCCATGGAAGGCAAAACCCCTTCATGCTGTTGATCTGAAGCACAGCTGCAGTTCAGAGGGAATTATGAATAAAACCAAATGCCAGATTTCCCTTTGACCTTGGTATTAAAGAAATGCCTGCTGTTTTCAATCACTGTCAGGAGGTTGCCAGCAATGAGTCAGGTCATGACACTGAAATGTCACCGTTCCATGTACTGAACGTGAGGCTGCATTGGGCTGCCCAGAGCAGCTCAACAAGCCACTGCTTGAGTCTAGTTGTTGATTCCTGTGACCCAGAATCTAAACTCTGATTAAAACAAGACATCTTCTAACCTTGCATTTCAAAAAGAAGCATTAAGAAAAGACCAAGGTTCCTTAGAATAGCATAGAAGAATGGTGCCATTTACCTCAAGCCACCTCATTAGAGAGCCACTTTCTGTAAAGCCACCCACAGGCAGCCTCCCTGCGTGTTTAGCATGAAGGAGAGAACTGTAGCAACCTAATTTGAGATTATAAATGGTAACATGGGCTTACCCCAAATGAAAATTCAAATTCACCAGAAAGTCCTCCACCGCAAAAGTCTCTCAGAAACTCAACTGGCTGGCAACCACTGCTCCAGCAGCTGTGGGGGGTCTCGCTGCCTTACAGGAACACTTAGCAGGGTCCAAATTTTTGAACATTTCACAGAATGTGTCTCATGATTCATCATCTGCACTCTGACTAATTGGCAGAGGGCTCTGGCAGAACCAGAAAACTGTTTATGCATCATTCAAAAGACTATTATTCATCATGCAAAAAGTTGGGTTTTTCCCCTCAAGTGGTGGTGTATTTACTTAACTGGGGATTAAAATTGTTATGCAACAGTCAGAAACAAACTGGGGAGTGAATAGTAGGTAATAAACCTTTTAGGAGATTCTTATTTTCTTCTGAGCACCACTCCCTTTCTGCTCTGCCTCCTCTGGGGCCTGTGTTCTTCCAGCACTGACCTGGAGGCGATCGATCCCGAGCACACACAGGAATGCACAGGGCACTGTTTCCAGCTCTCCATTTCACTGCCTCTACAGCTTGCAAGGTTCCTCTTGGGAATGAAATAGTGGCAAATTCAATCTTTAACTTGAAATTAAACATAAATTCTACAGAATAATTCAAAATCTTCAGTCACAGTGTCTTCAGTGATAAGGTGTCTTTGTGTAAAGCTCTCAAAGGAGGCATCTCCAGGTACTGTCACCTCCAGATTTTTTTGGTGTCTTATAAACTCCTTTAAAAATTGTTATACCCCAGCATATCTGTGACACTCAAAAACAAATAAGGGGAATATTCAGGATTTTTTGTTTGTTCTCCTAAACTTTCTATATTTGGCCCCTCAATTTTGGAAGAACCAGGAGAGGTTTAAGGCTCAAGAGAGCACCCAGTGCAATAACAGGAGTGTGTACCAATAATTACCAGCATGAGCAGGGGTATTTCCACGTTAGAATGAAGGGAATGAAAGCAGCATATGGAAAGCACAGCCCCCAGTTGTGTTTGCAATTCCCTACATATAACCTCTTGAAAAACGCTAGGCCTATTTTTAGCATGATGATTGATTAGCGTTGCCATAGCAATAAGCAACACTTACAAGAACAGGGTAGAACCGAAGTGTGCCAAAACACTTGCCAAAGTCTTAAAGAGACAGTCAAACACACACGGGGTGTGACAATCATTTAATGGAGAGGGCTGTCAAATTCACCTTTGGGTAGTAATTACACCTGAGGTGGCTGTGGGAATTACTGGAGTTGTCAGCAATTGTGTTGTTCTGAGAGAGATTTCTTCACCCTCTGGAACCTGCTTTGTGTGAGTGATGCCAGTTCATCAATGCTGTTGCAGCTGGTTTCATTTCCATGTGGTTTCTGCCTGCAGAATGTTCAAAGACCTGCTAGAGACCTCATCCTTGCTCTTCACCTCTCCTGTTCCTTGTGAATATTAATCCACAATCCTTGGCAGTTATTTCTGTACAGTAAAAATTAATCCCACTTTTTTTTTTTTTTAAGCAGCAGAAGCATATTTCCCTAAATCTTAACATAAAAGCCCAGCAAGGCAGACATTTCATGTAAATGTTCTCTCTTATCTTCCACCACTTCTCAGACTGATGATTTTTTAATATGGTCACATATACATTATTTTGACAACACAGGTGGAACTGGATTCTTTAGAGTGTGATCTCCATGGAGCCTAAAGACAAAGAACAAAGTGACTGCTACAACAAGGTAGCAAAGAGAGAGAGAGTGTTCAAGCAAATGAAATCTTTTCCACAGGGTAACTCCCATATACTATATCCTTTAAATTCAAAATTTTTGGGTACTATTTTGGTACTCAGGGTGTAACAACAGCATTTCTTTATTGAAGATCAAGAACCTGGGAAAGAGAAATTGATTCCTAACTTTGTTGTAAGTGACATACGGGATGTGGGACTGTGGGGTGATGGAAGGTGGAATATTCAGTGTGTTTAGGAAAATGGACAATGGGGAGTTATTGACTCCCCTCAGATTGCTCCAGACAGAGCTGCTGTGTGACCAGGTCACCCAGGCACAAACCTGCATCAATCAGTGACAAGGCTGGAAGAGAATAGACGGAAAGGGCTGGGCAGGGTGATGGCATTTGGAAGATGTGACTCAGTGGGAGGGAGGAGAATTTGGAAAGCAAGATAAGCACAGGAAGGTAGCAAACAGCAAACAAAAGTGCTGTTGAGTAGAAAGAAAAAGAACAATGCAAAAACAGGGCATGAAAATAAACAAGGGAGCAAAACTCTCATAAACAAGCCGAGGAAGAAAACCACTGTTTGTATTGTATACAATAACCTGGAGATGGAATGATGAGTAACAAGTTGCCTCCAACTGCTATAAAACTCTTATCTCTGGCTTTGCCTTCCCTTAGGATCTCTTTCTTTGATACATGGGAACAGTAACCTGCTTATTGAAGAAGAAATGAAATGAAAAGCAGCGTGCACAAGTGGAAATGACAGTCCAATCCATCAGAGAGTGGGCTGGATTGCTTTGGAATAAGCCAGTGCTGGAAAAAGGGGAATTCTCCCAAGCAGTTTGAGTTACTCGTTTCAATGGGATTAAGCTAATAAAATGAGAATACAGGTTTGCAGCTCTCTAAAATATGTATTATCTTTTTCTTATAAATACTACAGAGGTCCTTCCTTTTGCTTGAACCTCTACTAAGGGAAATAAATCTGTGTTTTCCCAGGACAATGGCACCAGTGAGCCTGTTTTCTGAGCTGGGGGGGTAAGATGGGAGGATGCTGGTGGTAACTTTGCATTAGGCTCTAATCCTGCAGTACAGATTCTGCTGCATTTTTGATGCAGACTCTTCAAATCCTCAAGCTGCGGAAAAGTTTCAGCCCTGAAGAGTGAGGGGTTAGATCCAAATTTCAAGGGCTGGTAATCAGATATAGAGAACACAGGAAAAAACTCTACAGCAATGTTTATCTGAAACAACTGTTTTCCTTCTCAAGTCATCTCATTATAAAAATAACAATACAAAAACATTCCTTCCAGATAATTTACTTCATGGATAAACCAGCAGCTAAGTGAAGCACAAAACATGCCTGTTCTCAAAAGTAATCAGAAACCAGCAGGTCAGTAATGGACCATTTAGCAACTCTCACTCTGGGGCCTTGACACATACCAGATGACATAATTTTATTTTCTCAGTCATTTGCTGTAGAAGAATAAATGTCATTGTGATAAATCATCAAAGGAATTGTTGTCTCCTGCTTTCTGTTCCGTAACTGTTTTTCATAAATATTCTGGATTTATATTCTGTTCATGAGGATGTTTGGGACACTGGCATGTTGAAGGAATGCTCCTTCTTCTTGTACAGAGCAAACAATGCCATTTCAATATTTGTTTTGTCTATATAATTGTGAAACTAACAATTGTCCATAAATTATGCACAAAAAAATTATCCAGCTGTTTTTAAATTTCAGCCCCAGAACTGAAATATTGCTAACACCACCAAAGCCATTCAGGTCAGGTGGCAAATCCATTTTAACTGATCCCTGGTAAACACTTGATCTGCACCTTCAAACCCAGAAGAGTTTGTTTAAATTCTCTTTGTATTTTTCCTAACCACTTTCTACTTCAGCTTGAGAGCTAAACTTTGGCTCATTTTCAGTGTACTTTGATCACATAAAGATTTTGTACCATGGTTTAGTCACCAAACATTCATGATCTGATTATTTGTTTGCTTGAGGCTCCTCTCTTTTTTTGTCCAGAATCTCCACTGTCACTTGAGCAGGTCGAATGGATATTTGCTCTGTGCTGTTTATTTTCTAACAATATCCCAATGCAGGTAAAAAAACTTAGTTCTATGCAATTCTTTTTCGTTTGGTTTGCAGTAGACACAAGTTTGCTTTCTAGTTAATTATTTCTAATCTTGCTGGGCAACCTCAGAAATAAAAATAACAAAGTCTCCTGAAAGTTCAATTGTTCTTGCCACTGTGAATAGCATAAATATTTTCCACTAAAGATACATATTTGCAAAGGCTGTGATAAGTTGGCACACAAGGGGTTGCTGAGAGCTGCAAGGCATCTTGTCTCCATCCTCCAAGAGAAAGAGGCCCCAGTCCCTGACTAGCAAAGGAATTATTTCCAAAGCCAGCAGCTAACAGCACCCATTTCCCAGGAGCAGGTGTAGCTGTGCAGGAGGGACCATACCCAAGTCCTGGAATTGCTTATGGAGTGGAATCCATTGGAGTTACTCCTATAGGGCTGCCTTCCTGCTGCATGCTAAATACTGAATCACAGGTTTATTATCTTAACATCAACCTAATCACAAGATAAAAGGATTTGTAGATAAAACTTAAACATGTATTTTAGCAAGGTATCTTGTCAGGTTTCTAATGACAAGATCAAAACCAAAGCAGCTCCAGTGTCTGTCTTGAAGACACTTTCTCACATACAGTTCTGAAGTGACACCCCAACCACTAAAACTTTGAACTTTACAGGAATATCTTATTCCCTAAATAGTACCCCCAAATCTGGATGACTTCCTTTGGCTTCAGCTTTGACAGTATTTTTTGACTTCCTCCTCCCTCTCCATGTCAGCAGGAAGCTTTCAAGGATTAGCTCCAGCTCTGATACAGCACTTCTTGGGAGAGTCTCCATGTGTCATGTTCCTGAGAGGAAGTCTTTTGTAGGGCAGCTTTAACGAGGTGCATTTGCAAATGCTCTCCTGCCGTGACCCTATAGCACAAATTACACCCCCCAAAAACATCATTTGTGCAATAGTTCTGTTAAACTCATTATCTCAAGTGTGGCTTTTGCTTTGCATGTTGTTAACATGGTTGTCAATACCCAGTAGCAGATATGGTGTCTGCTGTCAAATTTAGGGGGTTGCTGTGTAACAAATACTATTGCTTAAAGCAGATGCCATCATAACTGGATCCAGATTACAGAGGACTAACATCATGACAGTATAATTTCCATTCCTGTTTTCATGCATCCAATTGCTCTTGGCTTTTTATACAACCATGGCACAGAACAATATTCTGAAAATTAGTTTTCAGTGCCTGATGAGCATTTTTTCTTAGATGTCCTAAATTCAGGTCTTTAAGAAGGTCATATTTATGAATTCCATAATATTCACAGGAGAATCAGATTGATGAAATTATTCCATACTGCATTTTTAAATGCCACAGTATGGGTTTGAATGCTATTTCTCAACAGCTTATGTATTTTATGTCTGAAAAATCTTAAGACTGTCAGTAAGGTTCAGTCTGCTGTTCACATCCTCTTCCAAATCACTGACACACACTGAAATAACATGCTGAGCCTTTAAGGTCCTTCTCTTTATTTAGAGTGGAATTTACAAGGTTAATAAGGTGTGAACATACCACAGAGCAGTACGTACTTGACTCGATAAGATTATGCTTTATTTATCCAATTATTGGCCTGCATTTAGAATGAGTTTTCCTTGAAATGAGGCTCAATTTGACTCTCACCATTTCCCACAGACCCTTCAGAGAGAATTTATGATCTTTAAGAAAAGGGTTTCCAAGCTATCTTACATATTTTGGGCAATGTCTGTGGGCTTATTCTTTCTTTCAGAATTCTCTAATGAATACAGAAGATCAAATTTAGAGAAATATTCCAGACAAGGATAGCAATTATTCCCAGTGGTATGTTTAACATTTTTGTTCTAGATTCAACAGTTGGAGGCAAAGGCACTGTCTCTGTTTTCCATGAAGATAAATTCATAGCCTATCAGCTCCATTAATACATATTTTAGATTTTTGTCTGAAGTACAGTTTCCCTTATCTCCTCCCAGTACTTCTAGTTCTGTTTCCTTGCACCATGGTGAGTAATTAGTCCCCAGCTCCCCTAGGCAGTTACACTGTCACTTAGTGATTGTTTTGCCTACCTTCTACATTTCTGGACTGATTTAATTTTTCTTTACATGTCTCTTCAATGCTGCAATCACTTCTGCTGATGCTCTTGAACATTTCTGTAGCTGTACCTTCCTCCGACCTGCACCAGGCACATTAAAAGATTCTCAGACAGAGATCACCTCCTGATTCAGATTCTCTGAGTACAGCACTGCTGTTTGGCTTTAATAATGTATTGCATTTCAAATTTAGCTACATATTTCTGTCTGCCACCACCCTTTGCATCATCCCCACTTGTCTCTCCCAGTTAAAGAAAAAAAAACACATTAAAAGATTCAAATTTACTTTCAGTTAAAGAAAAAATTTACCACAAAGAGGTATCAGTGCAACACAGCAAATGACAACTTCCCAGCCTAAAACTAAATGTGCTATCAAAGGTAAACCTTAATTAGTGTGAACTCTGACAGACCCTACCAAAAGTCTCTTCTGGCAAAACCAGCTGAGAATCTGTCCCTCATCATGCTGTCCATTCTGGGACATTTGGGTTTCCTCTGACAGTCAAATGAATATTCTAAGTACCTGTAGCACATATTGGAAAGCACAGTTTGTTGCTTTGGGTTTTCAAACCTGGCTATCACAATTTCAGCTCTTGGCCTCTAGCTTTCAGATCTGAGCCTTTAAATCCCTTTATTTTTTTCTTTTTATCACACTATTTTCTTTTTCCTCTTTATGAGGTTTTAAAAAAATTGGCACAAACATTTTGAGCACTGCAGAATTAAGAGAAATGTCTGCATTATGTTTTACCTGCAGTCAGAAGTTCAAGCTAAATCAAAGCAGGAGTTTCTGAAAGGTTCCTTCACCCAGAACCTCCTCACCATCCCCTCCTCACCTTCCAAAGGCTGCTGGAAACTTATTGCTATTATTGAGGCCAGCATATTTAAACAATTTTTCTCATGATTTATGTGCTATATTTTGCCTTAGCTCTGCGAGAGGGAATAGCTGATTTTTCTGGGCACTGTGCCCAGATTATCTTTAATTTTGTCTACAGATTGTACAGTTTCCCAGATACTATACCAGAGATGAGCATCTTATAAGTTAATAAACCAATAAATAAAATCTGTTCTCATGTCTCCATGTAACAACTGGAACCTTAAAAGCCTCACCCTTTTTAATAGAAGGTTCTTTTTCTTACAGTCAGTAAGTAAAAACATTACTGTAAACCAAATTATTTTGTATTGTAAAAACAAATTATTTTGAAGGGATACAGAGAAATAATTTATAGGATCCCCTTAGAATTACTTCAAATTTCCCTATAAATTGCTTAAACAAATAACTAAGATAAGGTTTCACTATTAAGTGCATTATAAATAAGTTATATTATGAAGGAATCAGGTAGGATTCCACTACTATATCTTACATGTTTTTTCTATTTTTAGAATAAAAAGAGAAAGAAAAACTTACTGTGTATTCTGATTTCCAATTGTCCATTTGTAAAAAAAAAAAAAAGAAGAGGGAAAAGAAAAAAAAAAGAAACATGAAATAAAACAATTATGCAAGATCCTTACAGTAAACACACATTAATAATAAAATGATTGTGTCAGATAGTCTGCAGATTTATATTTGACTAAAGTCTAAGGGACAACAAAGGACACAAGTCAGACAGAATTCAAGCACCTGATGTTTTCTTTGCAAGCAAGAAATTGCATAGATAGAACATTCCAGTTTTTACCTATCCTTACTTTATAATCTTCATTTCCTGATACCAGTAAATATAAGGTGAAAAATATATTCAGTTCAGCAGGACTTGTTAAAGAGACTTGGTGCTTGTGGTTCAATATATAACTTGGAGCTTCTGAAGATAAACTAAACTATACCCAAACCACAAAGCAGCAATCATTTCTGCCACATTCCTTACCTGTGATTGTGTAAGGATAATAATTCCAGGCCTTCTCTGTTACGTAAAATATTTTGGGAACAACTGCTCTAGCCCAGCTAGGCAGTTTGCTGAAAGTAAAAAGAAAATATAAAATTAGAATATATTATGACTTATGACTTATATTATTAAAATATATTATGACTTAGAATATATTATGACTATTTTTTGCATGTAGAAATAAAGACACTTCCAAATGTGCCCATCATTTGTGAGGTGTTTGAGAGATACAGCAACACCCAGATTTCTCAGGAGCATTTTCATTTTCTGCCTCAGCTGTGATCCTCTCACAGAGGGAGCAGATCAATGCCAGAGCAGCAACCCTCGAGTGGGCTGAGCTGAGGCTGCTCCTTTGGGGAATTCATGGCTTGGAACCTTTGGCCACACTCAACAGGTGAGGCCAAACAAGGTGCCACGGTGGCACCGTGTGCTCAGCCACAGGGAGGCACTCTCTAACAAGAGGTCAGGAGGAGATGTGGGCTTTCAGTCCACTTCCATCCCGAATCCACGATTTCTTCTTACAGATTCTTTTTTCTTCCTTCATATTCTCTGCCAGCACTGAAACCCTCGTGCTCAGCTCACCTGGCACGCAGCTGTTCCCACACTACCAACACCAATTCCTGAGTAGGAAGCTTTTATATTAAAATTAACAGATCACTCAAAACACCTCGTGAGGCTGGTAGGCAGCATTAGTCCCATTTTGCTGATGGGAAAAGTAAATAACAAAAGTGAAGAGAATTAATGGAACTGATGTTACAGCTCAGAGCTCATTCTGTCAAGGAAACTCACCAGTGCAGTGGTGCAAAGGCAGCAGAATCAGAAATGAAAGACATAGGTACACCATTTGAAGGGATCATTAAAGAGTAATTAAATAAAACTATGGGAGGGTGGCAGTATTTTTTTACCCTGGCTCTTGGATCTCTCATTTCCAGCACTCTGGTCACAGAGGGTACCAAAAACTGATGAGCAAAGAAATATTCAAAAAGGCAAGTTCACTATAATTCATCTTTCAACCCTCTCTTAATAACTTCAGTTATAAGCACTGAGGCTGCCAGGAACAAAGATGCAGAACTAGTTATTCCAAGGACAGCAGACCTTGGACACCACAAATATCCCTGTACTTGGGGAACCAGTTCAAATGGTGTTGGTCTGGCAAAGCATTGAGTACAGCACCCAGGCCAAGAGTGAATCTGTACTGAACTGCAGGAGATGCTTCCAAACCTCAATTTCCCAAGTGTAAATGTTGGAAATAGTTCTGTTTAGATAACTGTGTGTAGAAAGTAAATTAACTTTCCATATTAGCAAAATTCTGAAGAAAATACATTTGGGATCATTAAGGCTTATTTAACCATGATCTGGCTACGTATAAATATTTTATTTGTCCAGAGGCAAAATGCAGATGTTAGTACATTACCTACAGATTCAAAGCCAAGTGCATTGACTTTTGCTCTTTGATGACATTGCTCAAAACTGGATTATTTTCTTTACATAAACCTTTCTTGTGTACAGACTTTTAAGCAGCATTTTACATCCTGCATAATAGACTCCCCTGTATCAGATCTTCTGTTTATTTTGTCAGCCTCTGTCAGTGTTCTTACGAATGCTTCCCTTACCCCTGCTAAACTTTACTCTGATGCCTAAATTATAAAAACCAGAGGATGCAGACTTTCAGCTTCTGAAAACATTACTCCAGCAGGAGAGAAGAGGCAATAAACAATTCTAAATATAACTAAGGTTATACTGACACTAGAAAACATACATCTGCTCATTTTGCACTTTTTTTGGTTATTGTTGTTTTTAGCATATTTGCCTGTCTACCTATCTTCACCAGTACAGCACATCCTGAAAAAAAAAACTTTATGAGAAAAAACAGATTATACTCAGAACTGCTAGCAAGTCCCAGTCACAGACACACATGAACTCTTCCAAGGTCCACTCCAATCAAAGTTAATATCTCTATTTCAGAAGCACAGGTATGAGGATCACATTAGCTTTTTTTTTTTCTTTTCCTTATTTCCTTATTTCTCCTCCATCCAGATGAAGTTCAGTCTCAAATTACTTTAAGAGGTATCAGTTCAGATCAAAATAGAGTTTTTTAGGCCAGTGGACCCAGGAAGAAGAAAAGCTGAGGGAGAGAACTGTGCTGGTGGAAATTGTGTTCCTCAGCAAGGCAGGCAGAGGAGAAGTTTCCAGCATCCTGTATGGAAGCACATCTCCTTGAGTGAAATCCTCCAGAGACATCCTGGCCTCCCAGCAAAATCCACAGTGGCCTGAGAACCTCCTGATCCTTTCCACAAAGCTTCAACAGTACTGCAATAATCTGATGGCATTGTGACACCACACCCAGATTCAAATAGCAAATCTGGTGATGGAGGATTCAGAATTATCATTAAACTCTGTGAACTTGACTTCAAACATCCACCACAGCTTTAGGTAACTGTCCTGAGTTGTTGTAGGCACAAAGATCTGCTTTGTCAATGTTTTTTCCCATCTTTGGCTAAGAAATCCTGTGTTCCATTCCCTGCACTACCAGGAATCACGTGCTTCCCAAGTATGTACATGGCTTCTAGGTTCTTGTGCCCTGAAGTGGCAATTCTGAATATGCTCTTCCGTGCCTAAAGCCTTATTTTTAACATGCAGGAAAGAAATACCCAGAAACATTTTTTAAAAACCTACAACTTGTGGGAGCTCTACAATGGGAACACATATATTGATTTTTCCCAAGTTCTGTATCTTGCCTGTAAGAGAACACTTACAATCACAATAATATTAAATGTTGGCAAGATATATATTATTGAACTCTGTGTGTGTGTGTGTGCAACATCACTGGTGATTCAATTTGGCCTGAATTAAGGTTAGATATGTCAGGTTTGCAGGGCACTTGCAATGTAGAAGTAATAGCCTCAGTGTTTGTATGCCCACTCCAAAAATGCTGCAGAGCATAAGTTTAATACAATGAAACAGGCCCAGGGGAAAAGAAGAACTTCAGAAAAAAGCAGTAGTATTCAATTAAATCAGCAGTAGTAAAAATGGGAACAAATTGTGCAATGTATCTCATATTGCACAAATATATGTATCTGAACATCTCCAGCCTGTGAGTGTGGAGACATTGATCTTCAGCAGTATTCTTTCAGCACAGGAAGACAAATACTTCATTCTAAGAAATGATGGAACTTCAGGGAGAAAACCCCCAAATTTTCCATCAGGTCTTTAAGCCTAATGATCCAGAAGGCTGACATTGTACAATGGTCATTCATAATGTCAATTAACTTTGCTGAGGCAAAACACAGTCAGCAAAAATGCTGGCTTTGTGACATGATTATGAGGTGAGAGAAACTTGACCTTTTTAATGGTTCAGTTTTGTTTTTCTTAGAGGGTGGGACTTTGCTGGTTTTGTTGTTTAGTTTTTTGGCTCCCCCTCCCCAACAATTTTGGAAAACAAAATGACAAACAATTAAGTGTAAAAGAAAACAAAAGTTCTGATTTTCAGTATATCCTTAACTCCAAGTTATAATTCCTTCTCAAGGAGAAGATTCTCTAGAAGGAATAACAACTAATTCCTCTGTTTCAAGCCACTGATCTATCCCACCTCCCCATGGCTACCAGGAAGCAGCATGTATTCATGGGAACATCTTTTGAAACAGAAATGCTGTTGCCAGCCTTCCTTGCAAATTTTTCTTACAGTCCATGCTGGGAGAAGCAGTTTTACTGCACTTGCCTGTTGAGATAGACTCGTTTTTCTGTTAGCTGACCATTGCCATGGTTGGGATCTTCATAGGGTTCATTCTGCACCACTTCCACACCCTCCCCTCGGTCACTCTGCTCATGGCTGTGCTTGCTGATCATGTACAGCTGTCCAATTCTGTACTGCAAGGCAAAACCAAGAACCAAGTATATTAGTTAAATGTTACACATGTATTCAAAAGCCAATCTTCGTCAATTATATACTACTATGTGTAAACAAAAGGTAATTTGAAGATGAAAACCAGTATTTTTGGGGTCTTCCTATTATCTTATGAAGCCCATGGCGCCACTTGTGGAAAAAATAACAAAACCTGTGTGCATACAAATGTAAAGAATTAGGCCAGTCCTCTATTATTAGACTTTGTAGTTTTAAGTATATCAGTTAAGAATAAGTGAACAATTAATCTAGTGCTTCCACGTGCTGAAATGTAAAGGGACTTTAACCAGCAGGTGAACTCTAAAATTCTGTGGGACAGAGGATTCTCCTGCCCTGCCAACACAATGAAGGCCTGAATAAGATCTGGGGGAGCTGTGGCTGGTCCACAGAGACAGGAGCACCAGCTCTTACGAAAAAAAAAAAAAGTGAAGACTCCAAGTTCTTTGAAAAAAGATGTTTGAGTGACTTGGCAATATTATTAAAATGCATTTGAGCAATTTAGTGATAATTTTTCTATAGACTCTCAAGTAACTTAGGAAGCCAAACACTGTGAGGATTGACCCAACTTTGCTATCACTGAAAAATAAATTGTTTCACTTGTTTTTTTTCTCACTATGTCTTGTATCTGCATCAGGGCTTTTGCCTCCGAAGAAATCTATCAAAAATACACCATTGAACTTTCATTAACAAAGATTTTAGAATAAAATTGTACTTTCCCAATCATCTTCTGGTCTGAAATTTTATTCTCAAGTCCCTTGCACACTCTTGAACATACCAAGGCTCTTCCAACAAACTGTCTTTGGACCTATCCAGTTTTCTTGATTGGACCCCTCTCTCCCTCAGAGCAATTTGTTTAGGCATATACATGCTAATCCCTTCCATCACATCAATCCCCCTTCAAATACAAAGAACAACCTGTTAATTTAGAGAATGGCTGAGCTACCACACAAGCTGCCAAGTACTAGCTCAGCATAAGCAAACAAAAGCATTGTGACAGTCTGACCTCAGAAAACTCCATGAGATTCTTGTGATTATTGCATATTATAACAGCAATTCTACCACATACTTTACAGAGCCCAAATCAAAAGAGCAATTAGCTCAGGAAAAATCCCCAAACCATCACAAACCTTATTAGCAACCAGCAACAAGACAGTCTTACTAAACAAAATGATAAGGAATAGGAGGATGGAGGGCACCTTATTTTAGTTCCTCAGTTCTGCATAATCCCAATTTTTTCCCCTACAGCAACAGGCCACAAGAAGGTAAGAAATTTGGAACTTGCATCTTGATTTAAGAGAGCAAGTCCTAACATTGTTTTACTTCCTAATCCTCTTGTCTACCTTTGTCTCTACTGAATCCTTTTTCTCTGTCTCATCATATATTTTGTCCTATTCTCAAATGCTCTGAAGAGCTGCAGACCTCACACATAGCTTTTAACTAGATCCATGACAAATTATCTTCTCTTTTTTTCTAACAAAAATGAATGTATTGGTGCACAGCGAAGGCAAAGTTTGTAGTACATTTGATTTGACCAATTAGTACAGTTTGAAAAAGAATAAATTTCAGGCACACAAAGCTGTTCTTCAGGTCTGAAATCAAAGCAACACACTTAAAGGTTGAATACCATTTGAGAAAAAATGTGTTGCCTTTAATTAGATATGTATCAATTAGACCACCTGGGAGCACAAACTTCCTGCCTGTAGAGTGATAAGGATGGCAGAGAAGAGGAAAGGTGATAAGGTCCTTATCTTCTAATGGAAAGGAAGAGGTCAGTAATTTGTATCCTGTGGAATATAAAAAGGTTAGATGAGGAGTAGAGAGAGGAATTACAGTTTGACATAAAGTCAATATTTCGATCATGATCTCTATTGGGCTTTTTGTTATCCCATAAAGTTATGAATTTTAGTTGCCATGGACACCTCTGGAAAGTGTTTCATAATTGCACATATCAATTTCCTATGTCCATGTAGTCCTTTGCAATTTTGCTCTCAGTTTTAATGGTCAAATACAAACACCTCAGTTTCCATTGGAAATGTTGGCTCAGGAATATCAAGATGGATGTACTTTCCCTCTGACAACCAACTGTGGGGTTGTACTGATGCCTTTATTTGCTCCAGCAACATGAACCAGAGATACCCCCACAACACCACGATTTGTTAACAGGTTGTTGTTCTTTCATGGACCCACCCCACCATAAAACACTTGCAAGATATTAAATCCCAAAGACTGTAGATGAATCTGAGCAGAAGTTTAAGGGGGCCTTGTGCCCACTGCACTCTGCAGATGAGGGTCACTGCTGTCAAAGCAACTGCTTTCCAGATGCTGCACAGTCAGTGCCTAAAGGAAGGTTCTCCTCTGCTGAGGCTCAAAATCACACATGTTCCTACCATACCACAATCTCACAGAAGGTATCCAGGCAGCTCAGCATGGTGCCTCCCATTTGGAAGATGCTGAAGGGAACAGAAGGCTCCACTGCTGGACAGCTCTCCTGCAGGAACCCCACTGCTCCTCGCCTTCTGCAGGCGATGACTTTCCATAGCTGTGGATCTGACACCAGTCCAGTAAAAATATCCACCTTCAAAGCCAGCTTGAATGGGGCCCTGAGGAGCCTGGTCCAGGGAGTGACATCCCTGCCCACGGCAGGGGCTGGAATGAGACAAGCTTTGAGGTCCCTTCCAACCCAGCCCATTCTGTGACCTTTCATAACAACTGAAGTGGCTGGGCAGTCCTGCTGGAAGGCAGCTGAATTCTGCAAAGGAAACATATTTTTTACATGTACTTTAAAGTAGCTAACTTAGCACTTTTGTGTGCTATTCATTTGTTTCTACCTGCTGTACAAAATGTTAAAATCATTCTAGAGCAGAATGGAAAATATTAACTTCCAAAATAATAGTACTTTACTAAATCAGAGAGTGCACAACTATTATTTCAGAGAAAATAGAATTTTTTCCAAGTGTATGTTTCTATTTACATGAATAAACCTCAAGGCAAAGATGTGCCTTTTAGAACTTGCTGGAATTTAAATGCCTGAATAAAAAGTCACAGCTTTTTCTTAGTTCCTATGGATATTGTGGAGAAATAGCACTTAAGAATCGTTTCACAACAGTAATTGATACACATTATTCCTGCAAGGATAAACTGATGTGCCACTACTATTTATGTTGCTCTATCACAATCTGAATTTCTGTGTACTTAGCTGTAAGATAATTTTCCAAGACCATCTATTGTTTCAAGGAATTCAGTAAAATTTCACACAATGGCACCTGATATGAATTTGGATCTGGAGCAAAACTCTTGGTAAATTCTTCAGTTTAATAGGGGAAAATTTATTCAATATCAGAGCAAGAACTTCAATAGACAAATCACAGAATGTGGAATTAGAGATTTCTAAGGGTATTGCTGTGTAGCTTTGGTAGCAGCCCTGATGTTTCCCGAGCCCTAATGAGTGAGACTTTTTCTCAGTGGTGACTTGCCTGCTCCTTCAACAGGCAGATGGTGTTTGCTGTTGGGATTTAGTCACACAAGAAACAAGGTTCATGCTGGCAACAGCATAAGGATGGTCAATCTGATTTTGTTTAAAATTATAAGTGAGACCAGAAGCATTTTTATCCCTCAGATAGGGGGGGAAAAAAAAGAAAAAAAAATGAAAAAAATTTTAAAGGGGTCCACCCCACCCATCTTTCACTTGTAGAGCTCCCACCATCTCCAGCAGGAGCTGCACACAAAATCTTTGTACAAACATGTCTGAATTTTTTTCAGCCTGACTGCCTATTGCTCAGGTTTTCATTTAATGCGAGTCTCAGAGTACAAACTTTCAAACTTCAGGTGGAATATAAAAAATAAAACTCTCTCAAAGGAGAAATTATGCCGAAATATTCTCATATCTGAAATTTTTATACCACTCCTTGAAGTTCTTATCTGAATGCTCACAGAAAATGTAACAGATTTATCACTGACTTCATCTTACATAATTCTCATATTCAAAAGAATGGTTGAACACTTTCATCTACATTTATGTCTCTGTAACTAGACTAAACCATCAGGGATGGTGCTGCCATTTCAGTTTGTTCAATTTTTTGTTCTAAGCCAGTAGTGAGATCCTTTCCTGCAGAGAGGAGCTGGAGTCCAGAAGACACTGAGTGTCTTTTCTGCCTGCTCAAGGTAATGATTGTTTGGTGAGCTGCATTTTGACAGTGGAAGGTATTTCTCACACAAGTTCATGCTAAAACATGCCAGTGGCTTCTAGTCCTGTTCTCAGAAAATTGCCTCAGAAAGGTAAAACAGAAAAAAAGAAGAAAAGCAGCAACAACTAAAATGAAACAGTTCTGTGCTAATGCACAAAGGCAGCTCTGAGGGTTCAAACCTGCCTCCACTGATGGCATTCGTTGTTTTGTCATTGACCTCAATTTAGTTAAGATTTATTTCTAGCAAGAAAATACAATGAATCAGCTTCATTATCAGTTATATCTGTCCAGCTACACTGAAACCAAGGGCATTGATTATGGCAAAAGAGTAGCAATTTTCTTAAGGAATTCTGATTTATAGAATGATGTCTCATTCACAGAAAACAATCTTAAAATTGATTGATGCATTTCTGATCTATTTTCAAGTCTTAGTCTTTGCAAGATGCTCTGTGAGCTCCTTGTGAATGTGTTCCAGGACTTAGGTTTATTTCTTTAATAAAAATATTAATAGGAATATTATTCATCACATTTCCACATTTTGAATTATTTAAAACAATTGCTAATTATTCCTCAAAGGACCACCATGAGACAAACATGGTGATCCCCAGGTAAGTTACTTGTCCAAACATGCACAGCCTGTCACTCCCAGCAATCTCTTCCCAGCAGTTTTACAGAGATATTTTACCTCTGGAATAAATTGTTTGGAAATGTACTTGCTTGAGTAAATATCTTTGTTTAGGAGGATACACTGAGGTTTCCTATTGTGTTTGTTTTGATGTTGAGGGCATTGTTTTCAGGTCCTAGTCAAGACCTGAGCCCTACACTGCTATAGATATGAAAAGCTTCCAGTTAGATACGTAACACAGGCAAAGAAAGTATTAACCTTATTTTATATTTGATTAATTGAAACAGAAATTAATACATCAACCTTAAAAAAGATGTCTGTGGTAGAGCAGGGAATTTAGCCTCAATCTAGTGATTCCAGCTCAGTGCTGTTACCACAAGACACACCTGTAATTTCTTTTTAATTCTTAATGATAATTACTTAAAGAAAAGTGGTTTCTCTTATCTCCCTCACTAACCATAAATCCTTCATGTTAGTATTATTAGACATCATTTCATCTGGAATGGGTGAATCCTGATGCATCCTCATTCCCTCACGTGTGGGCAATTACAGCCCAGGCTGATGGAGCACTGAGGTTGTGCCCTCTGATCCCCAAACTCCTGTAGGTGATGATTCATGGTTATTAACAATAATTTCAGGAACTCTTTTCCATGACACAAGCTCCAGCTTCTGACAAAGTGATTTGTTTGCCTTGTTATTAACATTCCTAGATTGGTTTTAACAAGAATAGAGGAATGTGCAGTGTGCTGGTATTTGATTTTTCATGTATGGGTGGGTTTGTATTGGTTCCTCCTTGGCTGCTTTTGGAATTAGGAGTTTGGTTTGGTTTGGTTTGGTTTCAGTTGAAGCACAGAGCCACTACTTTGCAAGCAATGGAGGTGAGCATCTCTTGATAACCACCAACTCAAGGTTTTACTGCAGAACATTGCTATGGAGAGAAATCAGTCAGACTTGTAACCACTGCAGAGTAAGAAAACTTGCCACTGAAATAATCCTTTTTTCCTAGAAAGACAGGAAAGAAAGCAGGAAGAAAATAAATTCAATGTAAATTTGAACTTGGAAGCCTCTCTAATGGAGCACAATTTGCCAGTGTGAAAGTAGTGGGTTATATTTCCAAAATAGTGATTTTCCTGGTAAAATAATGACATTGTGGGCGAGGGTCCTGTGAGAAGAGGACTGCTGGGTTTGACTGCTTGGGAAATTCTGCAAGGAAAGCATGAATAGTAAACAGAGAAGGCAGAAGGGGGTGGTTCTTACAGCCCAGTGTGGTGCTGTGCAGGGATTCCCAGCCTGCTGACCTGACCCTAAATCTCCTTTAGCCTGGCCAGACAGCAGTGTGGAGTCTGCACTAATGCATTGTTTGACTTCTTGTTTCTAAACTGTTTAGAGCAAACCAGGCACCTTTGCACTGCATTCTCTTTGTCATGTAGAAACATCCGAAGTGCAAAGAAGTTTATGTGAACTGGTATTTTAAATGGCTGTCCCCGAGGCACAAATATGAGAAAGTAGCTCCAGGACCAAAGGTAGACTTCTAAATTATTGTCCTGAAAAGGAAATCTGTTTTTATCCACACAGAAGATCAATCAAGGAATAACACCAAACATCTAGGTCCTAAAGTCTAAATCTTAGCATAATTCACTGTAGTGATTTGAGGCCCCAGCAAATCATGCAAATTATTTGGTGGCATAAATGTCACTCCCTGCAGTAATATATAAAGAATCTGACCAGTCAGACTTTAGAGTTGAGCTTGAAATTTTTCTTTCAACTAATTCCTGCATGCATCTGTGAATCACAAAGCACTACACATCTGCTGACTTGCATCAGCAGTATTCTTTACTGTTGCCTAAATTCATGGGAACATGCTTTTGTAGCCTCACAAACTAACAGTTGCAGTAGGAACAGTTGACTTTTGCATACTGTGAAGTGCCATTCTTACTGCTTTCATGTTTGCTTTGCCTTTTCAAGGAAGAAATTACATCCTTAAGACACTTTATCCTCCTAAATTCCCGTGAATGACAGTTCAGCAATGACACACTGGATGTTGAAACTCAGTATCCTCCTCTGGTATTTTCAGCTGAAGAAAGGTGGCCCACTCTAAGTTTACAATACCCTGGCACATAGTGGCTTACAGTTAAACAAGTGCTACTGAAACCAATAGGAGCAGGTCTAGATCTCTGCTTAATAGGTGTACAATGAAAATTAAAATAAATGAAAATTAAGTTGCAAATGTTCAGCTTTCATGCAAATGGTTTGCCAAATATAGCTCATGTCCTGTTCAAATTGTAGTCATTTTATGCTTCTACACCAGCTGTGCTATTGAGAAAAGCCAGCTGTTTATCTGGAGTGTACAAGCTCATACAATTTTTAAGAATCAGTTTTTATTAACAATATTTTACAGTGAGTCAGCTGGTTACATTTTTCAAGCATGTACACTATGTGCTTTGTACATAAATACTGATGATATTCTATTATGTAGATTTATCCATGTATTTCCTGCAAGGAATGCAGATACATTTCCGGAGGCTGTCTCAAAAGTCCTCAAAAGAACAGCTCAGAGGGACTCACTGTGTGTCTTGAGCAGTCTGTCAGTGCTGCACACTGACCACTCTCCACATCTTAGCCCTGCTTATGAGTACCTGCTCTGATTGTTTGCAAACATGCCCTGCCTTGATTCCAGCTTCCTGCTTTTCATGCACAGTTCACTCTGCTTTACAGTGCACAATCAGTTTGATAACACTGTTAAATCTTTTTCTAAGGCAAAAGCATATTTTATTTCTTTGCCACAATTCATTCATGAGGTTGTTGTTAATTTAAGGCCTGAAGCTCAAGGAGCTGTTCAGTAAATGTCTTAAAATTCTAACTTAGAATGCAGTAAAATGAAGTAAAACTGCAACGTAATTTTTGTAGAGGTTACTGAAGGCTTTTCAATGACATAAACTCTTTTCCTAATATTCCAGGAAAACACTATTTCCATTTCAGATATTCCAAGAACAGTCAGAATGGAAAAGGGTGGGCATTTTTGATCCCTGTCACCAATCTCTTTCCAGCAGCAGGCACGAGCCCTGTACATGGGGTGGCACAGGACTCTATTTCACTCACAGTGAAATGTAACATTCTGTAACATGGCCCAGTGATGGTGATGGACAAGCTTGCTCTATTAAACCTGACAGCAAAAGCTATTACCTGTTTTTTCCATTAAAACAAACAGGATTTGTGGGGGGAAGAGAAGAAACTAACTCATGTGCCATGTATATTAAACACATTTCAGCTGGCCAGAGCTGGGATGTGCTGTGGCCAGCCAGCCACACAATGTGTCAAAGGGCTGGGCTGCAAAGCTGGCTTTGAACAGGGAGGTTGACTTCTCTGAAGTGCAGGATTTAAAAAATTTAGCTATTTTAATTCAGTTCAGTTTAAGCTGGGAGTATTCAGAGTTTCATACGTCCTTTGACCCTTTCAAAATTCAATGAAGTGCAGAAATAGACTTGAGAGTTAGGTTTATCTTTAACTATAAATGGACCAAACACGTGTGCATCTATTCATGCTTTTAGAAATTATTTTCTCTTTTTGCATGGCTAATGGTATTTGCTTAATGTTTAAGTAGAACTTCTTTCCCCTCAGGCTCCTTTTCTCTAATTACTCTTCTTCAGTAATTACTCATTTTTATGACTTGAAAAATCTCTCTCCCACCAATGCCATCAGCTTTCAAGTGCAGAGAATTCAATGTTTTCAGAAAAAAATTTGAGTAAACTTTGGGTTCAGAAGCACCAAAGAGACTACAAAGGATTCCATAAACTTTGTCAGAATCACAGCAGGGAATAATTCTGCAATTACGTTTTTTGGCAAGCAAGTTCCTTACAACGCATTTTAGGCAATATAATTCTGCTTATAAATATGGAAAAATGAGAACTTTCTTAGTATGCACAATCCACAATGAATAAAACAGCATCAGAATATAGTACTTAGTAATAACAAGCTGAACAAGACAAATCCAATCTGCCTTCTGATATTTTATTCAGAAGAAAATGAAATTTTGTTTGCTACTTACAGTGAAATAAAAATATATTCACAGTCCAGAATATTTCATTTTATTATCAGAAATACTTCAACCTACTTTCTGATCTTCTAAAATAAAACTGACTTCAATTTAATTTTTAAAACACACTTATTTTATTCCTGCATCCTGTAGATAAAAATAATGTTATAAAGAATCCAGGGTCTGTAAATAGTTGAGGTCACTCCTGCATCTCTGCATCTAACCTAGGGATCAGGATAATGAAAATATTAAGGTTATCTGAAGTCATCTGATGGAAAGAAGCACATGAGAGCAATTGCATGAGAAGGAAATAAAGACATAGTTTCCTCCCCAGATTTTTGAGATACCCTGAAATCTCAAAACTAATACTGAAAGAAGATGTAATTTTTCCATTTTAGTTAATTAGAACAAACATGTGCAATTTAAGTACCTACTCTATATATCTGTGACAAAATCCCCCCATGCTGAAATGAATCACTACTGTAGGAACTTATTACTCTTGTACCTATGCCTCTGTTACATGCATGAATCTGTAATACATCTTGGGAGGACATTTAGGGGAGAAATCTGTTTGCCTGCTACTGACCTACGGAAAATCAAAACTGCAGCCAAATAAACTCTTGGGCAGGAAATCTGGGTTTTGCTGCAGAACAAAAAGCAGCTGTGACACCTGGGGGTGCACACACTGGAGGTGTCAGAGTGCTCATGTGCTTGTCTAGAGTTAGAACACACAACCTTTCATTTCAAACTTCTCCACTTTGAAGGTGTAAGTTCTCTGATGATGCACAGCTGAGCAGAACTGCTGCCTTCCAGCACTACGCAGAACAGAAGCTCTTACGTAAGTATAAGCAAAATTTCCAGGAAGGACCACATTCCTGACTGAAAAGCTTCCAGAGCAGACATTCTTTCCATACCACATGTAGGCTAAAGGGAGGATGAAGGCAAAGAATTCCTGACAAGGGATTCTATAGGCTTAATTCAATTTTATCATAATCCAGGAATGTGAAGCTGTATGTTCTCCAGATGTTTTTGCCAGATGGGGCCACAGCATTCCACCAGTGCTTATCTGCTTTTAGTGTTCTGTAAGGGAAGTCTAGAACATTACACAAACACAGCATCTCCTCTGGGACAGAACCTGGAAACAGTGCAGAGGGAGGTGCAGGAAACTAAAACCTGCAGATTTTAACCAACACAGAAGAACTACGTGGGTTCATCATACTTAGGAAGATTAGAGAGGGTGATAATGTTTGGGTAAAATGAGATATAATTTCCCAAGTTTATACAACAAATATATATCTCTATATTCCACAGAGCTACCTACAGTCTGATGATGCAGGGGCTGTAAGACACAACTGGCAGTTTATCAGTGCAGATATCAGCATCTGAGAGAATAGAGTGGGACTAAGGGAGCCTTGACCATGCACCAGGGAACTAAAAAACTCTTCTAGGACAGATATCCTTGCCTTACCCCCTTGGATACCAAAACCAGAAGTAATGATCACCACTAACAGCAAAGGAAAGAGCAGCTCCTGGCTCTGTGCTGGATTGTGCACCCTTCTGAAGTAGCTTGTACACCACCAGTAACAGATAAAGCAGTTTCTCAATACCTCTAAGTGGAATATCTTTCTTTCCACCATGAGAATTTTGTACTTGGAAGTTTCCAAAAGGCCACTTTAGCTGGAACAGATCCTGTTGAGTCCAATGGAAAGCCTCTCCTGTTGACTGAGGAGAGCTTTGTACGTAAGTGAACAAACAGCCTTCCTGCACTCCCTACTCCAGTTAACCACTTCCTCATTAGCTACAGCCAGCTGCGTCACTTGGAACCGATCCTTTGGGTATAAGAGTTCATGGTGTACTGCAGCACCAGGGAATAGAGCTGAAAGCCACAACAACAAAATGTATAAATAGATAAAAATTCTGTATAGAGAACCTGGTTTTCTTCCTGGAGTCCCTCAGACCAGCACAGTACTCTGAGACAGTCATGGGAGCATCGTTTTCGTGAGTACTGCTGGAATCTGCTATCTAAGACACATGTTTGAAATGGAAAACATGTAGCTCAAGGACTTGAATTGCACACACCCTGTAAAAAGCTGGGTTTGGAAAAAGTCAGAGAATTAATGTAAAGCATTCTGCTGTAGACTTCAACAATTGACAAAACCCTAAACAAAAACCACACACACACAGGCTGAACAAAAACCTCTCCTCACCAGAGTCTAAAAATACAGTTACAAAGAAATCAACACTTCCTTTCCTGCCACCCAGGGCCTTCTACTCCCCAAATGCTCCTGTCATTGGTTCAGACTCAGAGAGGAAATGGTTGCTGCAGCAATGGCAACCTAATGAAAGCTCTTTCTCTCCTACATTTTTGATTTTTTTATAGCATGCAGAAAGACCAGACAGCAAGACCACAAACTTGTTGCATGGCAACACAGCTTGACCTTCTCTATTACTTTTCATAAAAATAAAGAATTCAGACAAACTTAGAGAATTCTTTGACATATGTCATGTGCCTGTAAATTATTCCTTGGGAAACACAAAAAGGTATAATTATGGAAAAAGATGGAAGAAAATATTAAAACATGAATGAAACTCACAAAAAATGTCCATGCCCAAACAGGTCTCACAGGTTGGTCAGTAATCTAATTTCAGTCCAACATACTTTTAAATGCATGTGGTTCAGTCAAAGATTTATAGCAGTACATGTCTGCATTACTCTTAAGTTAAAACATTGATTTTACAGTGATTTAGATAATTTCTACTATTTTTGCAGGCTTGTGATTGTGAAACATTTTTATGACAAAATTTTTTAATCTAAGCACTTTATGAACTCTCAGCTTTGTTAACCAGATAATTACATGCTTTAATGGGAATACTCAGGGATTCCTCCAATAGCTCAAAGGCTGGGTAAATGCCAGTTGAAGAATTTCCTCACTAACAAATCAAGTGCTCTTGTGGACAGTTTCTCAGATTTGTTTTAAATCTCTCTCCCTTATTTGAAAACTTTTGGGGTGGGAAGAGAGGGAGAAGATGTCACACTGCCTGATAGGTGTTACCAAAACAGTGAAACCTCTAACATGTGGTATTCATGCTGGGCCTGGGAGCTTGACTAGGAAGATTTTAGCAAAGTAGTTCAGGGAACAGCTTTAGTGGGAGCTCATGGCAAACTGTTCCTGCAGGATCCACACTGTCACTTTCCAGACACTTGTTAATCTTTAGAATATTCCATTCCTCTGTCTCTCACATTCATTCACAAAATGAAGATATATAAGGAATGTTAATGGTTAATTATCCAACCTGGAAACCTAAATTATCTATTTCTCCTTTTTTTTCCCCTGGTGGTTGTTTTGCCTTGTGCTCTGTATGGACTGCAGGATTCTCCTCAGAGGCAGATAACCATCTGGGCACTCTGAATTCCTCACTGCCACAGCTGAACTGTCTCCAGCACCTCAGACACACAAATTAAAGCTACACAGTGGAACAGCAGAGCAGGGATATTCCTCAGCTGCACCTTCCTTGATCCTCAGCATCTGACACACCTACATCCCAATCTTGGATTAGCAAAGCCACCACAGACAACCAGTCTAAGCAGTGCTTCTTCAATAGTTTCTTCTATCCAGGCCACAGACAATTAGTTAAACCCAAATAAATTAATGCATCTAATTCTACTCTTTGATTGAAAGGATGGTAATGAGCAATTTGCTGCCTCAACTGGCCACAACTGTCACTGAGAGACAGCCACCAGTTTGGCTCTGTGGGAAGTTCACAGTGTCACTTCTGTTGGAGCCAAGTGGTCATCTTGCTGTGAGCACAAATGCTGGCAAGTAGGGCAATATGTGGGAAGAATTCTGGCATTCCCAGTGGAATCCATCAATGCACACAAGGTTTATGTGTATATTTTAGTATCTACTATATTCTTTATACTCTGTATACAGGGGTTGATCATACTAAACCTGCTGTGTGCCCATTCTCTTGTGATTCTGAGTTAGCTCCAGAGCCACCTGATATAATCTGGATCACCAATAACTCACACTAAATAAACAAATAACACACAGAAATGGAGTTACTTTAGAAAAGAAAAAGCAGCCCAGGTGTACAATAAAATAGAACAGATAAGGCAGTGGTCTTAAAAATATTTAATGCCAAAAAGGGGGCAGAAATGAAAAAATCAAAAGAAATTTTTTATTCCAACTTGTTTTTTCAAATTTAAATTGCAAAACCAATAATTATTATTGAAAAATAATTAAAGTGTTAAAAGTGAGGTCTAAACACAGAAGAGAAGTTAGTGTTGTGAACAAAGCTCCTTCAGGGCAAGGAAAGACACAAGATTGTATTCAGGGCTGCTGGATGACAAGTGCTTTCATGTCATTTTCCCATGGCACTTAGTGACATTAAAACTACAGAATCTGGCAGCCATGACTGATTATTGCTTTATTTTCTCATTCTTCCAGTAATTTCTAACACACAAACACATAATGACCATCAACAGAGAGTACAAAAGCTTAGATCCCACAACCAAACAAGGCTTCCAAAAGGGCAAACTGTGTTTAATTCAATTGGTTTTAGTGACGGGTCAGGGCTCTTCTTTCACAGCTCAGAGATTCTCATTGCCCAGTTCTTCCTGAGCTACTGAGAACAAATAAAAGATTTGCATTTTAGCACCTGAATTACAGTGTGTGGAAAAGAGAAAATGAAATGTGAGTTTCAGCCTTGGGTTCATACAATATTTCCTGTATTACCTGTCAATGCTGCCTTCACGAAGGCCAGAAAATTTCCACATGGAGCAAATCTGCATCACAGTTCCCCCCAAAGGTACAAATCTAGCAGATCCAGCTCTTGTGGCAGTCTTCTACCTTCCTCTGTTTCTTTTTTTATGGGCAAAATAGGATCGACAGAACAAGGATGACTATGCAGCATTATGGATCAGCTGGCTCTTGGTGGGCTCCTAACAAAAATTAGGAAATGGAGCAGCACTGAGCACAGGACTGGTACAGAACACCCTGACTGCAGGTGACTCCCTAAAAGTCACTTCATTTTTGGTGCCAGAACTCACAAACTGGAGACCCAAACTCACATGTAGCTGCCTTAACTTGGGAAGGCTCTTTTTCTCAAAACAGACTTTCCATTTTTCCTCTCAGACCTGATGTATGCTACAGAGACACAACACACTCTTCTCCAGCCAGAAGGTTTGAATTTGAGGCTTGCAATTTATATAGTTATTCCAGTCCTCAACTGTGCCACAAAGCTTTGACAGCCCCAGTTATTCAACAACTGACTTCCCTGACATAAAGACAGCCAGAATGGCTAAAGGTCATTCATATCAACAAATACCTATGAACAATCAAGTTTCTTTTTTTTTGTTGTTTTTATTTTTATCTGTGGACATGAAAGGATAATTCAGTAATTTCATTACAACAGGAAGATCAAACTAGCATTGGTTTTCCCCTTACTATTGAAGGCAGTCCTGCAGGGCTGAAATATAACACTATTCCTTGCCATTCCATTTTTAGTTCCTTTTCTTTCCTGTCCTTTTCTATCCATTGGTGAGATTCATATCACAAAACTCTCAACCTTTACAAAATGGATGCTTTTATCTTTGCAGCTGAGGTGCCTGTGAAGTCAGAATGATGTGAAAGGTTTTCTGCATTTAGTACCTTTGCCACGTGAGTAACTGGCAGACGTCACTGTGGTATCACTGTCCCATCTTTGTGAGGACACACATTTAGGGAAACAATGAAGCACAAGATGCACTTTCTCAAGTCTAGAAATACAATCCTGAAGGGAAACTTGCAGAGACACGCTTGCCTCTCCACTCATCCACAGACCAAATGTTTCCTTTAGGCCATTTGAGTGACATTTCTTCTTCTAATGACAACAGAAGGAAAAAGTGACATTAATGAATTCTTTGTTACCACTGCATATCATCCTCAAAATAACTTTTTACACATCACAACAACTTCATTGAAATTCCTAAAATTGCAATTGCTCCTGCAAGAATTCAGAACTATGAACAAAAACGTGCTGTTTTAGAATACAGTGAAAGCTAGAAGAAATTAATCTCAGACAGTCTCTCAGAGAACAGCATCAGCCTAAAGATTTGTATGAGTAGTTATTAAGTGAGAAGCTCAAAGAAGTGGAACTGCCTTAGATTTTCTTGAAATGAAAGATTAGATGTGGTTTTGAAGGTTATATGAAAAAGATGCTGAAAAAAGATGAGTATTAAGAGCTATCAACTAATTAACCTGTGAAACAAGATGAAAAAAATAAAGAATAACACAGACATGGACTGCAGTGTGAGCTCAGTGTGGGCTGGCTCATTTGGCTGAACTGCTCTGTGCTCCCATGGTGAGATTGTTTCCAACACTCAGGCCAATGTTTGCAGGTAATTCAGGTGGAGATAACCAACCCAATATTGCCCTCAGGACTGTCCCTATTTTCTCAGCTCTCTCTTAGCTTTTCTTAACTATAACTTCTGGCTTATTACTGGGTTTTTGCAACAAAAGATAAAGGAGCTTATAACTGAAGCCAAATAACCATTTTCATCTCCTGCTGATCTGTATTTGACTTGACAATGGCCACTGTCTTGCTGAATCTGGCCTGAAATATCAAATGCAGCTGGCAGTTTGACTTAATCCAGTCGTGCTCTGACAGTAATTCCAATGAAGGCACTTTAGTGCATGTGCTGTGTATTTACTAGCTGTCTGTTTATATTGCCAACAATGATGTTGATACTGCAGCAGGTTATTGCCAGTTAAGTAAAACACAAGTTTATGCTATCATCAACTATTTCTTTTAACACTGACATAATCAGTGTATTGTGTAAATATGTAGTGGTATTTTTCTGTTAACAGAATTGTATTTAAAATTCATGTTATCAGTAACAATAATATGAAAATGAACCACTTACACTGAAGAGATTTGTATCTAAAGTATCAGCAGAGAAAGTAACAGATGACCAGTCATTAATTGCCAATACAAGAGATTCTTCTCTTGCTGGTAAAAACTCCACTGAATTTTAATTGCATGATGTTTTACTGTGTCTACTTCAGACGTAGAAAGTCACAATGAAAATGGTTTCAGAATGTTTCAGTTGCTGGTAAAAATAATAGCAATTATTAAATAAAAATGATTCATTGTATTGGAAATAAATGTCAGAATATTTTTTTCTTCAAAAAGCTCTTATGCCTACAGGGAGCTAGGAAAGGGACTTGAAATTCAACAGACATGTAGTCTTTGCATAAATACTTATGCATGAAAATCCCTTGGCTAAATAGAAACCTTTAAATTTAAGTCTTTGCAAATACAGCTCCATATTCTCAAAGAAGCTTTTTAGGGCTTTCCAGAAGAATTATCAAAATACTCTGTTCTTACTACACACTCTCACAGATCCTACTATATTTAGGATATAGGTTTCTCATGTTCTTTATCACAGATTTTTTTCTATTGCTTATTCTCTTCTCTCATATGGCACTGTGTACATTCGAAATGCTCATTTTATCCATTACTTCCATTATCTCAAGTGCAGCAGCCTGTGCAGTGCATCCCAAGGTTCCAGCACTGGTGATAAGAGCCAGCAGCTCACATGAGGCTGGATGATCACACATCACATGATGGCCCTGCCCATGGCAAGGGGTGGGGACCAGACGACCTTTAAAGGTCCTTTCCAATCCAAACCATTCAGTGATTCTATGATAGTCAAGCTCTATTTTCTCAGAAGTTTGCAAAATCCCCCAAGATAATTACAAACAAAAACTATGCTTAAGGAAATCTTACTCAGCTTGTAAAGCCAGGCAGTCAGGAAAGGGATGGGTGTCTGATTGGAGCTAAATGCACTTGGGTGCCTAAACACTGGCACAATTAAATAATCATGTACCACTTTTTCTCCCTATCTGAGGCAGTTGCATACTAATGTGGATGATTTTACGTAGGGCTTCTGCTCCATTTGCTGAAGTGCTGAAAAACATTCTGGGAAGGGCAAACAGTGCCAGCTCAAGGTCACATGGAGTGAAGACTCCACATGAGTGTGTATCCTCTGGGCATCGCCAGCACGAGGGCCCGGCCGTGATGCAGAAGGATGAGGAATGATGACATTTAAGCAATGGTGGTAACACAAAGCAAATCACTTAATCCTAAATTTTTCACAAGCAATTGCTATTCTCTTGTTCCTCATCATCTGGGTACCCCACTCAACACAAGAGATCTGATTTGGAGAAATACTAAATATTTACCAGATTGCCAGCTGCTAAAGTCTGGGAGAACTGTATTTCCAATTCCACCCTGGAAAATCAAGCTCCAAGTGTTAAATACTCAAAAAAAGGTGAATATTTTCAACTATTGTCTCAATACAGAATTTTGTCATCTGCAAAATTATAGAACTTATTCATTTACAAAAGTGTAATGAAAATAAAATTATTAATATTTAGTAAACATTCAGACACTTCAGTGATAAGCATCACTCAAAGCCATGGTAGACACTGGTTACAGTTTCAGAGAAGTCAGTGGAAAAAAGGACAAAAAAATTATATTGTGAAAACGTGTTGTTCACACCAGCTTCCCTCAGTCTTTTCGGGAGCCAGTTTTATAGAAAAAAATTCAAAAAGCAGGCAAACCAAAACTATCTGGCAACATTAATTTTGGCACCTCCTACTTCTGAGTGCCCTTGAAATCTTAAATAACAATTTTAAAATCAGTCTACATTGATACCAAAATTATATTTTTTCTGCTATTTTGGAATCTCTGCAAAAGGATAGAGGCTACTGAAATCTTTGCAGACAGGTGAAAATGAAGTGAGGTGGCTCTGAGCTCAGACTGGCAGCTTGCAGATGTGCTTTTTCCTGCTTGTGCTTTGCTTTGTGGTTAAATAAAAGCACTCAGCTTTCAGTTCTTATCTTTTCAATGTATTATATTCACGCTACAGGAAACAAACATCAGTATTTTGACCCTGTGGGGTTTTTTTCTGATAACAAGACATTAATACAGGGTAGAGCAAGCAACAGCAAAACTTCATTTTTTAAATTGGAGAAGCAGCAAAATTAATTTTGAAAGCTTCTTCGTTCACAGCTGAAAGGCTTTGTACAAAACTTCATCCTGGAGTGATATTTTCAGCTGTAATATAGGGGTTAGTAATGGAAATGCTGACAGGCCCATAATTATGGAAGCGGAGCGGGCACCACTATAAAGTATATCAGATAGGCAACTGCTTAAATTCAGTACAAGGTATCAAAAGATGTTCCTGTCTGTCCTCATTAAAGCAGCACTTGAAATTCCTTTTAACCTCTGTGACCCAAACTATTAATTTGGTGTTCATCAGGACACATACACCAGGACTAATACTTGCATGAATATACCCCATTTTGTGCTTTAAACTGAATTGGTGGATCATCCTAAATGGTTAAGCTCATAGAAACTGAAAAAATAAGTGGCAAGGCTCAGAACATTTTATTTTACAGGACACAAACTGAAGCAATGTAAGGTAACATAAAAACAAACCCATTCCTGTGTACTATGAGGTTTTAAAGCTTCTCTTTAGATCCAGATAAGCAATGATATACTTGTGTGCAATTACACTATGGGATACTGAGGGGGAAAAAGTGCCATCACCTCTGTTCACTGGATCTTGTTTGACAGCCTCATTTATTGGCATGAAACTCTTGATGCCTGCACAAATTCCATGCATGCAAAGGAAAGTAGATCAAGCCTGAAGGTCCAGGAAGGCAGCTGAATGAGTAATATGCTTACAGCCTGTATAGATTTTAATTTATGTTGTTAATTTCAGCAAAAACATTCATTAAATTGGTAGCATGATTATAATGTGCACAGTATATTCTGTTTCTGTAATATATCAGTTCTGAAATATCATCTGACCATTGTCTGCTGTAATAATGTTCTTTTCTTCAACAGACACAAAGAGCAGCAGGAGGCTACCTTTGAATTATTTCCAACCATATACTCTATATCATGACTCCAACAAACTCATTCCTATTTCCTTCTCTGCATTAAAGTGCATGAAAACTACAGAAAGAGTGAATTTACCTCTCTTGCATCTAGCCAGAAAATCAAATTTTTGGTGCCAAATTCTTCTGAACAAACCCTCTTTTTCAAGCATAAAGAAATAATTTCTTAAAAAAAAAATAAAAGTATGTGTTGCATTCTGTACAAATCTAGGTCTACAGCTCACATCAAGTACGGGAACTAAGGAATGTCACATTCCACAGAAGCTTGCCTCACTGGAAATGGGACTGATGGTGTTTTTGATGACTAGGTAGAGAAAGAAAACATCTCACTGAACAGAAAGTACTTTCCCATGGAAAGCTGGAATAGTACTATTTTGAGTAATGCCCTACTTAAGCACAGGGACACCCTCACTGTGTCACTCACACAAACGTGATTTGCATGTTTTGATGGTTTAAAACTCTGCCTCAGACTACAGCAATGCCTTCTACAAGATGATTCAGAAGATTATTATATTTGCATATTTCCCCCATTCTTGGCAGCAAAAGCTTCCACGGGCCATCAATTCCAGGACTGCAGCCACTACAGGAGAGCACGAGCAGCAAAACAAAAAGGTCCCAACGTCTACTGATGTCATTCCTAATAAAATGTGGAGCACAGCTGAGGCTGCCAGGATTCCTGCTCTTGTAGTCATGGGATGTTTTAATTTTCTGATCAGGAAAACAAGTTTTCTCCTGAGGAGGAGAGGATTTCAGATATTAACAGAGGACAATGTAATTTTGTAGTTCCAGAACAAGGAACCACATGAAGATCTTTGATTATTAACTTTCTTGCTGAAGAAGATGAGGCAGCAAAGCAAGAAGTGCCAGAACAGAAAAATGTACTGGCTTACCAAGCCAGGCTCATTCCTCCTAGATATCTACTGAAAAAACCTTGCTTCATCTTGTGCCATTTTGTCCATATTACATATCATTTAGCAAATCACCAGGTTTACAATTTTATTAGCAGTCATTAGGAAACAGTTTAACTTTTCTAACATAATTTGGTCCTCTGGTAGTACAGTTTAAAAAACACATAAATGTGAATGTCATATGCAAAAATGACTTGTGGTGCTTTGTGGGAGAGTAAGACAAAGCACTTTACCTAAAGCCAGCAGAGTTCTACAGAGTGCAGTTCAGGACAGAATTGTCTTGCACATCACACACAGCTCCTCATTCAATGAATTCTCTCTTAGGTTCATATTTTTGCATTCTTAATGCAAAAGAAGAGAAACTCCCACTGGCTTCACTGTGGACCTGAGAAGGACATTAATCTTGCTGACCAGCATGTATAGGAATGCTGTCAATTAATTACAAGCATATCAAATGCTTGACTGCAGATCATGTACATGGTGTGCTTTTCACTTACTGATTTACAGTCAGGGGAGGAGGTTAGAGTGAAAATGTAGCTACAAATCAAAGTTAAACATGGACATAGAAATTTATCTCTCTTTTCAAGATGGACAGTTCTGTGTGTGCTGGGCATGAACCAGGGCTGTGCTGATGAAAGAACAGCAGAACTGTGTTAGCTCCTGGCAGTGACAAAGTGGGGAATCACTCCTGGAGCACAGGACCCTGTTAGTTTAGATGCTGTGCATCCTACAAGATCTAAAATAAAGCAAACATTAGCTCCTTTCAGAGATAAAACAATCAGAAGAGTTCGCAGCTCCAAATGGAAACCAGGGAACATGACATCCTGCCAACCAGCACTTGGCAAAACAACTTCTAATATAATATGCAAATACTGGTGCACTGATAAATATTACTTGCAAAAAATATGAATAAACTGCCTGAAATCCTAACTATTAGCATTATTGCTACCTCTGTGATTCTCTTTAAGAAACAGTCCCCAAATAGTTGATGGTTTAAAGGAATAAGAATTAAAAAAACAGTAATCAAAAATCCTCTATTGAAGTTTTGTGCTTACATGCAGCAAAGCAGATAGCCACAGTTAAAAAAAAAATCTTAGTTGTATTCTAAAGATTGCATCTTTGCATTTACAATTAATTCAATATGTTGTGTTGGCATTAAATTGTAATTCTGTACTTTCACCAAGAAGGACAGGAGTTGTATTAATTTGCTTTTCATATGCTTTTCATTTGCTATCATCTATTCAATGTATTGAACAGAAAATTGAGAAAGAGGATATGAGAGTGGTTCCTATTACTCAAGAAAAATAAAAAAATTATGTGACTAGCACAGCTTGAATGCATAAACACAGAGTGAAATTTAAGACAGCTTTAGCGAGGAGGTCTTGTGTTAATCTGTGTTTAAAGAGGTCAGCAGGTACACAGCCAGAGCAGACCCAGCAGATAATGGGCAATTTAGTATCAAAAGCCCATTTTGCCAAGGCCACAGAATCACAGAGTATGCTGGGTTGGAAGGGACCCACAAGGATCATCAAGTCCAACTCCCAGCCTTGCACAGGATATCCCCAAGAGTCATACCATGTGCCTGAGAGCACATTCCCCCATATTCTAAAAGAAAAGAATTTCCCATAGGGAAGGTCCTTGCATGGACAAATAATTGTTTACAAGGTGCAATAAAAAGTGAAATAAATAGACAAATAATTTTTAACACTGGAGAGAGGGCACCAGTTAAGTCCCAGAGGAATTTGTGCTGGTTCTGAAAGTGTTCCACTCATCATTAGCGATGGTTGTAGCAACTTAAGATAACTTGAACCCAACAAGGATGGAAAGCTACATTTTCAAAATTAACCTCCTACAAAAAGGATTTAAAATAGGGAGTGGGAGGCATATTACAGAGAGTACAAAGAGAAAAAAGGAGAGAACACAGAGGATACAGTTACAGTGATCACTTGCAGCCTGCAAGGCTCAGAGAGCAACTCTTGATTAGATGAAAAGCTCAGTAACTTTATCTCCTTGACCTTAGAGGGAATGAACACCTGGGACACCAGCTTAAAATTCTTTAGCCCAAATTCACCACAGGGTCACCTCAGCACTGCAGATGGAAAGTTCAGGGATGAAAACTTAGGCTTCACCATGGTCTTCTACACACAAAGAGCTCCCAGTTTCCTGCTGGTTAGCCTGTGTCACATAGCTCTGGTACTGCTTCTGCTTCTGAAACAGAGAGGTACAGCTGAGCCACAGGGCTGAGCAGTGTGAAATTACAGAGAAACCTCTCAGAAGGTCAGCTGAGAGGAAACCAGACCTCCCCTATTGGCAGTGCAGGAATAGAGAGAATACAGGACATGAGCCTTCAATCCTGGGCGAGTTATTTCTTATTCTGATGAAAATGCAATGCACATCCCAGTGCTATCCTATCTCAAGGTAATGATTAATTTGTGGAGTTGCTCAGAGTCTGCCTGAAAAGGATCCCATACTCAGGATGTCAGAATGGGTTTATGCCACCCACAGGTCTTTGCATTTTCATGACAGCCATTCCCCGAGCAGCTTCATTAGACAGATACACTGAAACACTGGCTTCTGTCAAGAAACCTTTCACAGAAGAGTTTGCATCTTTTTTTAGTTTATAAAAATTGCTAAAGATTTAACAGGAAAAAAACCCAGTAACTTGTTATTCCATCAGTATAAATGCAACATATGAAGAAATAATCGATCTTTGAAGCCTCAGAAACTGTTATAAACTAGCATCAATATGCAGGTATGTGAAATAGTAAACAAAAAAAATCTACTGATGCTCTATACCTTTTAGCCTTTGATGATATAATTTTTCTTTCCCTGTTTTCTAGAATGTCATAAGCAGGTGCAGTGCACTAATTTGCTACAGAAAGGACACAAGGAACCAAATTTTCAGCTGACTTAGTGAGGTGAACTTTATATGTCAACTTGCAAAGTTTGCTGTGCCTCCAAAACAGTTTTTGTTTAAATCTGACATATGCAAACAATTTGCACACATAAATCACTGGGGTGATGAAATGTTGATAAAGCTAAAAGACCTTTTGCTTTGAAACTCTTGACTGGAAGGTGTCAAAAGTCCAAAAGTAAAAGAAGGGTTTGCAAGATAAGACAGGCAAAAATGTTCCTCAACAGCTCTGTCATTATTTTTATGTCAGTGATTACATGATAGATATTTAATCAGCAAGTCTATTTCTTTCTTTGCATGGTTTCCTAATATTTCCAGTTTCCAAAAAATGGAAAATACTTTAAAATGTCACCTGATGGAGCAAGTGAATTCTATTGCTATAAACCTTATTATTTAAATTCCTTTCTCTGAAAAATGCATTCCGTGTCCTTCCTTTTCCCCTTACTTTTCACTTCTTTTCTTTTAACTGACAAAATGGGTAAAAAATGTTTTAAACCAAGAGCATTTTCACTGCAGTGTAACCTGTATTTAAAAAGCAAGATACCAGAGAAATGAACACTCGGCACAGGAGCGGGGAGTATCAGGAACCACCCATCAACACCAAGATAAAAATTCATGCTACAATTTCACACAGAGAATCGTGACTGTTAAGAATGAATATTCATAGAGAACTGCTTAAGAAAAGTGTGGAATAACCTGATATAAACTCAACAAAATGAAGCCTGGTAAAGCTGTCATAAACTTCAAGACTAAATTCTGGTTTGTGGCTGATGAAGACCTTGCTGAAGCAGCATCCTGACTCCAGACTTGCTCTTGTGCCCACACAGGTAACACAGGTTAGAAGAGTGAGGTACTTATTTCCCAGGTCAATATCTATTTAGGTGAGATTTAGGCAGCTCCAAGACACAGGTTTACACAAGGACTCTGAGACTTTCAAACTTAGCACCAGCACCAAAAGAAAGCAGAAGGTCCTACATCTCCAAAAAGAGGTGAAGAGACAGCTAAGCTGAGAAAACTCAGAAAGGCCAAGAGAAACCCAAGCTGGAGATTGAATTTACATTAGATCATGAATCCAAGACATGGTCCTTAAAACACACCATCTACTAATCTACATTAATCACCTTCAGCAATGCTTTTTTAATTTCCTTTGATCAAAACCATCTAGCAAACTCAAATTTTTTTCCTTGACTCACTGTTCTTGTCAAAGGTTTGAATTGGCTACAATGCTGAGTTCTCTCCTTCCCTTACCATTAAATATGCATGAATACTTCAAAGCCTAATGCTTTACTGCACACTTACTGTTACATGGAAGTTTGTGAGTGGCCCTAGGGAATGTCTGTAACAATAAACTCAATCAAGTGCTACCTATAACATAAGCCTGAAGTAGCTCACTTAATTTGCAAGTCTAACTTTCAAAATTGTGGAAAAGGCCTGCAAACAAAGATGTTAAGTATAACAACCCATGGAAAGGAATGCAATTGCTGTGAGCTTGTAAAAGGCCTTAAGGACCTCCTTGCAAAGCTTTAAGACATTCTCTGACTCTTGGTCTTGTGTACAAAGCAAGCTGGTATAAATAACATGGATCTTTCCAGCCAATGTAAATCAGCTTAAAAACCAAAATGTGATAAAACATACCATCCATGAAAGCTATTTTGTTTGGCTTTGCTTCACAAAATGGTAAATTGTGACAGGAAAATTGAGAAACAAGAAACAGCCCCAAAATGAGTTAAAGAGAAAACTCTGTGTATGCACACATCTCCTGCTCCTGAAAATTCATTTTATATCCTATAGCTATAGGAAAAATTGGAGGATCCAATTAGCCAAATTTAATAAAGACTGAAGTCTGACAGCTGCTTCTAAAAACAGTACAAAAATCCTCAACAGGAGACTGCTGTGCAGAACTCAGGCAGCAAGCTCCACTCTGCACTTCACTGCTCACACAATTGCACCAATTAGGCATCCTTGGTATGGTTCTATTAACACATATTTTATAAATGCCTTTGATAATAACCACACTATCCTGACTGAAGTATTTGCACCTGGTTACTTTATACTCCTGGGCATATGGCTTTTTGCAGTAAATACAGAGCGTGAAATTACTTTGAATTATTTAATTTTCACATCTTAGACTATTTTTGGGAGAAAAATCTACAACACCTTTTTTCCCCCACCTAAATGTTAAGAATAATTTAGGATAGTATCTGTGTGTTTCTGTCTTTTTACTCTGAAGAATGGAAAAATATGTACATATTCACATGTGAAAACATGTATTTATATATTATGTGATTCATGTATGTTATATTATAGTTATACCACTTAACTGATTCTATTGGAGTTGACAAAATTTAATCAAAAGCTATTCTTATGGTCATGAGAGGGGAGTGCTTTGAATAGTTGTGATAGTAGGATGTGTCTTGCCCACATGGAAAATGTGGAAAACTTCAGTGGAAAACAGAAGGAAATGAAGAGTTGAGATGAGGTAAAGGGCTAATGTGCAGAGATCACAAGCAAACAGCTATCACTGCTCCTCAGATGCTGGTCAGGAACCAGAGCTTTACCCTGAGTTCAGTCCCCAGGGGAAGGATGAGAAGAGACTTGTCCCCGTGCACCAGAGCAGCTCCTTCCCTCCTGCAGAAGAACATTTGCTTCTGAAGTCTGAAGTGGAGGATGCTCATTGATGGCCACTGACATTCCTTGGCCTGTCACAAGACAAATCCCTCATATTGCTTACTCCAGTCCTGGCCACTGAAGACAAACTGGCATGTCTGAAAATGTCTTGGCAAAGAGGCAGGAGTAGAGGTATCTACATTTAACTTGTAATATGCTTGCAGCATGATTAAATAAAAACATAACCACCTGTTACCCTTAATTCAGTGGGAGTATCAATTTTCAATTATAGCATTTACTATCCACCCTCAAGTATGGCAAGGAACACCATGGCAACATAAACACAGTCGTGGCTGCTTGAGAAAGTTAAATTATAAATAGCAATGTATAGTCCATGAGGTCCTGGAAATAAACTAACTAATCCATAGGCATTTGTTACTATGACATAACATTTCCACTCCAATGCTGTTTGCCTCATCTCAAACTCCCTCAGAACAGATTTAGAAGTTGGGCATCGCTTGACTCCAAGCAAGTTCAAGTTCAGACATGAAAAAAAGCAGAGATAGTGGAGAAAATAAGCTACAGAAGAACAGTGGAGAACAAATTAACAACAACAACAACAAAATCCCTATTTAGGCTTTATTCTGTTTCCACTGAAGTTAATGGGGAAAAGAATCCCAAATGTATAACAGAGTCCCCTTAATATAGACAAACATATTTTTATACTGAATCATCCCTGAGGAGAAAAAAGAAAAAAGAAAAAAAGAAATAGAAACAAAAAAAGATGGGCTTAACTGAGAAGAAAACAGTTTAGAAATGCAAATAAACTTAGTAACCCTCTAAGACATTGGAGAAATTTTGGAACTTGGTGCTCTCTTTAGCTTCATTCTGGGAGAAAGGGCCATGGTAACTGCAGGAATACAGGGATTCAACCCGAGCTGAGTACTCGAGAGGGAGCTGAATTATCAATTGTTCCAGTCTGCTGTGCAGTTCCTTATTCCCTGCAAAGCCCAGGCCAGGCAAGAGCAGCAGCTTTTTGCCAGCTGGCCACACGCCTGCTGGGGCTGGAGAGGCTTCCTCACTTCTGAGTGACCAAGGGCTCAAAGTGGGAGAAAGGAGAGGAAATCAAAGGCTCTATAAGACTAGGACTGAACACTGAGAGCAAAGAGGTGACTGAGAAGTCTGTGGTGTGAGGACAGCAAGAATTTCACTAATGTAGGCTCACAGACATCATAGAGGTTTGACACAAATCTGGGGCCCTAATCTAAACAGGTGATAATGTTATTTAGGTTAGGCAAGAATAATAAAGATTTAGAGACATCAGCTTGGTCTCTTTCTTGTTCAGAACAACAGATTTGAGAAATTTACATTTTCTTTTAGTTTACAGCCATTGGTTAAAGTAAATTTTTGATCAGACTGATAAAAATCTGTAATGGATCTCCTGAGGTCAATGGAATTACTTCAGATTTACACTATGCAATTAAAATGGAACTTAAATTCTCAACATTTCTGTTCTAAAAATGTGCTGTGTTTTATCACACATATTTGGTGGAATCCTGGTATTTCTGACACCAGTGACAGCACTCATTGGTATTACTATGGTCTAATTTCCACGGAGTGTTTTTCCATTCACACAGAGTGAAGGAAAACAAAAAGTGTCCCACTGAAGGAAGATTTAAATCCATTTTATATCAAGTCTATGGGATAAAAGAAGCAGGTAGGTTATTTAAGACTGTAATAATGTGTGTATTTAATGTGCTTCATTTGGCTTAGTGCAAGTCATTGTACAATTGATTTATTAAATGAAAATATTACCTAAGGTCAGCTAATTTGCATTTTTGAAGAAAACCTGACAAAATCAGAGAAGTAGCTGCATAAATTTGTCAAGCATCTTTCAGAAGATAAGATTATACATACTAGGACCAGTGTTCAAATGGACCTTACAAGTGAGAATATTTTAAAACCTCTGTGTATGACCAGGAGAGATTCAAGCCTGGCATGGGTAAGAACTTCAAGAGAATTTTCATTGTCCTTACCTTTCTGATAAAGACAATTTTTTTAGTTTGTGGTAGAGTTCTGTATTTTGGGAACCTTTCAAGCAAGATGGTGCCACTAGCACAAAAGGTTGTTTTAATAACTTTTATATAAAATGAGACAAAAAAACTGAAAATATATTCCAAAATTAGTTGTTTGTCATCAGTGGCTGATTGTTAATCAAGCACTTGAGCAACAGTGTGTGTCACACTGGAGTGTCATTATCACACAATTACTTTGTCATGGATTGTAATAATATTGCTACAGAAAAAACCCTGAACACAGTCATTAATTGGTCAACACATTAAACCTAAGATGACATTTAGTGTGATGAAATGGAAAATAGGGCATTCTCAGCATGCTCACAGAAAACAATTCCCACAGAGTCTAAGTATTCCTAAATCACTTGGGCAAGACTAATCTTAGAACAGACACGTAAAAACTCCTAAATAAAGACCATGATTTTTCTGGAGAGCATATGAAGAAGTCTTTTACTAAATCCACAAATATTCATGTCCTGTGACTCACATGACTTCTGGTGCTTTAAATTAAGTGTGTGTGCAAGTTATGGATGTGCTGGAGCTTGGAGAGTGCACAGCAAAACCAGCTTTGGAACTGCAAAAGTACAAAACCAATAGAAGCCAAGACTGCTTCAGCATTTTCTAACCACAAACAAGAAAAAGATGGAAGATGCATATTTTTTTCCCCAAGAAGAGCCATTAAAATGTCATTCCTACAATTTAGCACCCTGCATTGTACTTTAGAAAATTAAAAATAGCATTTTGATACATATCCAAGGATTCAAAATTGGCTGATCACTTATGACCAAAATTGGAAAGAAATTAGGAACTTAGAAGGAGATAAACAAGACTAAGCCTAGACTAAAAGCATTAAATATAAACACAGGTGAAGTTCAAGTCTGGTTTCTTCCACCTACAGACTGTAAATCCATCTGTTAATCCAACTTGAAATCTAAATTACCTTTTCTTCACTCCTTTTTAAATACAGTCAATAATCCTGGGGAGCACCTTTCTCCTTGCTTTTCAGATGCCTGCAGACACTGGCAATTGCCCTTAAATACATGCACAAGATCCCTACAGAGAGTTCTTCAGGCTGCACTGGAGGGCTCTCACAGCAAATTTGCATGAAATGTCATTATTTGCTTTATTTTGGTATAAAGTCTCACAAAATCTACTGCTGATTATGATAGATGCTCTATGAACCAATGAAGAGAAATAAAAGGAAAATTATAACAGTGAAAAAAAATTAAATTCCAAGTAAGTTTTCCATTAATAAAGATACAAAGGATTATTCCTTACCCACAATGACTGAGAATATTCAAGGGTTTGCATGTGTGTGTTATCCATCCCTATCCTCAGAGTATATAATGGTTGCTTGTGTGTTAGGTTGGACAGCCAAAATGCAAAGGCTGTGTGGATTTTAGCATCCACAACTGACTCGCTTCTATAAGAACAGCCTGGGGAACACATTTGTCAGCTCACCAGTCACACAGAAGAATTTAGTGAATGAATCATTGTTATAAACTATGGATTTTCCATTATCTGACTAGGCAGCCTTTTGTACCCAAGAACATGATCTCTAACAGATTTTAACAATGCAAATGCCTATCAGACTCAAATGAATACTCATGAAGGAAAATATAATTTGTAACCTTTCCTAGTTAGTACAGAAATCTTTGTCTTCCTCTAATCTAAAGGGCTTTATAGAGCTTTAAGAGCTATTATTCAACTAATTTTTTATAATATATGCAGTCAAGCACATGAAAATTTGTTATATTATTTCTAACCTTAAAAGTATGAAGAATTAAGAAATCAAACAGACTGGACCATGGGAAAATGTATTTGACACATCAGAGCTATCAAACTTCATGATGCCAATATTGAAATCTACGTTCATTATTAGGTACATAAACAGAACTCAGAATTTCAAAAGTGCTGATCATTCAACATTAACATCAACTCTTACAAGAACTTAATGTTCTCAGCAAGACAAAGTCCACCCCAAAATAAAAAAACACAGAAAACTCTAAGTTTTAAAAGCCGGTATTGACATTCTGTGTTTTCCTCTCCCTGTTCTTTTGTTTCCAAACCTACATTATGCTTCAAAAACAAACACAGCTCATGGAGTTCTTGATAGCATCAAGGCTCTGTAGAGTGCTTTAGTTACAAAATGTCCTCAATCACCAACAGGCTGCATTTTCTTTTGTGGGAAATGCAAAACTGGGCCCGTACTTTGCTAACAAAGCCCTCAAATCAAATGTGTGGTATTATTTTATATATATATATATATATATCAATATCACCTTGGAGAAAACAAGTGTTGACAGGGAAAGACAGAACAAGGGAGATAAAGAGAGATGGATGTCAAAGTCTGGTGTTCCTTGGGTAATATCTAATCCTTTCCACTGAAAGATTTTTTTTAATTATTTACACTGAAGTCTGCAGAACAAAATTTGTCTTGTTTCTTTCACAGAGTTATACCGAAATGTGCAAACAGGAATAAGAGAGAAAACAGCATATTTTTGCAGGGGAAATCAGTGAAGGTTTGACATCTCCTCTGCATTGCTGTACTTTTACAGCTGACCACAAGCAATATAAGAAGGCCAAACCAAAGTAAGTGTTTATTTTTTCCCATGTAAAAACCAGCTCTCACTTTCATCTGTTCCTTCTTGCAACTAGATAGTGGACCAAAAAAAATTGAATAGGTATTCTTCCTTGATGCTAGCAGTTAACTCCTGGTGCTTTCTCTCCTAGGTTTTAACTGTTACAATGATTCTTCTCGGGCCATAAGATTTAAGGTGAATTTAAGGTCACACTGTGTGTAGCAAAGGCCTTGTGAGGAGAGTAGACATGACCACCCACCAAAGACCACATCCAATCCCTTTGCTGACAAGAGACATACACAAGGAATTCTTTTAAGGGGTAAAAATATGCTCAGAAGGGTGTAAAGAGGTTTTCTAGCTCAATAATTAACTTGGAATCCTCCTCAAACAAACGTGTCAGTGCCTCCACTGTATTAACTGCAAAAGGCAGGTGAGGTTGCTGATGTTCTCAGAAGGCATCTCCTGGCAGAATGATTAACTACAGCAAAAGCTCCTTTATGTTTCACAGCAATTCAGTATATTGTAAAGGAATTGTGTGATATGCATTAGAGCTGTTGATAGCTTAAATTAAAATAGCACAATAAGCCTCTGTTTTTGCTGGGCAACCTCAGCTCAAAACTGCCAGATAAACATTTTCTACAGAGGTCACGGACATGACATGGTCCAACTATAATTTCATTTACAAGTAATTAAAATAAATTAAGTTTTATATGATGACTTCAGCTTTAGTTTGTTTATAGTCCTCTTGCTTATGACCAACATACTGCTTTTACAAGTGTTCCATGTATTTATATATTCCTGAAAATATGTTCTGTGGCTATAGTTGGGAAATGAAGGAAATGGACAAAGTTTGCCATTATTTATTCTATCTGTTTGCAGGATGAGTAGATGTAGTTTGCCCTGCAGCAGATCACTGTACTTCAGAAAAAAAATTATTTTACACTTCATACCCTACTAAAGGCTTTGCTGTACTACATACATATAGTTATGTCCAAATATTGTAACACCTGCTGACTCTCAGGGCATAACAACCCTTTCTCATATGCTTTCAATGAGCTTTAAATCTGTCTGAATAAAACACGTTATAACATGTACCCTCTGTACACAAAATGGGAGACTATGAAATCTTCTAAAGAAGAAGTGTACACAAGATTCAGATGATACAAATGCTGTTTACACAGATGTTATTGAAATAATTTTATGTAAATAATCCACACTGGGATAATTCATAATGTTTGAAACAAGAATTGAACAATGGATATTTTTATAAAGCAGCAAGGGTAACACCTCTAAAACCAGAATTTGTTAATGCTGAAAGGACTTTTTGTTGAAAAACCATATCTGGATTTACAGACATTTTGCAGGTCTCTGCTTGTTTGTATTCATGACAATACAGCTGCTCCTCCACACCTCATGCAGGCAGTGCTCCCCACAGATCCAACTTGGCTTTTATTTAAAACACAGAGTGGGAGTGATTCCACCAGCCTCAGTAGAGATAATCTTGGTTGAAATAAAGAACAAAGGAAAGAAAAATCTGTCAGGACTTTAGGTACTGGCCGTGCACGTACAGTTCAAAGCTAACAGAAACCTTAATGGTCATCCCTGTTTCCAAGGAAAAAATCCTATGACTCCTGTTGATGTTCAGCTTTCAAATTTACACAACGCAGCTTCACATCACTCATAGCATTTCACAGCAGTAACAACTCAATTTTCAACAGGATCCAGCAAAAATATCTTTCCATCTATTTCCCTAAAGAATAATCACTTTCCTCACAAATAAAGAATTTCACTATACTTTGCCTCTTCCAGAAGAGTTCAGTACCCTACTAACCTATCACATTTGGTTTACATTTTCAGATATAGGTATCTCTAAAGCACAAACCCATGTAATCCTTCCTGTGAAAAATTGTGGAATTCTGATTGCAATGAACTCTAAGCCTGAGAATTTTTTAGCATCTCCGCTCTTTTCAATTGCTTGCTGTTCTTTTCACTTGCTTAGGAATGTGTTTTTTTAACTGATGATATTTAAAACCCACAATGCAGCCTATTATAATATTCTCTCATATGATGTAACAAGCTATTTGTAAGAATGAACTAACACATGAAAATGCAAGGGGAAAAATAACCAAGCAGCAGGCTTATTTATTAATTGCAGCTGGAATGAAGACTGGTAACATATCCTATGGAATTGCTGGAACAGATTTTACTTGCTTTATACACTAATAAAAGGAAAGGGCTTTTTCTAATTTATAAGGTCTCAGTGTTAACAAATGGATTGAATTTGCCAAAAGTACCATAAATGAGGTAAAGAATGACTTCCCATTGGCAATCATATTGGTTTTGTCGACCAACAGTTCCATCCTGACCTTATTTGCAAAGTTCTTACAGCAGATGTTATTCTTTTGCTTAGCAGTTAACATGGTGCTTCCTTTCTCAAAATATTTTAAAGCTGATCAGGCAGCTTGTGACTATGCACACGTAACAGACCTAAACAGCTGTCAAAAATTCAATTTACTGAGGAAGGCTCACCTTGAATAAGAACTGTAGTGTGGTGCCACTGCACCTCAGCAAGAACTCTTGGAACAACCCATCTTTCCTGGTGCTTATGGACAAGGAACAAATATGCATCTCCAGCTCCTGTATCCTGGCTCAAAATACACCACAACTGTTCAGTCTGTAGCAAACAGCATTTCCCAGGAGATGTTTTCTTTGCAAGAAAGCATTTGGCCTCCAAGCAGACAGGTAGATAAACAAACCTCCTATAAATATTTGGGTATCTTATCTAATAAGGGCATCAAGGAAAGAACGCCTCAGGAACAGGATCTGCAACAGCTAATGAAGGAATTTCCTATCCACAACAGTGCCAGAAACTCTTTAAACCTGGACACAGTGCTGCTGTTACACTGACATCTATCAGTTTTTCACTCTTCTCCAGAGATAAATTTAGGTCGTGATAGTCAGCCAGAGCAGCACAAACTCCTACACTGCTGCCTGCACAGGTATTTACATGCGAGGTCACAACTTCCAGTTACTTGCCTGGACATTACACAACACTTAACTGCACATTTTTTCACATTACACACAAAATCTGACTACAGAAGATTGGATACAGGTGCTTGGCTGACAGAGTTAACACTTCATCTTCCTGCCTGTGCCAGATCATTTTCACAGGAATGATATGGAGACCACTCTGGTGTTGGTGACAACACCACAAATTAAGGACATAGTTCTTTCTCATTCATGTTGTGAGGCTTCTATGGATGGATAACTGGCAAGGCAGTGCTAAAAAAAAGCTGCTCAAGGAAGTGTTTTTGGATGTATGTATAAAGTGCACAGGCTGAAAGGCAGAACATCCAAACAACAGAAAAAAACAGAGTTTATTAAGTCTGCTCAAGAAAAACAGCACAAAAAGGGAATCCATGCTGTTGCATAAGAAAGAACTGCATTTTTTCCCACACCTGTTGAGACAGGACCTCAAAAATTCTTGGGTGCCACTGCACATCAGAGCCCAACATCCCAGCTCTGTGGGAAATTGCAGCTCCTGTGGAAAGTGCCTTTCCCTCAAAGCCCAATGAACTTCAGAGGGACTTTGCACCCTACAGAAGGCAGTTTGGGCCTCAGAACCAAAATGCTCTTGCCTTTGGAAGGGCCAGCACTGCCCCATGATGCTCTCCAGATGACTGCACAATGCAGCACCTTTTTCTACACAGATGGCAAAAAATCTCACTGTGTTGGTAGTTAATGTGCAACTGAGAGTAAAAATAAGATAACACCACCTTCCTAAGACTGTAAGAAATGTCACAAAGATGAACCACTATGAGAAATACAGTGTGGGACTTTAGAATGCAAATACTGTAAGAAAAAGAAAGTATTTGCTAATTTCAAAATTTTGTTCTGGTTAATTTTATAATTAATAATTAAATTGATGCTAAACATCAGACGTGTCCTAGGTTCCTCATTCAGGAATCTCAGCTACGGTGCTTGGATTAAATAATGGATGATTCAACATAAGAAAAACTACAAAATCGAGTATCTTTACTAATTCTGTTAACATTCTAGAGAACAAATGACAACCAACATTGCCTTCTGCCTCATCATGAATCAACCATTCCTGTTTTGGAAGATTTTTGAACTTTCCTGCATCTGGAAATCTTGTTTAACAATAATATTTCAAAGTAAATTAGATCTGCTCCCTTCTGATGATGCAATGAACTGTTATTAACTAAGTGTGGTAGTCTAAGGACATCAGGAACTGGCTTGGATAAAATGTTGTCTACATTAGAGTAATGCAATAAACAAAGAAAATTATGTATTAAAAGAAAAATGCCATCCAATATCACAGCATATGGTATAACTTGGATGGAAACATGTTAGAATTAAACGTATGTCTATGTAACTTCATGTATATGGTGGTTTTAGCTCCTGCTCCCAGCAAAAGGAATTTCCTGAGCAGCCTGAAGTAAATATTTGGCAGTTCCAATTCTGAGGTTTAGAGAACTGTTAATTAGCCAAATCTGAAGATACGGACAAAACAACCATTGAGACGACTACTCTGTCACACCCTCGAGAACTTGTGCTTACATATTGCAAAAAATAAAACTGTGCGGCAAAACACTCGCCTTGATAGAGCCAAAGAACAAATGTGTACATTAATTAGCGGATTAATGAGCGAATTGGGGCGCTCCGCCCGGGACCCTCCGGCGGGGCCGGAGCGGGGCCATGGCGGAGCCGGAGAGGGGCCGTGGCACGGTCGGAGCGGGGTCGGAGCGGGGCACGGTCGGAGTGAGGCCATGGCACGGTCGGAGCGGGGCAGTGGCGGGGCCGTGGAGGGGTCGGAGCGGGGCCGGAGCGGGGCGCCCCCTGGCGGCCCCAGCGCCGCCCGCGGGACCGGCGGAACTTTGCGCCCAGCTCGGCGAAAAATGCGCGCTCAGAGAGGGCACGGTCCCCTCCGCGATGCCAAATCCGCAGCAGAAATGGCCAAATAAGACATCACCGAGGATTTTTTGTACTTGCAAGACACTAAACCATGAAGCAGCATTTCCTTTCCAAACGCCATCGGGCCTTTGGGCACCTAATTGCACCCACAAACACTTCGTGAGCACCACCAGTAACTCCAGAGCACGTGTACTCCGTGTAGGTATTACTGTCTTAATTAAAGCAGTGAGCAGGTGGGATGTCTGCAGATAAATAAAAACATAATGTTCCTAACGCAGAGCTCAGAACACCGACAAAGAGCTGTTTGACTTTCAGTGACTTCTTTAAATGACAACAAAGTTTTGCTAATAAATGATCACCTCTCTTCCCTACCTGTGCTGGAGTTTCAGGCCATGTTCAGCTGCGAGGGTATTTTAAGCAAAGGTGAAATATGTTTAGAATCTGGGTTTTGGACAAACGCTTTATTAGATAGAAATTTCAGCACAAAGCATTCCCTTGCAAATATGCATGAAATTCCTCTAAAAAGTCTGGTTGGAAAATCTTTATAATCAATATTTTGACGACACAATGCTTTTGATACACTTAAGTTACCTTCGTTCCTGCAGGATTCCTATATTTTCCAATAAAAACATTCCTCTCTAACCAGTCATCTCCGACTAAGTTCATTACACGAAGAAAAAATATTCAGCAAAACAAATATAACCTCAATTCGCCTTGCAAGAGAAAAGGCTCGGTAAGGAACAGCCTCTCCGGTACGAGCGCGGATCTTACCTCTTCAACTGTCAGAGGCATACAGATCCGGTACTCCTTCATGAGCATATTCCTGCTGCTCAGTGCGGACCGGCGAACTGGGAGAAAAGTGGTGATTTCTGCACAGAGATCACGACGGAAACCAAACACGGGGGGAAAGAATTAAGCCTCTTTTCTCTGTGCGCGCTTGACAATGTGTCCACAAGACAGTAATGCAACCATCCAGGAAGGCTGACCCAGCAAGAAGAGAAACCACCACAACCGCTTCTTTCTCCCAGTTCTTCCTCCTTCACACTGCGATCATGGGAATCTCACAGACGCTCGCACCGAGATACGCTACAAAGTCTCAAACCCCCACCGCTCTCGCCCCAGCCGAAGACATCCGTCGGAAGTGCATGGAAACGCCGAGCTCTCTCGCGGCTGTGTCAAGACATGCCTGGGGCGGCGAAAAGAACAAACGAGCCGAAAATGCGGCTTTCGCCCCCGCCGGCAGCACGTCGAGCGGCAGGAGAGATGCGATGCTGATTCCCAAGACAAAGGCTTTTTATAACGTTGCCTTCCCCGGCTGCCAAACGCGGCTCCCCCCTCCCCGCCGCAACGCGGCTGCGGCCGCCGCGGCTCCCGCTGGGCTCGGGGGAGGGCACGGG
>WBNO01028117.1:368989-388036 GCA_013400575.1 Peucedramus taeniatus
CGCCGCTCGGGCGGGTTCAACGGGGCCGGGCCGCGGGGCTCCGGGCAGCGCCCGCCGGCGCCTCCCGGCAAGGGGACACCGGCAGCGCTGAGCCCCAAGAATTCGCGAATCCAGCTAATTCTGCCGTGAAGACTTCTCGGGTTTTGGAAGTTTATTGCCCTACGTGGGAGAAGGCACCTTGCAAAGCATTTACACCCCGGTGCAGGAGCGGCGAGCCCGTGAGCCTCGGGCTCGCACCCGCCTCCTGGTACAAAAGGAAAGGAAAGGACAGCGTGCGCTCGGTGCGGACATACACAGGATGTGGAGGCCTCACCCATTTCCCTTCTGGTCAGCCCTCCGCTATCAGCCAGCACACTTTGCAGCGCAAATAAACCACTTTTTTCATATAGTTTTTTTACTTTCAAATGACACGCAGTAAGTTCAGTGAAAAAACGCCTCCTTCCTAGCTGAACTATAAAGCCAGAACCGTTTTATGAGGTCTCCCTGCCTCCTTTAGTGAGGAATTTGTTAGTGAAATCGTTTTTTAATATGCTTGGGGGTTGTGTTTTTCAGAGAAATTTACCCCTTATTAAGTTACAACTCGAAATGCACAGGAACCCAATTCTGAAACTACCTGGGAACCCTGAACTGTTACACAACCTCAGCATTTCATGTTTGAAATGCTCATCCTGCTGTCTCTCCTGTTCTCCCAGTGGCTATAAAGCCACTCACTGGATTGCAGAGAAGCATTGTAAGAGCAAAATACAAGGCACTCCACAGATAATGGTAAAATATACATCTGTACTTACCTACCAGTTATTTGCAAAAAAATAAAAGCAATAAAATACTGTATTTGGGACAGTTAAAAAGGAATTTAGGTCTACAATGAAATGTGTGTTTCATAACAAGAAAGAGCAAAAGCCCCTCAGAATTTCATTGGTTCTGGATATACATTTCAGAGCTGTGGGTATAATTCTCAGCCCAGAGGACACAGTGCCATCTCCTGGAGCCAACAATGTCTGTTTGCCAGCCCCTTGCAATAATGGCACAGTATTTCACATCCCTGCCTTCCCAGGGAAATGCAAACACCTACACAAAGAAATAAAAAAATCTGAGAGCTCTATTAACAGTCTGGATTTTCAACTGAGGTATGAACAATGTGTTTAATGAGACTTCTGTCTCAAATCTGACACAGCCATTAATAAATACGGAAACTGTGGCTGTAATTCATAATATTGGTACTGTATGGTCCTGGAATTCCAAGCAAAATAGCAAAACCAAGGCAATACCTTGTGAAATTTCACTGCAGGAAGGACATTGAGATGCTGGAGGGTGTCCAGAGAATGGAATGGAGCTGGGGAAGTCTGGAGCACCAGGGGTGGCTGAGGGAGCTGGAGCCTGGAGAAAAGGAGGCTCAGGGGGAACCTTGTGGCTCTCCACAACTCCCTGGCAGGAGGGGCCAGTCGGGGGCGGGTGTGGGGGTTTGGGTTCTTCTTCCAGGGAACAAGTGATGAGAGGAAATGGCCTCAAGCAATGCCAGGGGACATTTAGACTGGATATTGGAAACATTTCTTCACAGGGTTGTGAAGCATTGGAACAGGCTGTCTAGGGAGGTGGTGGAGTCACCATCCCCAGAAGTGTTCAAAAAATGTTGTTTGGATGTGGCACCTGGGGACCTGCTGCTGAACATAGTGGTGGTGCTGGGCTGACAGTTGGACTTGGTGATCTTAAAAGTCCTTTCAACCATAACGGTTCTGTGATTCTGTGGTATTACCCACAGATGAGAAGCCATCCAAATTCAGATCTAAAACATTCTTCAGTTTAAAGTGATTTTTTTAGTGGTTTCTTCCACTGGGAACAGTATTTCTGGTTTCTGCTGGAACACATTGTAAAAGAACCTGAACTTCTTGGCACGGGGCCTTGATGCTACCAAACTACAGGCAAGGACACTGATTTCAATAAAACCAGGAGAAAACTTAAACTAGTTTATCACCTATCATGTGATTTCAACATAAAGCAAACCTTACACCTGTGTACATTAACAAAACAGATCTGCAGAAAGCAGTGTGTCAAATACAGAACCTGCTCAAAATGGAAACCAAGACTAATTCCCATACCTGCAGCAAAACATTCTCCAGTCATGGGGAGAGCAGTGACCCCAAGGATATCCATTACAGCTCCCCACTGGGAGTGCCCAGACTTTCCAAAGCACACTCCCCAGATGCTTCCTAGGGCACATGCTGAGACAGAAAACTTCCAGCTCCCATGAGCCAGGCAGTGCCTGCCAAGCATTCCTGCTTCACTTTTGGGTTTTGATTTCCATGAATTGGCAGAAATTTTTACTCTTACCTCTGCAACATGCACTCGATGCTCTGTTGTGGAAATGAGACATTTTTCACTCATTGTTCATTTCTGGCCTGGGGGGAAAAAGCCCATATGTTAAATTATGCTGAGTATGAACTCCAGATGGACTTGTGTCAGCAAAGTGTCGCTTCAGAGTAAGAGACAGTAAGAGCCAAGCTGTTTCTTTGGGTGTTTCACTAAGGACTTTTGAATAAGAATTTAGTTTCTTTTTTAGCCCCTCAGGGATTCTGTATTGGAGGCAACAGCTGCCTCCTCCTTTCCCAGCGTACCCCTGTAAGTAAAGGAAAACAACAATTGCAGGAGGCATTTATTTTCTTCCTCTTTCACTCACTTGTCTGAACCAAATTACTGTGTATGGGACTATGTTCAATTAGATTAGCATGTGACTTTCAACCTCCCTGGAAGCCATCACTCCCAATCCATCACCTGTAAAAAGATATTGATATTATCATGAGCTAAAAGAATTATATTGTAAAAATAAAAGCTCTGTGAAAATTTGTAAATAGCCAGAGTTAGAGAAGAACAACTGATACACCCTGTGAGATACATGCATGTATTTTCAGTCAACTGAAATTAAGTAAAAATGATTAAGGATAATGGATAAATTCTGTTAGCAGACTTTTCAAATCAAGTTTGTGTTCAAACAGAAAGTGACTCAAAGCCCATGGTCTGTGCTGTGCTAATTGGAAGGCATGTATCAGACACAGTTGCAAATATACAGTATTGGAGCTGTGAATTCACTTAATTGAATTACTCTGAGTTTACACCAGTGCCGCAGATGTAGGAACTCAGTCTTAATTCTGTCAACAAAATATTTAAACCAGTTATCTCAAATACCCCTTTGCCATGTTAACTTGTTTGTCTGTGTACATATGATCTGAAAGTAACACAACACAAAATGTAATTTCGTGGTAACTTCTTTCTGGAAATCCTAAATAACACCCAAAGATTCCCATGGCAGGTGGTTGGAACTAGGTGATCCTAAAGTCCCTTCCGACCTAAACCATTCTGTGATTCTGATTCAGGGTGTTCCCTGAGTATTTGAGGTGTTTGCTTGCATACACGAGGGAGTTTTTCTGAATTTCCCCAGTGAATGAAACTTCTGCAGTGTATGAAATTGTGTTGGGAGATGATGACAACCTGCACGCAAAGTGTTGCACCAACATCTCACAACTTATTAAACACTGATGGTACAACATTGTCTAGATCAGGATCCTTGAGCTCTTAAAACCCATGGTGTGTCCTACCTTTCCTCCAGCAAGGCTAGGCGATTAAAAAACTCGAGGCTAGAATGAGATAGAGTGAAATCCCCAAGGTGAAATCAGCATCTACAGAACCCAAAGTGCTCCATTGTGGCCACACCTGAGGTGTGTTCACACAGCCCGGCTGTCCCCAAATGTGGGAGAACAACACAAACCCGCCATCCTCCTGCCACCACCCCCCAGCTCCGAGCTACACCGTGGCTGTGGGAGCTGTGTCCGTTCGTGGCCGTGCTGAGGAGCACACTGGGGACCGTGACTGCACTCCGGGAGATGTCACGGGCGGATGTCACTGGCAGATGTCACCGCCACGAAGAGGCCCAACTCACAGCTGCCCTTCCTGGGTGCCGGGCCAGACTGGGGCTTAGAGGTGCGGTTTGAGGGACAGATCTATTCAGAGGGGAAGATCGAAGTCTGGGTTCCCTGAGAGGGGCAGATTGAGGGGGATCCCCTCAGAGGAGCGGGTCCGCGGTCCCGGTCCCGGTCCCGGTCCCCTCAGGAGGGCCGTGGGCGGGGCGGGTCCCCTCAGAGAACCAGGTTGAGGGGTAGATCCCCTCGCAGGAGCGGGTTACGGGGCAGACCCCCTCAGAAGAGCGGGTTGAGAGGCAGATCCTCTCGGAGGAGCGGATTGAGGGGCAGATCCCCTCAGAAGGGCAGGTTGAGGAGCAGACCCCCTTCAGAGGAGCGACTAAGGGGTAGATTCCCTCAGAAGGGCGGATCGCACTCCCGTCCCCCCAGAGGCGCTGTGGGCGGGGAGTCCCCTCAGAGATGGCACCGCCCCCCTGCGGGTCCTGAGGCGGCCGGGGGTGGCTCCGGCAGTGCCTGCTTGCCGCGGCGCGGGGCCCTTCGGCGGGCCTNCGCCGAGCGGGCCGATGGCCGCATCGTCAAAATGGAGGTGGATTACAGCGCGACCGTGGACCAGAGGCTGCCCGAGTGCGAGCGGCTGGCGCAGGTGAGGCGGGAGAGAAGCCTGGCCGGGCGGATGGGCTGAGTCATGGCGCGCTAGGCCGCGCGTGGAGGCGGCGCGGAGCGACCCGCGGCCGCATCCTGCCCCACGATGCGGGTCCGGTCGCGGCCTCTCCGTGCCGAGCTGAGGAGGGGAAGGAGTGGACGGCTCCGCTGTTTTAAGGCTGTGTGGAAGGGTGAGCAGGAGGGAGGTTGGTGGCCGAGCGCTGAAACTGCTCTCCGAGGCAGTGGTCACGGCCCCAGCCCTGCCAGAGCTCATGGAACGTTTGCACAGCACTCTCAGATACATGGATTCTTAGGGATGTCCTGTGCCGAGCCGAGGCCAAGAGATGGACTCGATTACCCTTGTGGGCTCCTCTTCCTATTCTGTGTTTTGAGACGGGACGCGTTTCGGGGCGCAGCCTCGCGGGTGAGGGAACCTCAGTGCCCCAGTCCACCACAAGGGCCGTGGCTCTTCCCTGCTGGCCTTGCAACGCGGGACTGCTGGTTCATCCCGGGGCTCTGTGCGCCAGAGCTGCCTTCGTGTTACAGGTCCTGGGTCAGGTTGGACAGGCAGCGCTGGGCATTCTTTAACTCGGTTACATGCGAGCCCCGAGGGAGCTGGAGTGGAGGGACAGAGCCAGGACGGGCTCTGGGGCTGTCTCTGCCTCCTTCAGCTCAGTAAACAACGTCTGTGCACACGCCCTGGGTGACCGCAGGGTGTGTGGTTCCACGTGGGGTCATAGTGATGCGGCATCGGTGTTTTATAAAAAAGTTCTGTGGCCTGGAGAGTCTTGTGCAGCTCAGATCTCAGAAAACACAGAACCATAGAATTACAGACTGGTTTGGGTTGGAAGAGGCTTTAAGCTCATCTCATTCCACCCGCTGCCGTGGGCAGGGACATCTTCTACTAGTCCAGCTTGGCCTTGAACACTTCAGGGATGGAGCAGCCACAGGTTCCCTGTTGTTGCTGTCATTTGCTGGCCCGGTAGGATGGTATCTGACACTTCATGTGCTGCAAATGCTCTGCTTGATCCACGTGTCTCATTGTGAAAGACACACATGTTGTATAGTTCTGAAGGCAGTAGCCTTAAGACAAATAAATTACATCTTAGATTATTTTAAGATAATTGTATGGAGAGCAGGCATGGGGATTTTATCCCATAGGCACAGCTGTGCAAAGGAATGGACACCATGGCCATGTTTCATTCTGCAAAACATATAAACTTTGTGGCAGTAAGAGCACATCCTTGACAAACCATTGTATGTAGACTAAAATATTTCAGCTGGGGTGTTTTAGAAACAAATTTCATTTTCTTTGGTTTGTTACTAATTTTCTAACCATTTTTTGTTTATAGTTTCCAACTGTTTTTTGCAGCCCCACCATTGCCATGGGCTGTTACAAACTCACCCATATTAACTTTTTTTTTAGGAGGTATTTGCTACGATTTGCAACTTAGGACTAAAAGTACGTTGTAGAGTCTTACACTCCTCTAAACAAAGGCTAATAATGTTCTCAAAACCCCTCCAAAACCAGAACTATTAGAATTCCATGCTTAGCCTGTAAAGCTTGTAATTAATGCTTTGTGTAATACACTGTAATTAAGATATGAATATGGGTGAAAGTAATAGGAGAAGAATTTTTTTGGCAAGGTATTTAATTGCATATCTGATCTCACTGAAAACTCTGTTTTGGCCAGAGAAGAAATGAATTTTCCATGCAGCTCAGTGAACGTGAGCTCACCAAACCTGTCTGAAACTTGCCAGGTTTCTCTCCCTAGGCAGACAATTTAGAGCATGTGTTATGTGAAAATGAAACCAAGTACCTCTCCAGTTTTATCTCTGTGTAGAACCATGTATTTGAACTAAGTGCTATGCATACATTTTTTTAAGGAAAAAAAAGAAATTAGTGTACAGATTGGTCTGTGTTTTTATTTATGTGGAAATTTGAGCTACTCTCAGTTTAAACTGAATTATGTTTTTAACTCATGGAGATAATTGTTTGCCTGTCTTATTAGGAAGGAAGATTGCAAGAAGTCATTGAAAACCTTCTCTCCCTGGAAAAACAAACACGCACGGTGAGTAGGGCATGGTGATGCTGGGATGTGCTACACACCTCGTGTTCACTGGGTTAAAGTGAAGGGACTTGGAGTGCCCTTGGAATATCAGTCTTTCTTTTCTTTAAAAAGTAAATTAGTGAGACCAGACACAATGACTTTTTCCCCTTGGTGCTGGAAGGCTGCAGGTTGTTTATCCCGTCTCTAACGCGCTCTTGGTTTGTTACAGGCTTCTGACATGGTCTCCACATCCCGAATCTTAGTTGCCATAGTGAAAATGTGTTATGAAGCTAAAGACTGGGATGCTCTTAATGAAAATATTATTCTTCTATCAAAGAGAAGAAGTCAATTAAAACAGGTGAATTTAATAGTTGGAAACACAAATAAAACTGTATTTTGGAGCTGTATTATGTATCTGGTTCCCCCATGTGTGTAGGGACTTCCTGTGGAAAGATTGTGGTTCATTTTTGCACTCTTCTGCAGTGTGAATTGTAGACATATTCCTTATTCATGTTCAGATGTATATTGAACAGAGTTACTGCATTTTATTGTGCTCATATGAAATGTGTGCTTTGCATGCTTGCTTTTGAAACTGCCATACTTTGGCATAAAGCACCTGCATTTAAGGAATGTGAAGTTTATTGCACTCTGTTCAGTTTGAGCAACAGGTAATTTTAATGGCATCATTGGTTTAGGAAGGAAAAGGTTACCTATTGTTTAGTGTGCAGCATCATCACTAGTGTGTGTAAAATAGGAGTACAGTTTAGTTCTCTGACTTGCACACACTATAGCTGAAGGTGTGGGTCATTCCAGCTGAATTTTGAGGAACTTCATGAGGAACACATTTCTAGAAGTTTGATTCTGGTTTTTTTTTAGAAGTAGGTATTTTAATAATAATTTTACCAGCTTTGCCAGCTTTGTTACCAGAAGTGCACATTCCCATACCTGTGCTTGCTACTGAAGGAGGAAATCCTCCCTCTTCCTTCCCTTCCTGAGGAAGCTTCTAAGGAGAGAGGGTAGTGCACACAGTTAAGAGAAGGTACTGGTCTCTTCAGCCACGCAGGTCTTAGGGCAAGTAGAGAAGTTCTACCAGTTCATGTGAGTCCTGTGGATTTGGCAGAAGAGCTTCATCTTTTCAGGACAGAACTGCATGGCATGGATTATTTTCAATATTGGAAAAACGGAGATGAAAAAAATGACAGAACAGGGTCACGTTTGCCTTGTAGCATCAGTCTGTAGTGTCAATGTACACATCTTCATGGATCAGAGAGGAGATCTGTCTTGTGTGCTTTTTGCTGAAATGATTCTCTTCAGTGTGATGTGAAACTACTTGTTACTTGCCTCTCAGTGTTACAGCTTGACTTCTTTAGGGAAATCTAAAACCACAGTATGTTTTTCCCCTCTGTTTTCATACTAGGCAGTTGCTAAAATGGTCCAGCAGTGCTGCACTTACGTTGAAGAAATCACAGACTTACCAGTCAAACTGCGCCTAATCGACACGTTGCGTATGGTCACAGAAGGAAAAGTAAGGTTTTGTTTTAAGACTCGATGTCTAAAAGGTAGAATAAAAATGTTTGCCTTCTTTAAAAGCGTAGTTTCTTAGCATTATTTTTAAATCTTGTGCAAGTAAGACTAAAACAAATTTTTAAATTACCCCAAGAAACCAAGTAGTTTATTTCCTTCCAAAAGACTGCAGATATTTTCCATATTTAAATCATATGCTGAAACACTGGTCATGTTCCTATGATGTAGATATCTGGTTGTGTTATTAATATAGTTTGTAATATATTTCAATATTCTAAAATGCCATTTCCTTTTCACTTTTTAAAATGTTATGTATTTGAATTTGTTAGGGAAATGGGCGGGTTTAATTTAATTTCTCCTGCACTTAGCAAGGCATTACATATGGTTATGATCACCAGAAGGTGATACCAAGTGAGTTACTTACATTGTGTTCCTTTTGCTTTAAGAAAAGAAAGAATTCTGAATTAGGCAAATTCGTGTCAATTTTATGACTTCTGTTAGTCTAAATTGTTAGTAATCAAGTCTTGTTGATTAATGGCTGGTTAGGAGTAAGTTAATTCAAAGGGTAGTGCTTACTACACATTAAGCATTAAAGTGTAACTTCCCAGATATTTTGATATATTCTAGCAGACAAAATATGCAATTTATTCTCAGTGCATATATCTTGTGTTGCTTAAAGAGTCATAGATCAGTGTAGACATTATTTTTTAGATTAATTCGGGCCAAAAAGTTTGGCGTGTCAGTTATCCACTGTATTTCATCAGTGTATATTGTGGACTGTGCCAGTGTAGTGGATGGATACACAACAAATAAAGTGGTTGTATGATGACAGCATCAAGTGTATTTCCCAGTGGGGTTGCAGTCTCAGAGTTTGCACACCTCTTTAGAAAATTCCAATGTTTAAACTCTTCCTTCTCCCCTCAGATATACGTGGAAATTGAACGTGCTCGCCTGACAAAGACACTTGCAACAATAAAGGAACAGAACGGGGAGGTGAAAGAGGCTGCCTCGATCCTGCAGGAGTTGCAGGTAATGCCTTGGAACTCAGAATTGCATCAGTAATAGCAATTAATTCTGACTGTTCTGAGATTGTTTAGAAGCTGGATCAGGTATGCTTGCAGAAATGCCTGGAATGAGATGAACTGTTGTTAGTGAAAGTGCAGTTCAGCTTTAACTGCTTTTATTAATCTCCTGGTTGGGTTACATAGAATATCTTCCACTTGAAAAGTAGATTTCTATTCTCTACCTAGTGCATTGAGTTTAGTGTTGGTGGATTCTTTGGTTTAAGTGGGGGTGATAATTGAAATGGAATAACCTTTATTCCATTTTCACTTGCTTTGTAATAGCTTTTCTGTTGTTTTGTTTTGGTGTCTTCCCCCTCTAGACAGCCTCCCACTCTTCTGGCACAGTTAAGCCTTCAGTTGATTTGGCTTTGACAACATTAAGTAGTTATGATTTCATTTCAGGTGGAAACCTATGGTTCAATGGAAAAGAAAGAACGTGTAGAATTTATCTTGGAGCAGATGAGACTCTGTCTAGCTGTAAAAGACTATATTCGGACTCAAATTATCAGCAAAAAAATTAATACAAAATTTTTTCAAGAAGAAAACACAGAAGTAAGTCATTGGAGGATTTCTCACTCTTTCTCCCTCCCCCCACCAAAGTTTAATCTGACTTGCTCTCTTGAGGTCCAAGTGTATTTATTTAAATCCCTCTGTTTTCTGGGGTTCAGCTGAATTTCATTTACCTGTCATGGAGCTGTGTTAATTTGACTTTTTGATACTGTTTCAGAAACTAAAGTTGAAATATTACAACTTAATGATCCAGCTGGATCAACATGAAGGCTCCTACCTCTCCATCTGTAAGCACTACAGAGCCATTTATGACACTCCCTGTATCCAGGCTGAAAGTGAAAAGTGGCAACAGGTAAAAAAACTTTCCAGACAAAATCACAGTATTTCCATGTGACAAATACCCATTTCTTACCACATCAGTGTACAGTGGATGAAATAGCTCATTAGTCTGTTTTTATTTAAATGGCTGTATTAACAAATTGGTTAGTTGAAAACAGATATGATAGAGTTGATTTCAAAGAATGTTTATAATCAACATCTTCATTATATTACCTTTGAGAATGTCTCAACTATTTCATACAAGTGTAGAGATTACAAACAGCTGTGCAAATGTAGCCTCAGTGATGCTGTTGTGTGTGCAGCACAGATGTCTTTCATGTTTACAAGGTTTTTTTTCTTCATGTATTTATTTGAAATACTGGAATTTTGGTTAACCTGTGTCAATTTAAATGTACCACAGTTCATTTCTGAAAGATGACATCAATTTCACCCTAATTTCTTAAAACACTGAGCTTAAATTTTCTACATATTAAACTCTAGGCTCTGTATCAGTTTTGGCAATTCCTCTGTTTAATTATGGGTAAAAAACCACACTCTTTCCTCTTAAACAGGCACTGAAGAGCGTTGTTCTTTATGTTATTCTTTCACCTTATGACAATGAACAGTCTGATTTGGTGCACAGAATTAGTAGTGACAAAAAGCTAGAAGAAATCCCTAAGTATAAGTAAGTATCCTTTCTAATAACCAATTCTTAGATTAAGAAGTCTCTCCCTAGCAGTGCAAGTAAATCTCTTTATGCTGAGTCTGCTGTAAGCAACTCTGAATTTAATGCTGCATTAAGAATACTGAAAAAATGTCATGGTTGTTCTATGTGAAAATAAATGTCTCTTGTAAGAGAAAGATCTTTGTTAGAAAAGCAGTCTGACTTTAGCTGCCCCCATTATTTATGCTAATAAGAATAAAACATTTAAAATTATGCCTTTGATCTATTTTAAGTATGAACCAGGCCTTATTAACACAGGATTGTAATCCAACTGTACTAAACCATTTAGAGACCTCCTAAAACTATTTACCACCATGGAGCTGATGAGGTGGAGTGCCCTAGTTGAAGAATATGGGAAGGAGTTGAGAGAAGGATCCCTTGATAGTCCTGCAACAGATGTTTTTGGCTGCACAGAGGAAGGTGAAAAGAGATGGAAAGATTTAAAGAACAGAGTTGTGGAACATGTAAGTATCAGTGTCTGTAAACATCAGCTGTTTACTCAGTGCCTCAGCTAAAAATGCTTTCTGCTTGCTGTATTTTAATCACAAAAAAATACAAAAAAGTAGCTAATAAAGCAGCAGGTAAGGTGTCTTTTCTGTTGTGTTGTATTTCAAGATTTTATTTGCTTGTATATCTTTATTATATGTTTATATTTGGCATAGTTGCCACCAAAAAGAGCATGTTGCACTCAAATAAGATTTAGCATTCATGTTTCAATAAAGCATAAATCTGAGAGTCTTGCTTTGTATTAAATTCATAATTAGATGATTTATTTTCTTAATAATTTATTATGTAGAGACTTTTATACCTTCCACCAGCAAAAGAGCTGTTTGTTCACAACCCCTCACGTCCCCCATGCTGGACTGCCATTAGACCACTACAGTTCCTAATCTCCTTTTAACGTGGACTTTTATATTTTTGCAGCCTGCTTCAATTATTTTTTGCACATAACCCTCTACTCTGAACACTTTTATTCCAGAATATTAGAATAATGGCTAAGTATTATACCAGAATTACAATGAAGAGAATGGCACAACTCCTGGATCTGTCTGTTGATGTAAGTCTTGCTTTGCTTATCCTTCTCTCATAAGAGGGGTGTGTTTGTGGCAGACGTGAGTATTCAGCAGAGTAATGTTCTTGTTTGATTTAATTTTCTGCCTTTATGGGAGTTAGAAAACTATTCATTACACCTTAAACTCAATTTCATGATGCACATGCCCATAAGGCAAAAGCTGCTCTTAGAAGTTCATTTATGTTCAAGGTCTCCTGTAAATGCTGGAGCTTCTTGTCTGGTGTTTCAATGTTAGAAAGTTTTTGTCAATGAGTGATGAAAACCAACTGAATGAAGAGAGGGTTCTTCACATGTAAATATGGTCCATGTTCATAAGGGACATGGGGAACATGGGGTGGAGGGGTCTTCCTGCCACCCCACTTTGTGTTTTCAAGAGCTTTCCAAGTAGAATGACACATCCTGGTATTCTGAGTGCAAATTAAAAGCTTTACCCTTTTCATGGAATCTGCTTTTCCCACAAACTCAGAAATAACCCTTTTTGACAGTGGTCAGTAATTCACTGGGATTTTCCCAAGCCTTGCTTGCCACATGACTTACTCTGGTATCTGTGTAGCCAAGTCTATTGGGGTCATATATTAAACTTTAATTTCATGAAAGATAATCAGATATAGGTCAATTGAAAACAAAAAAGTTTTTGTTCTTTTTTTAATAACTTGTGCTAGTACCTTGCATTGCCAGCATGTGTAATATTAAACTATCCTACATTTTTTAAAGTACAATATTGTTACAGAAATACTGTGTAAAGAAAATCTTGTTCCTGGTCCTTTCAAGCTGTTTGGGAGGAATTCTGGTGGTTTGTAGTAAAAATGCTATTTTCTTGACTTGGTGCTGTTTGTCTTTACAGGAATCGGAGGAGTTCTTGTCTAACCTAGTAGTTAATAAAACCATCTTTGCTAAAGTAGACAGGCTGGCAGGAATTATCAATTTCCAGAGGCCTAAGGACCCAAACAATATACTCAATGACTGGTCTCACAAGCTCAACTCCCTCATGGCCCTAGTTAACAAAACCACACATCTCATTGCCAAAGAAGAGATGATCCATAACCTGCAGTAAGGTGCCTCAATAATCTCAGTGCTTTTAAAGAAGGCATTAAATCTTCATAATAGAGACTATTATTACAAGTGTGTATATGGTTTGTTTTCTCCCTGTCAAGCCTTCCTGGTCTAAAATTTAGAACATAATTCTGAAATTCCTGTTGACAATTAAGTTCCCTTGATTATTCATTCAGTTGTTAAATGTTTTTGCTACAATTGGTGAAAGAACAGAATAAAACTGTATTGCCTGTATAATAATGGTCTCGTGATTTTTTTTTTCAATGTGAACCCTTATCTATCTAACAGATAATTCTGAGGTTATTTCATTACAGGACTATTTTTGAGGCTGTGATTGAGAGGATATACTGTAAATAATAAAATCCTAGGGTTTTACAAAGAGGTAACTTCAAATGATAGTGTTAAGTTCTGTCAGGATACTCTGAACAAAATGATGTTTGTGTTTAAGAATAAGGCTATTTCTTACGATTTGGTACTACAGTTAGAATTTATTAATTAATTGTGAACTGCCAGAGCAATCAATACCTGAATAAGTAACTAAACCTTTGTCTGCTTGGTGCTAGTCACTAATTTTGCCTGTTTTGTTGGTACAGTTTGTAAGGGCTACAGTGGCAGTTAATCAGTTGGCTAAACTGGTACTTGGAAGCTGCTGCTTCTCATCATGAGGGTGTTCTATCCTGAGCAGATAATGCCCTATTATTTACTTTAACCTCCTTGTAATGGAGGGAAGCTGTGGACTTTTCCCCTGGTCTGTTTTTTTAAGGAAGTAAAAAAGTAGAATAAATAGTGTAGTAAGAATCAGTGGAACTTCTATTGAATTTGCTCTGGTTTAGAAAGATTTTTAATGCTAGCCCTAACCATTCAGTTCATAATTAATTAAGTAGAGACTACCATTGTAAATGATGTATTGAGACATATATAAATCCCATCTCTTTACAAACCCACTGAACTTCATTCAGACTAATGCTCTTTTCATGTGAATACATAGAAATTGGGAAACTCCAAACAGGGATTTTGAGTGAGGGAAGTCTGAAGGAACAGGAAAGGATGGAAGCTTGTAAACAGTGATTTGCATTTGAAATGCTGACTTTGGACATAGCTGAGGGGAAGTTTGGAAATGTAATTTGAAAGGCTCATAACTTTCAAAGCCTTACCAATCCAGCTCACTGCATTTGAACAACAAAAAGGCAGCTGAACTATCAGTAAGGGAAGGAAGAGGAGCAGGAATTGAGAATGCACAGATTGTTTACCATCTAACTTCCTAAATTATATTATAATCCCAGGTACAAGTTGTTTAAAATCTTGTCATGAGTGTTTCTGAGCATGGGATGTTCTGGCCTTTGGGAGGCTTTAGTAGCATGAGCAAAACTGGCTGCTGTCAGAACAATGGACAAAGTAGCTTAGAAGACAATATATCATCTGGAAACTGAGGCAGGTGCTATCAGGGAGGGAAACAATGGGTCATCAGGGGAAGTGGGAACTTGCCTCTCCCTGTTCTTATAAACATTTTCCTTCCAGCTGCAGTCTGGTCTGGAATCTTCAACCCCAAGCATTTAAGCCTCTGATGCTTCTACCAGATACGTTGGACCTGTTTTCCCAGCCAGCCCTCTTATCCTTTTTATCCTAGAGTGGAATGTTTCAGTGGTTCCCTGGCTCTTCTTTCTGGATTTCTTGCAGATTCTCCTTCCTCTCTGTCCAGGCTCTGTCCCTCTCTGCTACCTTTGGCTGCATTTAGAGCACAAGTTTGTTGGGCAGAGGATGTGGTTTCTCTCCCCTCACAATCACCTTTTGCTGTCAGCATTAGAAAGAACATGAAAGAACTCTGATCTTTCAACAGCTCAAGTATCTCCTTAAAAGTCAGTTCAGAAGCATTATGAAGGCTCACTTTCATGGTCTGTATTTGTGCCAAAGATCCACAATGATCAAGCTCTCTGCCTTTTGATCTGAAAGAGATTTTTGTTCACACTTGGAACACCTTAGTTTTGGTTTAGAACTGCCCAAGGCAGACTCCCTCCCTGTCCAGAGTGAGGCTTCTGCTGTCTTCTGAGTACTTGTTGCCAGAAGCAAGAATCCCTCAGGGTTTCCCTGCCCATAAATCACAAAGTTAAAACAGAAGTTTTCAAACAAAACTCTGGAATTATGAAGCTATAGGGTATCTCTAAGTAAGTGGAAAATAATCTTTTAAGCCTGATGTTTGGGTTTGGTGGGTTTTTTCTTTTTTTTTTTTGCTTGCAGACTACTATTGATGAAAATGGAAGTGTAGTCTCTCTTGTCTTGAAAAGGTTGTCACATCCAGGTTGCTGGGAAAAAACCTCTAAATTTTTGGTGCCAGTTCATCTCAAGGATGCAGATATATGTCAGATACAAGTCCTCTGTGAGCAATTCAAAGGTCAGCATAAAGACATGCCAGCTTCTTAAAAAAATGGACAGACTGAAGATCTTTGATCTTGACAGTGTGGGATCAAACCATCACATTACTCTGACCTTTGTAGTTTCTGTCTCCTCAGTGTACCCTCAACATCCCCTTGTTGCTGGTAGCTTCTCAATGCTCTCATTTTGTGGATCAAAGGAGAAATGAATTAGCTTGAGTATTACTTGCTCTAGAAATTACATGTGCTTAAGGAGTCCATGTTGAAATGTTACCCATGGATAATTATGAAGTAAGATTAAAGTTGAGATCATCTGTTCATTAGAGGACTCTGGAGGAATTCCAGCAGAATTTTCATGCTGGAAAATCAAAACTTGCTACTCTTCAGCCTAATAACCAGACATTATTGGCTGCTTAGAAAGAGTTTGCTTTATAGTTTACCAAGACTAAGAACTACTGTTGCTATCTAATCCCACGTCTACCACTGCCTTGTTTGTGGCAGAGGCTAAACCACTTAACTTCTGTTACTTTCCCATGATTGCTGCTTCTGAGGGAGTTCAAAAATCTGTAAAGGTCCAGTGTGCTAAGACAATAAAAACATTGCTCCTGTTGCTGCAATCTGTCTGGCACTTCCATTGAGAAAGGCCTCCTGTTGTTTTGTTGCTCAGGGGTGAATGATCTGTTCAAGAAGCCTGCTGGGATGTTGGGCTGCAGGGTCAGGGAGGCAATTCCCGGCTGAATGTATTCTATTATGTCCTTATTACTCTTACATGTTAATTGTAATGGTTTTTCCTGCATTCTGGTTAGACATCATGAGTGGAGCTGATTGAAAATGGAGATTTCTGTATTCATGAAATACCAGTTCCCAGAAATGGGAGTGAACTTGAGCATAGAATGGAACTTGATTTTCTGAATTTCCTATGAAAACAGAAGAGAAATAAAAAAGTAGCAGTATAAGTTTCAAATTATTAGAATAGTTTTATTCTGAAAATGTAGAAACCAAGCTGCAGTTGTGATTCCAAGTGTGCAGCTCATGGGCGAGCCAGAACTCCAGGGCTTTTTGGCTACCAAGTCTCCATGAGGCCCGGAGCAAGTGAGGGTTTGAGAGTTCCCAACTGTGCCAGAATCTGTGCCACACCTTTCAGCGCTCTGCTCAGATCTCTGCTCCATGGCAGGGAGCCTAGCAGCCCTGAGTGGCCCCAGGTTTTCAAACCCCTGTTTTTTGGCAAGGAGCCTGGATTCTCCAAGGACCAGGGCATGGCTCCTAGCTTCACAGAACAGGGGGAAGCCCTGTGAGCCAGCATCATTTACAGAATCCTGACTGAAGAGTAGGGAGACAGGCTGTGTTAGGGCTTTGTACAAGAACTCCTTGCACACAGGGTCCCTGGCAGGGTGGGCTTTCTAAACATCCAGTAAGAAATTGCTTTTTTCAGATTCGAAAGATTTCAAAATCCTAAAAAATGTACAAATGGAGCCGAGTTTGATATTGCTGCATTCATTGGAGGGTTTTTGAAAATTTTATCATTATAATGAGTCCATAGAAATATCACTGTTAGGCTTTTGAGGATCTGAATCCTGTCAAGTCTCACGATGCTGAGTGGCAATTCCTTGTCTGTTACTCTCTCATGCTTCCCCATTATGCCTTTGGCATTTCTTACATTTCCAACATCCACTGTTGCATTTCCTCTCCCCCCAGACTCCGTACTCCTCACCCCCTGCTCTTGGTACATCCAGTCTGGAACTTTAAATCAGCAGAGACAGAGTGATAAGAATGGGGTCTGTCACTGAACAGATCCTCCAATAACTCTGTCACTTCTGCCACACAATTTTTTTCTTAGCACATTATAAAAAAATACTGTCAGAAGAAATAGACTCAAAAAAAGCTTATGTGTAAAATAAACCCAACTAAATTTCTGTCTTCTCCAGATTGAACTTCAGAGGATATATGTGTTTATAGCTAAAAATATGCATACATTGGTAATTCTAGCTTCCACTGCTTTTTCTAATTATCATTTATTTTGAATGAAACCTTCGCATTTTCTAACAGAAAAACATGACCAGTAAGATAAAGCTCACTAGGAACCAAAGACAACCAGCTTCAAAAGTAAAAGGACTTACTCCATTTCAACAACCTGGACTGAATGACACAAAGGTAGCTGGATCCTAAACGTGGTTTCAGCTTTCTTTGATCCCTACTCCTTGCACAGTGCCCATGGAAAACACAAGTCACAGCACTAGGAAACGTGTCAGGCTGGCAGCAGGGACAGCAGAGATGGCCTGTGGCAAGTTCCACGGGAGGGTTTTATCCTGGAATGGCATCTCCTGGGTTGAGGCTGGGACCACCCACACTCTGTGACAGCACAACTGCACTCCCAAATAGTTATGAAGCTGAATTAAAAAGTAGACTGATTTAAGACTGGGTGGCAAATGCAAAGGATTTATTTAGATTGATTTCCTCCTGTATTTACATGGTTGCAAGGAGCTCTCTCTTTATAAATGCATTACTGATGAATATTGAAAACCTTCTTGGGCACAAGTATTTTCTTGCAGTGGCAATGGCTCAGAGGCTTGGCTGGTAGTTATTCTTCAAAGAGTTACGAGGCATTAGACGTAAATTTAAATATAAATGTAAATACATTTTACAGGAAGATCCAATACTAAAATGATCTGGATCTTATTTCAATTAAAGGGGAAGGAAAAGTTTTTAAAAACCACTGGGATCCTGTTTTGGTGATAAACTTTCCTAAGATCTTGAAGTAAGCTACTTTTCCCCAATTTCTTGTCCATTTTGCCCTAAAGCACAGCAGCTTGTACAGAGCACAGGGCACCCATCCACGGCAGCTAAGCCGTGGTAACGCCTTGAAAAAGCCAGTTTGCAAAACAGCATAGGTATTAAGAACTGATTGCCAAAGAGTCTGAAAACACAGCTAACAGAGAAGATTACTCCATGAAAATAAAACTGTTATGCAAAGCAGTTTCTGGGATTCATGAGCAGCCAGCAACGCGTTAGCAGCAGTCCTTCAGCACGGGCGGATGGGTTTGGAAAACACGGTGACAGCGTGAGCTGCTCCAGCACCTGCGGCAGCCTCGGCACCCGCACCCGGCCTCCCCCAAGTTTCTTTGAGGGCAGGAACTTTAAAAAGCCACAGGAAAATAATAAAAAAATAAAAATAAAAAAAAAACCAAAAAACCAACCAAAACAAATATGGAAAAAAAAAAAAAGACAACTTACGCAGTACAAAAACCATGAGAAAAAGTACTTTCCAAGCTTTTTTCAGGGGTGGGCTCCGTGTCCGGCTCTGGCCGGCCCCCCCCGCCCGTCGGTACCGGCCCCGCCAGCGACCCTCGGGCTCCGCAGCCGCGCTCCGAGCCCAGGGAAGGGGAGGGAAAAAAAAAAAAAAAAAAAGATAAAATAAAGAAGGAAATCCCCCGCGAAGCTGCCGGTTTCTAGCGCGGGCGGAGCGGGGTGGCCCCGGAGGCTGTTCCGTGAGGGGACCCCGGGCCGCGCTTCAGCGGCCGCCGGGCTGAGGGGACAGCGGGTCCGGTCCCCATCCTCATCCCCTATGCCGGAGCGCGACCCTGTCCCCATCGCCGTTCCGTCCCAGTCCTCACTCGGACCCCATTCCTGTCCCAATCCCCATGCCGCTGCCGTCCCCATCCCCGTTCTCGTCCCCGTCCCGTCCCCTCACACCGCCGCCCTCCGCCTTCCGGGCCGCGGGGAGGGCCGGCCTTTCCCACAATGCTTTGTGGGACGTTGACAAGTGGATCCAAGATGGCGTAGAAAGTAATGACAGGTAAGTCGGGACTTCC
>WBNO01028117.1:388105-538872 GCA_013400575.1 Peucedramus taeniatus
GGGAGGAGCGGCCCCGAGCCCGGCTGGGCCCGGGGGCCGGGCCGGAGAGCCGGGGATGCCTCGCACGAGCCGGGGGTGCTCCGGGGGGGATGCAGGGGGGGTTGGAGGCAGCTTTGTTTTTGTACCGGGCGGGGCGGGAGGGGATGGGAGAGACGGCCAGGAAATAACAATGGTGAATTAGAAGTGGAAAAAAAAATGGGGTAGGTAGGGTTTGTGGAGCGATGGAAAAATAAATTGGAAGAATTTAACAGCTGTTGTAAAATTACCCCCTCGGAGCGGTTGAAGGGTGGGCAGATGAGCTTATGTTTTTGTTTTCTGCAGGAGGCTTTGGCAGGGAGAGTGAACTGAAGTTGGGAGGTTTAACACAGGTCCTGAGAGCAGCTTTTATACCCTGGATCAGCTCTGAAACTGAAAACAGGAGTGTTTCTACTGCACATTGCAATACAGCCCTTCCAGCAGACACTTAGATGTGTATTTTTAGGGCACCTCCCCAGGCAGGAGAAGGGTCTGTGTTACCCTTCCTGCGGTGGGATGTGTCCTTTTGTTAATTTCAAAGGGAGTGCAGTTGTTTTGGCTTCAGCGCTTTGTTAGGCAATTGTTGTTCGATTAGGGTAACACGATTAAACATATCATTGATGGAAATGAAGAAATAACTGCAGAGAAACAGTTGCAAGGCTGCTTCCCAGTTAATGACAAAATGAGTAAGAGTTAACAAGATAATAGAATTTTTGCATTATCAAAGGTACAGCGAGCTTGAGAGGAAGTTTTCAAACAGCACATTTCAATTTTCATTGAAAAAACAAAATAATTCAGTTGTGAAACAGAAAAATACCCTGAAAATGGATATCCCCATTGACAGATTGAATGTATCACCATGGCTGGTCCTGTTGGGATGGTTAGCATTATTGACATTGTCTAATGTTGTTGTTCTTAATAATTAGTGTAATTGAAGCAAGGCAAGGGATAAAATACACCACCTGCCATTCTTTATATAAGAAAATACATGTTCCTTTATAAAAAATAAAAAAAATATGCAAATGATACTTGGCACGTTTGCATTATTTTCCAAGACTGATAGGTAGATCAGGGAGGCATTAAAATAATGTGTGATAAATTGGGTTGTTTCAGTACTTTTGAACCATAGCAGATTGTGAATGAAAACTCCCTTTTTTTTTTTTTTCAATGGCAAAGCTTTTGTGATGGGGACAGTTTGGGAGTGCTGGGCAGGTTTGTGGGGAGGAGCTGATTTTGAACATTCAGTTCAAACTTAGAGGAGGGGAAAGTGTAAGAGGGGCCACCAAATTCCCTCCACCTCCTTGGGGTGCAAACCCAGGGAATCAGACTTTGGTAGGCTTGGCTTTTACAGCACAGAAATTGAGAGTGGCAGAAGCTGAGTTAAGCTTTTTTTTTGTTGAACTTTAATTAGCAGAGCAGTTTTTCTTTATTGGTAAGTGAAGGAACATTTTATGTGTTATTACTGATAAATTGAGTTCTCTTTGTAATTTGTTCTGAAAGCAGAAATTACTTCTTTATTTTTCCTAACTGAAATGACATTTCCTTTATCACTCTTCACCTCTGTGATTTTTTTGGTCTTATGAAATGTACAGTGTGTATTTTCCCTCTTTTAATTCATACAGGCACTGTGCCTTTTTAGGTGAGCAGGATGATTTTTTCTGTAGTAGAGGCTTGTTAAAGTCATGGCTTAAAGTCTTGAAAGGTTGTAATAGCTGATTTTGTTGGGTTTTTTTTTTGTCTATTTTGGGATTTTTTTGTTTGCTTATTTGTGGGCTTGTTTTTACCTCTTCCCACGAGACTAAAACTTAAAGGTAGATGTGGAAGCAGCATCTTATTGTCCCAGTTCTGCTTCTTGATGTCATGGAGGATCATTTTCCTTTGTGAAATCTCACAAATCTGGTTTCAGAGAAGTTCCTCCTGGGCTTTGGGATCAATGTGAGTAGATCTGGTTGTAGAAGAAGGGCTGTGGCTTGGAGAGAACTTCTGCTCAAAGGCTGGATTTGTAGAGAACTTCTCATCTCAAAATATGTAGGTCAGAGTGTCTGGAAACTTGAAGAGGGGATATTCCCAGGTGGGTAAGGTACAGGTCTAGTGCTTGAGAGATGTGGAGAGCCTGATGCAAATCACTTCACCTGTTTGTGCTTCCTTTTGAAGGAATTTAAAATAGGGATAGAGAATCTTACTGACTTGTAAGGAGTCCTAATGGCTGTGGATGAAGGACTCCATGTGGGAACTGGGCAATAATATAACTGATGTTTTCAAACTGGGCAATAATATAACTGATGTTTTCAAACTCTGTTAATTTAATAGCCTGATGAAATATTTTCTCCATTGTTGGCAATTATTTTTTTTAGTAAAATCCCCTTTGCATTTATCGCTGGATATTCTTTCTGACTTTCATTGTATTGGTTTGTTTCTCTTTTTATTTGTTATTTACTACTATCTTATATTTGCTACTGAACATTATTCTTGGTGTTTTCATTTTAGTAGTGGCAGAAACAATTGCTGGAGCAATTCAGGTTATTAAAGCCCTTGAATCTCTCACCTCACTGGCATCCCCTCCTGAGGTCACTGGGACCTCACAAGTCTGGTAGCAGGAGTGAAATCTAAATTAAAAAAGTCTTTGGAATTAATTTAAATCTATCCCTTGTGTACAGCCTGAGTAAGTGGGGAGAGTCGTGGGAGCTGGCTTGGAGCAGAAGGAAGGATGGTGTGCCCCTGCTCCAGCTCAGGGCTGGAGTGCTTGGACAGCTGGAATTCCCCTGCCTGGGGATCAGCAGGCAAGAATCCCAGCGAGCCTCAATGCTGTCCTGACGTTTCTCCTGGCATTGCTGAAGCTTTCTTCCTGGAAGGAAGCAGATCCCCAGTGTTCCTCTCTGTGCAATGCTGCCAATGGCTCATCATGGTGGGGAAAATTCCAAATTTTGTAATCCCAGCCCTTCCTCCTGCTCATATTGCAGCTGTTGAATCCTTTCTCACTTCTTTTGTTGAGATGCTGTGGCAAAATCTCAGTTTCACTATGTGGTACGTGTATTTTTCCCCCCATAAATGGAAGGATTGTGAGTTAAATTCTCAGAACAAACAAGACCTTCCTTTTTAATTTTTGTTTGTCTTGCTATCTCTTCCATGGCCTTTGGCAGCAGGGCAGCATTTGTGTTTATATGTATCAATGACATCTATTTAGGGACATGGTACTTTATGTGTTGGATTTCTTCCTCCCCTTAGTGCAAACTTCTGTGGCTGCCATTCTTTTTCAGCAAGGAAGAGAGAATGCTGTGAAAGAGACTGGTTTTTCAAAAGTTTTCATGCAGCATTGGTATGGAATTAAAAAAAATCTGAAGGAATCCTTGGTCTTCTCTTGGTCTTCTGGAGATACTGACTGGGAAAATAAACATTTGTTTTCCCCAGTGTTGTGGGGTGGGAGAAAATAACTAAACTTCATAGACAGGGAAATTTGGAGCCTGCAAGGTCAGAGGCTGCTCCACAGGAACAGGCCAGCTTCTGGGGATTTCATTATGGTGACACTGATCTGTGACTCAGGTTCCTTATTCCAAAACAGTCTTGCTTACTGAGCTTTTCTCTTCACATGAATGTTTACAACATGAGGCTTCCAACAGAAGCAATCCCTCATGTCTGAGAAACACAGAGAAGGGAATATTACTGAAGGAAAAAAGGGATTGGGAATTTATGCAGGGAGATTTTAATTACCCATGGGTGAGAATTTATTTTTCTGTTGCATTTCTATTGCACTGTCAGTTGAAGTTAAAGGATACTTAATGGGGCTATAGCGTAATACCCAAATATTCCTCTATAATTTTATATGCAAATTCATTGTTTTAAGTTAGAAATGGACTGGTTATTTATCCAGTCTTTTCTCAGAGTCCTCCACAATACCAAATTACAGCCTTATTACAGGAAAGCCAGATAAGAAATTATAGATTTCAATCTTTTTCTCCTTAAACATAATTTTACTACACTGAGAGATTCCATTTCGTTACTACAAAGTTTGAGTGGTGACTGTGGCCCCATCCTATTTCCAAATGAGTACAAACTGTTAGATTTTCTGAGTGGCATGGAGTCTTTGTCAAATGTTAGAAGGTTTGAATCTTAGCAGGAAGGTAATTTAGAATTAATAGCACCGAACTACACAGGCTTTCCAAGAAACAGTGGATACACAGTGCTGCTGAGCTGGTAGCAAGAAGTTTTTTAGGTGATGTTGTGTAGAAATATGTTTTGGAGGTGTGACTGGGAGCTGTTTTGCCATTTCTTGCTGTTAGTCCTGGGAAATCTCACTTGCATGAGGAGTCATGTGTCTGAGGTGAGTGTTTTGAATCTTTGGCTCATGTGTGGTTTGGGGAAATAAGTTTCATGCTCCTTTTTGTAAGCAGTAGCAAGGCTAGTGATTATTGGAGCTGTAATGATGAAATATTGGAAGAAAAAGAACAGTAGATTTGTGTTTGGTATGAAATTTTGAATGTTGCAGTGGCAGGAAGTGAAGGATAGAAATGTGAGCACTGTGAGGACTCGTCTGAGCTGGTTTTATGGTAGTTAGGGTAAGTGTTACTTAGAAATGATCTTTCAGTCTGTGAATTTCACGGTCTGGATTTTATTCCCCCCATAGTTATATATAGCAAAAATACTGTATTCATCAAAACACAAAAAAATATGGTGCTTAAATATGCTTAAAAGGTCTTTCATAGCCCTTCAGACCCCACTGGCAAGAGGGAAATTTGTAACATGAGCTGTTTTCGAGAATCTTGGTTGTTAGTACTGCGGCACGAGTGTTTAATTTGGTGGAAAATGTTTAGTGGTTCAGCAAACCAAGAAGGTAACAAATCTTTGTGGACATCATAAATGGAGAATGCCACAAATGAAAAGAGTAGTGGTTTTGGCAGCATGTAAAATAACACTTCTTCCCTATGTTTCTTTTCACTTAATGTAAGGTAATCTCTGTTTTTTTAAAGGGAAAATTTCATTTTTTCCTGGGGTAGTTTTGGGAGGACAGGGATGGGCAGTTGGCCTCTGTTCCTAAGTAATGTTCGTTCATGGGTCTCAACTAAATTCCCCCTCAACTGGGATTCCCAAATAGTGTTGGATGGACCAGCCACAATAACTGCCTTGCATCTACTTCTCTGCTATCTTGGGAGCCAAAATTTGTTGGATTTCTCTCACTGTCTACACGGGGAGGTCATTAAGGGGAATGTTGTTTGCATGCTTGAGAATCTGTGCTGTGGGTCTTTTATTCCAGTGATGGTTTTGATTATAGTTGTTTGTGCAAATGGTTTTGAGGTAAGTGTGCTCTGGCCATATCTTGAGACACTCACACATTTGGAATGGTGCAGGACCTTTGTTTTGTCGTTTGAACTGACTGATATTACTTGGCTGTAGCTTTGTTTATGTTTGTTTGGCTGGGCTAGACACCGCTCCTCTGCTTCCCAAGTTTTGTCAGGATTATGCTGTTAACCACAGCAGGATGGTTGCTCATTCCTGCTGATGCAGTTCTTTAAGTGGGGTTTCAAATACGTGACTGAATCACTAATGTTCGTTTCAAAAGGAATGAGGAGGGCAAGTTCTGTTGGGAAATGTGTTCTGGATACACGTCCTGGTGCTGCTTGTAGGGTTTGCTGTGAGGGGAGAGCTTGGGAATCCATATTTTATTCTTGAAAGAGTCTAAAAATTGAACTTATTGGGGCTACCATGGTCAGGCATTTGAGGAGAGGAAACAGGGACGTTATAAAAGCATTATCCATATGCAGAAAGGTTAATGTAATTAAAATACAGAGTTACAAAACAACTCCCCAAACTAGGCTCAGCTATATTGTGCCGAACTATTTGAAGCACGGTCATATAAAAATGAATTTCAAAGGTTATTTACAACAAAGATAGCAGTTTTTAGAGGTGGGGGGTTACTTACTGCTTTGAACTTTCAAAACTGTGCACAAAAATACCATGTACAGTTACATAATAGGCATGGTTTGGGGAAAGATGTGTTTGGAGGATCTGTGGGTGGCATGATTGTGTTATTAAATCTGTTACGGTAGGACCCTTTTGTGCTAAGCACTGTGTAAATGCGTAACAAAAAACTCAGTCACAGTATTATTCACTACTATAATAAATTAAAGTTCATTATAAAGCTGCAATGAAGGCTGAGGTATATTGAAAGAAATTTTTCCTGTTTTTTGCCACAATGTTCTTGCTGATTCCTGTGCTTATTTTGTGACCTGTGCAATGTACCTGATATTCAGCATGAAGATTTTTTACAATCTTTTTTTCTTTTTGAACGGATTGAAAGAGTGATTCATATTTTGCATCTCAAACAGCAAATAAACTTGGGGCTTTTATTTTTTCCCAATTTATCCAGCTGTAAAACTGTGATAGATACCTGTAGCATCTGCACTTGCCCTGGGGTTCAAAGCTTTATTTTCAGCTAGATTTGCTCCCCAGAGGGTGTTGCCTTGCAGTATCAGGTTATGTCAGGGGTGGAGAAAGTTCTGGTGTGAAAGTGAAAGTTTGACATTTGAGGGAAGACTGTTTCAGCTTTGCTACAATATCCTGTTAAGAAGAAAAAAAGTGGATTGAACCACTGAGCTTTGGAGCTGCTGAGCTGCTGGGGGTGGGGAAGAGTTTGCACAGGGTTTTTGAAATGGGAATATGCTGTGATAAATAATTTCCTAGTTTAAAAACACTTTTATTTCTGAAATCCAAATACAGCTGTATTAGATGAAGCTGTGAATTGAACATGAGACTGAGAGTTAGGAACTGCTAATTTTGATTCTGTCTCTGAGACTGATTAAATTGATGAATTTGGCAAATGAACTATGGTCAAGTGCTCTCTGCAGACAGTGCTGCATGAGTGACAGGTTCAATGAGCACTGGAAAACTTTGTGATGTGTTTTTGCATTTAAACTTCTGAAATATATTTGTAAATCTAGTGATATGTGTTCTTTGTTGAAATGATGCCTGGGAATCTTCTTTGACTCCCCTTTGCATTCCTTGGGAACACAGTTTGGCACTTGCCTGGCATTTTGAAAATGAGGTGACACATGTTTAGTCACATCGACACAGATGTGACTATATCATAGAGCAGATATTTCTCAGGACTTCTGGCACTACTGTATGACTCAGTGGAGAATAATATTAGGAATTGCAAGACTGGGTAAGTCCTTAAGATGAGTAGTGTTACTTTTTGGTCAAAATTATTACTAAACACTAATGCAGAGACAGGAACATTATGTGTTCTGTTATTTGAGTGCTGAGAAGAGAGGTTCTGACACAAGTAAGGGATAGTTTGGAAAGCTGTGGATTATGATGTTTAAGCCAGCTTTTAGTATATGGATATTGTTCTGTAATTTTGAGTTTGAGGTTTGAGTCCTGTAGGTTGGTGCTGCTCCATGGAGAGCTGGCTGGTTGTGCAGTGCTGATTCTTCCCTTTGTTTTTCTCTGGCAAATTTCATTAAGAGAAGCAAAGATTAAATTACTTTTCTAATGCATTTTTTAAAAAGTAAGTAATTGGTGATGTTGTTATGGGGATAAAATGGTAACCATAGGATAATATTTCAGTAAAAATGCCCTCATCTTGGGTAAGTGTGAGAAACTATTCTCAAAAAGCAGTGTGAACATAGAGGTATATGGAGCACAAAATTCCTGTTGTTAACCAGTTATTATGAAAGATTGTTTACGTAAAGATTTTCTATGAAGGAGCCAAAAATTTTAGGTGGGGCAGAAGCACCACCTATTATTATGTTACCTGATGCTTACTATGACATATTCTTCATTTCACTTGGTTATTGTTTGCCAGATTTTAATTATTTGGGTTGAAATTTCCCATGGTAGGTGTCTTTCATAATCTAAATTTTTGGGTGCTGTTGAGGAGAGAAAGGTTCTGCCAACATGATTCCATCTTTTCTAGAAATTGGGGAAAATATTTTCTTGTGTTCATGATAAATTAGAAAAGAAATAATCTAATGGCCTATAGTGCTGCTTTGTGCAAAGTTGAGATGTGTTATTGTATAATGTTTCTGCCAAGGATGTACTTGTGATCAACCTTGTGAAAATCTTCTCAGCACTGGTCAAATCAGCATTAAGTGCAAATGTAAAAGATAATCCCTGCAGTGAATATGCTTCAGCCTCAGCTAAACAGGATTTCTCTGTAATTTGAAGGCTGGGGCTCCTGCATTCCTCCCTGGTGTGATTTCGGATAAAAATGAGAGTGCAGAAAATTCCCTTTCTGTTCTCCTGATACCAAGTTCCTCTTTCCTCCCAGCTCTACCTTCCTGCAGCACAGAGGAAGCAGCGACTGGATTTAAACAGAAGGTGCAAAATGCAGATTTTTGCAGAGTTATGTACAATAAATGTAGAGATGGGGGTGGTTGAATGAGGAGAAGGAGACTGAAAAATATTAGTATTCAAAAGAAATAGAAGGGAGACTGTGCAGTGTGGGTACATACGATTTATTTTATAATGATAATAAAGTTGTTTGTTGGAATACAGTTTTGCTATCTGCATAAATTAGGAAGTGTTTCTGAAATGGAGTAGGGAATAGCAAAAAAGGAGAAGGCAAATGCTACTTCAGCCCCATCTTTGCTACACTTCACTTTCTGTATTTCTAGTGAATTGTCCCATGTTGTGATGTAGAGAAATGCTGGATACTCCTAAGTCACTCTGGTCATGTAAAAGGGCTGTACAGTACAGGCAGAGCATAATGGGGAGAAATCACTTCTAGATCTTTTCATGTGAATGTAAGAAATTTATAGAAACTTTTGCCTTTAATTCTCTGTAAAATGAGAATATTGTCAGAATGATAAAAGTACTTTCTTAATTCTTGTAAAATGGTCGGTTGCAGTATTGTAGGCATTATTGAAAATTTAATGAAAACATTCAAATGCTATCTTTTGAATAAGAATTGACTAGCATACAGTAAATAAGGCCTCCATCCCTGTGCTGAAGTATTTCACTGGATGTCCATTAGGCAGCAGCCTCCGTTCTGCCCACTCATTCAGCCAGGTAGTCCTTGGAAAATGTGCTCTGTGACTAACACAGTTAAAGGCAATATCATAATAATGCAGGCACACAGAAGGCCAGCATAATTTTGTGCAGCTGCTTTTGTCCTCACACAACCTCAGAGTATCGAACTTTACAACCCAGTATTTGTTCTATGAAGTTAATGAATGCAATATGTGTGTGTGTATTTGCTTTGTTTAAACAGGGACCTTGTATCTGTTGGTTGTGAATGGCTTTCAGACAGCACCAGCACATCATGTAGATGCTGTGCTTTGCCTTGCCAGGTATTTTTTTTGTAGATGTGCTGTGCTTTGCCTTGCCAGGTATTTTGCTTAGTTTCATCAGGACAGGTGATGTTTTCAGACAGCTGTGTGAAAAAGGATCTTTTTATAGGCAGGTTGGGAAGGTATTAGGGATGTGGTGAATGGGGTGCTTGCAAGTGCTGAGGCCATGAGTTATTTCCAGATTTTGAGCCAAAGATAGCCAGTCTGTCCATGTCTGTGTGTTGCTGCTGCTGGCTGCACAGATTGTCCTTTTGCTGCTATTTCCAAAATGAAAATAGAAGAGATTAGTAAAGTGTTAATAATCACTTAGTAGTCTGTACTGAAGTCATAACTGGCATGCAAAAAAAATGTAACTTGTTACTATCTGTGATGTATGTAAAGTGGTTTAAAGCCTGCAGAGGATCCAGATGCAGAAGGCATTTGCTCTTAATCTCAATTGCCTGTGTCGTTATGTGAATGATAAACCACCCACAGGCTCTTGTTCCTTTCTCAATAAATGTGGTTGTGTTTTTTCTATACTTTAGGTTCACAGGATCAGAATCAAAGCTCAATTTACACTTATGACCAGAGATCACTTGCCCTCCTCATTTATGGTGCTGTCTCTGATTTTTGAATATGGAAGGACAGTCTGAGCATTTAATGGTTGGGGGCATCATGAACCTCTTCTTTCCCCTTTTTCCCTTCCCCAAACAGGCATATCATGTTCCTCAGAGGCCTTGGAGAAAGATTCTTGCTGCTGTTACACTGTAGAATAAAACCTTGAGATGCGCTTGCCTCATTCTGTATGCTCCATTTCAGATTTAACATCATTTTTGGAATTGAAAGTAGGGTCATTTTGCCTGGAGTTGTACAACATTAGCCAAAGTAATTCAGTTACTTCAGAAAACTGATTAGATTGTCCTCTCTCAAGGGTGGAGGCTTTTGTATTTGTTCTGTAAGGTGTGCAGTGCATTTCTGAGAACTCCTTAACTGCTATTACGGACTTCAGCCATAATTGCAATAAATGAGTGCATGAGATCTCTGCTGTTATATTTTTCTTAAAAGAAAAAAAAAGCCAAAAGCACCTTTCATATAATTCTTTCTTTTACACCCTGTCTATGAAAGATGCACCATCCTTTTCCTCTCTGTTACATAGGTACAGTGCACTGGCATTATCTACTCTCATTTTATTAAATGATTTTTTAGACTGGGATTATTTATGATGTGTATGTCATGGCACTAGGTAAGTGCATTTTTTTCTGTATGCCTCCGTAAGTCATTTCTGTATTTTGTGCAGCTCTATTTTATTCCATCCTGGAAGCTTGAATAAAGGGGGTTTGGGTTTTTATTTTTTTTTTTTTTGTCTCAAGGCAAAGATTAGGTTATTTTTCCACAATGGGTAAAGAAAATAAATGAATATTTAATTTTATTTTACTGATCTAAAGGTATTTTAGTGGTATTTGGTAATAATACAAAACCAATTGACATGTGGAGATGCAGGCATGCCTTAAGATGGGATCACAGGAGATGCCAGAGCAGGTCTATGATATGATTCAACAGTGGACAGATATACTATTCCCTATTTTAGTGTGTGGACTGACAAATGCAGTTTGTTTGCAGAGTTTTGATAGTTGAATTCCAGTGGCCCATGATTTCTAACTGTAATGTTGGCATGCTCACAGTAGCTAACTTTTTTATTGTGTCATATTCAATATATTAATTTAGATTAATATGTGTCTTTCCATACCTGTGTAAACTAAAGTATCTTGTCACTTTTTTCTTGATAATTTTGGGTGAGAGAGAAACTATTAATTACAGGGATTGTAGCCATACCAACTTTGTGACTTCCCAAATATTACTTGGATATATTATGGAAATAATAAATTTTTGATGTGTGAATTGCTTACATCTCGGTTTGCCAGTAACAACTTTGAGAAAGGGATGGGATGTGCAGTGCTTGGGTCTGTAGTCTAAAAAATTTGGAAACTCTGCTTAAACCTGGAGACTATTGGATGGATCCTGGAGCAGTTAAACTGATGAATGCAGCCTAAGGTATTGACTGTAATGGGCAAGAAAAATAAATAAGACTTTTCTTTCACTGCTGAGTGATACTTTGCTACAGCTCTTGATGGTAAATGGCAGCCCGTGGCAGTAATTGATGGGGTAACTGATGTCTTGGTATCAATAAGAGGCTGAGTTATAACTTAACCTTTCCCTGGGTCTGTTATCTGTCTTGTTACACATTTTTCATGAAAACTGCAGCATCTTCAAGACCCTTCAGACTTCTGGGAAATTCAGTTCCAATTGACTTGAAGCTCAGAAGTTACTGAGGAAGGACAGAGCAACCAGCCTCGTAAATAAATCTACTAGGTCTCTTCTTGCTCGTAAAAGGAATTGCTGGGAAATTCTGATAAACCAGCTGTCTTTTCTTGAGTATTGCCTGAATTTATTACATGTTTAAAACTGCTCTCCAGTTTGGTGGCCAGCCTTTCCAGTCTGTGAGATGGACTGAACAATCCCAAAGGACTGGGAAACAGAGTGCTTGTATTTCTGTAGAGAGGGGCAGGATGAGTGGAATTCCTTCCCTGCTCTCTCTCGGAGCCTGTGCCAGCCTGACCGCAATAGGCAATGGAAGGGCAAATCCATCTCCTGCTTTCCCTTCCCGCAGGACAGCAGGCTGCTAACAGGAGGACACGGCTGAATGGCCTTGGCAAGGAATATTTTGTGCTTATTTCCCTCAGCAGAACTGTTTGAAGGGTTATGGATTGTAATGGGAGGCAGCTGGAGAGGCTCTTCCCCTGCACGTTCCCCATGGCAATGGGTCTCATTCATTTGCTTCACTCTGCGATTCCCAGGATGTGGCTCTTGAAGTAAATTCAATTGACAGTAAATCCCTACCAGTCTCATTGTAGGACTGCAAGTTGAACATCATTGCTTTAGCATAAATCTTTACAAGAGATGTTAATGTTTAGTTAAAATATGCAAATATTTACTGACTTGTCTACTGTTTGTCAGCTTGGCATGCGAGACCTTGGATCTGATCCTTCTGTCTTGGCAGACATTGGGAATTTTGCCAGTAACATTAATAGGAACAGCATTGTGCCCTCTAATCTGTTTGTTTATGAAGTACAGCGAGAGTTATCTGGCTAGATGCTTTACAGTGAATTGAAAAAGCATCTGTTTGAAATTTTTTTAGGAACTGTCACATGCTCTAACTTATTATTATCTTAGTGTATGGACCCTTTGATTCCATGAAGCACATCAGTAAGATGTGGAGCATGGCAGTGCACAGTCATGAGTTAAACTGCCATGAAACACTGGAATTTTAGTTCATGATGTTCTCTCCTCCTACATTGATTTTAATTTGAAGTTGGACTCATCAGACTGTGGAGTAGTTCTTCAGAGCCTCCTGTGCACCAAGTAGTGTTTACTTGGAAATAAATGACTGTGTGGATCACATTGTTTATCACTCTTCCTCCTCAAGCTGTCCCTTCTGCCTTTCCCAGCCCCCCCTGCAGCTCTGGAGGGGAAACATGCAGCTTTATTTGGAGATTGGAGTTTAGTTCCTCATTTCATGTTTGTTTACAAACCCTCTTTGGCAAGAAGGTGGAATACTCATTAGGAATATTGAGCCTGAAAATCATTAGTTGTAGGGGGAAAAAGAAAATTGCTGTGGTTAGTTGTAAAAGCCACCAAGGTTTAAGTTACACCAGTTGGAACTAACCAGGTCTTTGAAATAATATTTTGTGGAAGATAAGCAGAGTACAACTTGGCTTTCAATGAAATGCAAGTTCAGTAAGTTCTGCTTAAGGGTTTTTTGAGGTACAAAGTAGGATGCCAGATTATATATTTATATATATATAATTTCTTAAGTATCTCCACCTATTTTAGATATGCAGCTTTAGATAGTGGGAATATGCCTCTTTACTGGTTCTTCAATATTTTGAAGATGTATTAAACTTCACTAGGGGATAAATGATTTCTCAGAATTGAATTTAGAAGTCTTTTGGAATGTGGTTTTCCAGGTCTCTGAGAAAATGAATAATCCTGATGTTTGTTCTGTTACATGTTAGTATTTTAATTTCAGTTTTGCAGACAGAAGTGAAGCTCATAAGTAATTTGCTCAGTTTTGCAAAGAGAGTTGGAAATATAGCACAGACCTTGTGACACTTCAGCTTTCAGTTCTAATCTGTAATAAATTCTACTTTTAAAAATTCAAATTTTATGCCTGAAATCTTGAAAATAAAGATCTGTAGAACTGAAAATAAATTTCTTTTAACAAGTGCCTTCGCTCCTTGGCTGTTAATGATTCTGTGAATACTCTAGGGTTGGAAAAGACCTCGAGCGTTGAGTCCAGCCTTTGACCAAATACCACTGTGCCAGCTAAACTGTATTGTGAAGTGCTCTTGTGTTTTGAGCACTTCCAGGGATGGTGACTCCATCACTTCCCTGGGAGCTCATTGCAATGCTTAACCACTCTCCAGTGAAGAAATTTTTCCTCATATCCAACCTAAACCTCTCTTGGTGCAGCTTGAGGCCATTTTCACTTGTTCTGTCACTCGTTCCCAGGGAGCAGAGCCTGACCATAACCTCCTTTCAGACAANATTCCCAGGGAGCAGAGCCTGACCACCACCTGACCATAACCTCCTTTCAGACAATTGTAGGGATTGAGAAAGTCCCCCCTGAGCCTCCTTTTCTCCAGACTGAGCCCCAACAACTCCCCCAGCTGCTCCTGATCACACTGGTGCTCCAGCATCTTCCCAGCTCTGTTCCCTCTTTGGGCTTGGTGCCCTTCTTGAAGGGAGGAGCCCAGAACTGGACCCTGGATTTGAGGTGAGGCATCAGCAGTGCCCAGCAGATGGAAACAATCACGTTCCTGGTCCTGCTGGCACTTAGGAACTGCTCTGAATGATTTTAAATTTGGATAAGTCTGGTACTTCAACAGACTAGATTTTAAGAAATTGTGGTTGTAATTCACATTCACAAGTCTCAGTTGCTGATTTAGGGTACCAAAACTAGGAAAAAAAGGTTTTTGAAGTCAGCAGGAAAAGTCAGGTGTCTCCAAGGAACAGTCTAGAGCACTTGGATTGGAGTCTGGAGTAGATGGCACAAATACCTAATAAATGTGCATGTTTGAGTCTGCATGTATGGCTATAGATGGGATTGAAATGAAATCTGAGAGCCTGAGTGCATAATTTCTGTTATGTTGTCCACGTATTGGTTTTGTTTATTTTAATTTGATTTTTTTTCCAAACAAATTACACTGCAGTGGCTCCTTATCTGTCATTGTGTCCCATGCACTGTGATTTTGGTGGATTTTTTACACTCTGAAATATCATTGGTGTGACTCAGTTTAGCCAGTTACCCAGCAGCTTGGCCCTTACTGCTCTTGCTTCCACTTAAGTTACAGAATTTAGCTCAGGCATTAAATGTGCTCTGAAGTGCTCTGGAGTCTTCAAACTGACCAGAGAAATTGTGTGGGCACTGCTTGGTTTGTAAAATCCAGCTTCTCAAACAGCTGAGTTCTGTATTTCTCCAACCAGTCAGCATAAGGCAATTGATAAGGAACATCTTTGTCTTTTACATGGTGCCATGCTGGAGGAGAAGGGTTTCAAATCTGTCAGCTGTGCTGGCCAGGTCACTTCAGATAGGATCTGTGTTTAATCAGCTCTTTGGGAATAAACACACAGAAGCTCTGCTCAGCCTTTTGGTCAAAGGAATTTTGGTTATATGTCAGCCAGGAAGTGAGGAAATCAAAAGTACAGCAGAGTTCATGGAGTCCTCTATTTTCAGTCCCTTAGGAGGAAAACAGAATGTACATGAGAAAAACATCAATTAACTGTTGTGTCACTGTGGAAGCAGATCCTAGATTTGTGAAATACACAGTGGCCTAAAATGGTAGTGAAGTGGAAACCAGTGCAATTTTTAGTTGTATCTAGAAAAGATCCTTGCATATACAGCTTAGGAGTACCTAACATTTATATAATTGAAAATCTGTGCTTAAGTGATCCAGCAGAATCTTTAATAGAATTACCTCATGAATGAATTTACTCATATGTATGGAAATGCAAAACCTACTTGCCTGTTCCTATTGTTTGAAAATGCGGACTTATTTTTAGCAGAAAAAGAAATATCTGGAGGAATGAGGTAATATTTTGTAAGGCTGTAATTAAGGAAGAAGCACACGTCACAGATTTGTACCAGGATAACTGCAAAATATTCATGCTTACATTCCTTCATTTTAGAGAAGATTTTTTTTTGTTGTAAATGAGAAATTTTTATATTAGTCTTTTAAAAAGGAATCTGGTTTAAGTCTTGAAAAATCAGTATTCCTTTCTGTAATTACTTTGATACTGAATGGAAATTTAAGAATAGAAGGGAACACATAGAACACTATATTGTACAGTATATGAAAAGACTTGTTTATATTTCTTCTGAATGTTGGCTTAGGTCATGTCTTAATGGGAAAAGTGGGATAATGGATTATTTTTCATATGAGGCAAATGCATTTATTTGACTTTAAATTCTTGAAGTTACTTTACCTGTGGTTGAAAATCGGAAAATACCAAGTGTAAAGAAAGCTTTTAACAGTGAATTTTTAAAGTGGACTGAAAATAGTTATTTGAGACAATTGTAATAATTGATCTCTAATCACAAGTATTGACAATATGTTGCTTGCTAAAAGCAAAAATGAGAACTCTTAAGATTTTTCCTCTTTCAGTTATCAGAACCCATTTTTGTGAAGTCAGCTTTAATGTACAGTGTCTCTAGGGATGTGTATCATGTATTTAAATATGCCAATGAAGGGAGAATGTGGACAGGGATTATAGAAGTGCTTTGCTCTTCTGCTGATGGTCCAGATGTGGATAACCATTTGTCTTAGTTTATTGGCAGATAATGTCTGTCTCTGGACAGAATTTTTTTTATAACTGTCTCAACCACCCCCAGATATTTACTTTAAAATTATTTAAGAAGTTGTGCACAAGGGTGTTGGTGTGGCAGGGGTATCTAGACTTTCTCAGCCATAAATGTAGCTAAACCAGCAGAAGGAAGAGGTTGATTTGCTGTTGACCCCCTGGTCTTTCCTGTCCTTCCCTGTCCATCCTGATTGTGCTTCACCCAAAGGAAGCATCTCCTCCTCCCGAGTGTAGGTGAGAAGTGCTTGGAAGGGAAGGTGTTGTGGAGTACATGGCTGCATGCTCAGAGACAGCACTTAGGGGATGAGTTGTGTTCCTTCCAAAGCAAAGGTCATGTTGCCATTGAAGACCCAAAAGCCTCTGCTTAAATCCATGCTGACTTTAAAATTTGAAACCCCTACTTACATTCTTAAAATCAGTCGTGGGCTTTAAGTACTTTCTTGAATTAGAATCAAAATCGAGAGCTGGGAGAAAAGCCTGGGAAGAAATTAGTTAGTGAGAAGCTTGGTGTAGGAAATGTGACTGGCATAGCACGAGGGGGATGTGATACAGCACCTTGAGATGGGAATGGAAGTTGGTTGGCAACTTGTCAGTGCCATTCCACAGCTAACCAACGTTTTATCGTCCCCTCTGCCCCCGCTCTAGGATTTCTGTCCCTGAGTCATGGCAGACAGAAGACCAGAGAAGGCATGTGAACAAGCATGTGAATCCCTTAAGCAGCAGGATTATGAAGTGGCAGTGAAGCATTGCACAGAGGCTCTCCTTTCCCTCAGCCAGTACCCCCCAGCTCACCTCCCGGAGCCCTGCCAGGCAGAACTCGACCGCATCAAAATCGAGACTCTTCTGTATAGAATTGCTTCCTTTTTACAACTTGTGAGTGTGACTCTTTATAGTATCTAGTGAACTGGAAAGAAAAGTCAAATATCTTGTATTGTCAAGATTTAAATACAACTCAGAATTTTTGGCATGTTGCTCTGCCCACAGAATCCTTCTTGCTATAGCATCTATGAGGCTTCTGTCTTGCAGCTCTCCCTGATACATTTATTTTTCAGGATTGGAACCTCTTGGTTTGGGTCTCAATCACAGTTTTCTAAACAAATAAGAAAAAATACTTTAAACATTAAAAAAAAAAAAAAAATATATATATATATATATATTCCAGGAAGGCAAAATAGCTGGGTTAAGGTACATATGCTGAATTACATACCAGATTATCTTTTAAGAGCATGAAATTAAAGTTTCTGCAAATAAAACCACTCAAAAAAACAAAGTTAAGAAAGGCCAGAATCTAGGTAGCTGGTTTATACATGCTTTAGCTCCATTTGGATAGGCCTAAAATTAGTCTTTTAATGCTTAATCCCAGCTTTCCAAGGCTAGACTAGAGCATATCTGGTGAAATATCTGGCAAATATTTAGTGGAAAGGTGAAAACGGGTCTTGTAAAGGTTTGTAAATGCAAAGCAAGAGGCATAACCCTGAATTACAGGTGTCCCCATTACCAAAGTTGTGTCCTTCCTTTAAAGCATCAGAGCTACAGTTTCTTAAAGGAAAGGACATTTCAGTGCTTAAGAATAAACCTACAACCTGCTTTTTCTTACCTTTCTGAAATGCTATTACAGATTTACAGCGGCCTTGTCCACTCCAAATCTTCATGTATTGAGTAGGGGCAGTTTCATCCCAGGTGGGAAAATTTTGGCCAAGTCACAAGACCTTGCTGGGCAGCTTTAAGACAAATCTTGCCCATCTGATTAAGGGAGTGTTTTTAAGCATTCTTTAAATTAATAGCTGGATTGGACTATTTAGTGTGCAAAACAATAATTGGGAAACCTCTTAAATGAAGAAGTGACCTGTCTTATGGCTCCTCAGGGGGAGAGATTCACAAATAAGTGAGGCTGGATTTTCTAATAGAAATTGTGTTACTACAGACTTGACCTCTCTAAATTATTTCCATAAGCCAATATGCAGATTGGTGCTTGGATTATTTAATACATATCTGACATCACTCTTTGAAAATCCTCTGAGGCACCTATCTGGATGTACATCCTAGTGATATTATTGCAGTGAATCTGCAAGGACTTTGGAAAAACACTTGAAATCAAAATGTTCCTATTAAAGACTTGAATTATATAGAGACGTAAAGTCTTAAAAGAGGAAAACAATCCAAATTTTCCTTCTTACTTTACTAAACAAAATAATCTTTACAATCACTACTAAAAAGACAGAATAAAATAATGTGCATATCTTAAAAATGAAACATTGCTCTATTAGAGCAAGATTAAAAACCAAACAGCATCTCAAAAGTTAAGTTTTATAATTTTTCCTAGGTGTTGTGAGCCACCCACAAACATATAACACACACACACCTTTGCCCATTCAGGCTCCTCTTTTAAAATGTCCACATGCTAAGAATTTGAAAAAAAGTCAGCATTTTAACTGAGAATTTGAGAAAAAGTCAGAAATTAGTCTTAATTCTAAGAATTAATTATATTATAATTGACATACGATTTATGTTCTTTACATGTTCCACCCAGGAAAAGACAAGGTAATGGTTTCTAAAAAGTTTTAAAAAACATGTAGTTCAAACATGTAGTTGTGTATGCTAACTGGAATAATGCTATTTTTAAACTTTTCATGTTTTACCTTTCAGAAAAAGTATGGGCAAGCAGATGAAGACTGTAGGCATGGTATGCTTATTTCTTTTTTTATTACATAGTGTTATGAATTGCAGCCAGTTGTCTGAATTTTTAAAACTGATGCCCAGATTTGTTAGTTTGCTAACAGTGTTTTTTTTTCCTATTTAAAATTATGTATCTGCTTTATAATACCTTTTCTGCTTCCCCCCCCCCTTTTTTTTTTTTTCCTAAGGAGACAGCTCACTATTTTTCAGCTCTTACTCAAGTACCAGGACTCAAATACATGTCTTTGGCTCAGTGGTGCTATTTGGCTAATAGTTATTTTAGTGCACAAATGTAGGAAGAGTTGATAATGTCAGGATTCTCACAAAGACAGCTGATTGTTCTGCCTTTCTTCCCAGGGACATGGTGGATATTCTGGTTTGCATTTGGGACTTAGTTCAGAGAAAATCAAAATTATGCACATTTGTTAAAGCTTCCAAATGTGCCTATGTCACATTGAAGTCGAGCCTTTCATGTGTCACTGCCTTGTTCAGTTTGGGTATTTTTGAAGGAATTTCAAAAATTCCTAATCCTCTGTTGTTCATTTATAATGCAAATTATTCAAAATTCACTGAGAACTCACTGAGTTTGCAGAGTGTTGCACAGAGTTTATTGGTTAGATTTGGAAAGAAAAGGTGGGTAGATCCCCTCCCTTTTAGTTTTAATTCTTTAACTACTCCTGAATGTTAAATGAAATTTTTTCAGGTGACAGTTTCATTACACAGACTGTGATCTACTATTCTGACATTCCTATGCTAGCAATGATAATCTTTAAATTGTTGCTTTCTGTGTTTGTGGGTTTTATATTGTTTTGGGGTTTTTTTAGTGTGCTTGTCTTCACTGATAGTCAAATCATAGTTTGGGGAATTTGTGGGGCTCTGCAGTCTGCTTGTGAAAGTCCATAAAAATTGACTAAGAAAAATAAAATTGCTTTCTGTGGGTGTAAAATTAAAGTTTAACACCTTAAAAAAAGTCTGTCGCTTAATCAGTATCATTCTTGAAATAGTCTGAAATTAAAAAAAAAATTCTTTTACCTTATTGATGTGTGCTATAAGGGTGTAATCTAACTTCAGAGTTGTCTTTCATGACGGCAAATAAGAGCGAGAGACATATGGAAAGCTGAATGATGGTTAAAGGAGGTAGGAGGGAGAATGCTGTTTTTAATGAACAGTGTTCTCATTGATGAGCTCTGATGGGTTTGTCATAGGGCACAGGGGTGACTTTCATCTGTGGAACTTCTTGGTGTGTGTGTGTCAGTTATCAGTATCTTGAAGGAACTGTCATGGTAACTGCTTGTCATCTCTCACTGGACAGGCATAGAAGTGGGTGGAATAGGACCATTGATGTCTGTCTTCTTTCTTAAAATTAAGTAGAAAAAACAGCCTTTAAATGTATATTAGTTAACAAAGAAATAGCATCCAGATTTATGTTAATTTACCTCATTCATACCAGCACATATTATTTTCCAGATCTAAAATTGAGGACAGTTTTGAACTTATTAGTGCCCTATTTATGTATGTATATAAAAAGATTGTGTATGTGTTTATATACATATATATATACACAGATATAGACACATACCATATTTTTATGAATATGAATGAATGATTTGGTTGTGGTTCTCCATCATGTGTGGTTATCAATTGTAGCCCAGCACCTGACATTTAGAGTATCTGCATTTATGATCCCAGAAGGCCTTAGTTTTGGTTTTATGTTTGAATTATTTTTGGGAAGAAACTATCTTAGCATGGACTACTTGATACTCACACTCCTTGATACTCACAGGCTTTTATAATGGGCAAAGCTTTATTCAAGCTGCTGTTCTGCCTTTTTACAAGACTTGACATGTTGCACAGCCATGATGGGTTTATTTGAACCTGAATGATCAGTGTATTCTGGAATAGCTGGAGAAATACATGTTCTTTATAGTATGCTGTGTTACAGGGAATGGTGATAACTTAAAATCTGTTAAATTGTTCCACAAATCTTTCCCAAGAGATGGTTCTTAATGCGTTGCAACTTTTTCTGTGCAACTGTGTGTTTTAGCTTGGTGGTATTATGCAGATAGTGATATGAAATATAATAATTGGAGATTTATATCTTATATCTTTATATCTATGGAATATATTAATTGGAAATTTAATCTTTGAGATTAAAATAGCAAACTGTCAGACATGTTAAAGCTATTTTTGGTGCTTCTGCTTCTGATTCGGGAAGTAAGTTCTATTTTTGGCAGTGTGGTCTGTACTATCAGAGTGGTGAATTCAGACTAATCTTGGAGGCACTTTATAAAAATGGATTTAGTTACCATTGCAGTTTGAAGAGATGCCTAGTTGTTTTTATTTAAATGTTTTGTGGCACTATTTATTTATTGAGTCTTTCATGCCATTTCTGTTAACGATGTGAACGTCTGTTGAGTGAGGAGTTTTGATTTATTATTCCAAAATGTAATCCTGAAGTTGTGGTGAATGTGAAATTCCTGTTAGCACTAAGAGGGGCTGTTTGCATCTGCATGAGTAGCACTATAAACACAGATGTTGATGTTGCTTGCAATAACAGTTATTCTATAACCCTTTAATTTTAAACAACTGTCCAGCCTTCTTTTCAATTCACACACTTAGCTTGCTAAGCTTTTTAGTCACTCTGGCCTTTCGTTTTCTGGACAGGTAACAGTGTGATTAAGTGTTGTTGCAGCTTGTCTGAAGCACGTCTGTATGGTGAAATAAATCCTGTCCCTGCTGGAAGTGTTCAGAAAGTGTCTGTTTGGCACTGCTCGCTGCTGATCCCGTGCTAGGAAGCGTTCAGAAAGTTTTCTGTTACAGGGAGCCTGTAAATTTCTGGGCTCAGACAATCGTTCCTATATGCCACACTTTGCAGCATAAGTGAATAAAAGGCCTTTTAGAGGAGCAGGAATTGCCCATGAGGAGGTTGGCTATTTTTGGAAACGACAGGGCATGTGTTTTGTGAGCATGAATGGATCTTCCTGAGCATGTTTATGTTACTGAGAGGTTGTTGGTTGCTATTTCTTTTTTACCCTTTCTGTGAGAGGAGGTCCTTTGTGTCTGTGTCAGATATTTGAATTTGCCCTTCCCATATTTAATTTATGTCTATTTTAGCATGTAAACATGACAACCTTTTTTGAGCTCATGTGCAGCATTTATTAGCTGTTGGGAGACAAGCTTCAAGTTAATATTAGACAACAGCACATGATATTTAATTTACATCCAACAAGCCGTGGATTTAACCTGAGCTTTAGACTTTGTTTTCTTGTTAAGGGTGAAGAAAAACTGTATATATGACTTAAATGGATGGTGTGCTGAGGGTAATAGTGGCTGATTTGTGTTGCAGTGCTGGGAGAGGGGCTGGCCAAGGGCGATGGATCTCTCCGGGCAGTGCTCTGCTGCATGCATCTCAAAGGGAAGCTACAAATTGTGTCTAATGTTCTTTCCAAATCACTGATGGGGGAATCACTGGTAAGTGGGTTTGCTGCAATCTGCATCCTTTAAAGAAACATTTTTGTATTTCCTTCTTCTAAAAAATCTGTTTAATAACAAACTTCCGAACATATGTTTCACTGGCAGCTTGCAACAAAAATGATTTGTGTGGAGAAGATAAATATATGGGCACACATATATCATCAGGATGCCAGGTTGTTGCATAACCAGTGTTTCAGAGTTGTTGTGATTTTGAAAAGTTTTGTAATTACTGGCCCTGAATCCTCAGGGAATAGAAGAGAAATTTGCGTATTTGTGCGAGTGACAAGAATAACATAAATCTCAAACTCTTCCTTGTTTATTCTAAATTCTACCTGACCTCTTTTTGTATGGACTTCAGGTATTCTCTCCATTAAAGCAGAAAAAAATATTGATTGGACTTTTAAATAACTGGCCCATGATAAGTTGTAAGACAGCATAAAAAGCTTTTCAGGAAAAGGTAAAAAGCTTTGCATTTCAAGATGAAGATAAAGGTTTGAGTTCAAAGCTTCTATTTTACCCTTGAACTGTTAAAACTTGTAAAGATGCTTTTAACCCCAGACATGTAAGTAACTTCAGACTTTTATGTGACTACTTATATGGAGAAGTTAGGGGCATATGTAAGCCTCTAAAGAAGTGTCCCTTCAATTTCTGTAATCTGGATTAAATAGGCAGTTCATCAGCATGAACTGCTGGAATTAATACACCCAGAAACGTGGTCATAGCTTGGTCAGACTGAGGGGAACGTGTGACATCAGAAACTTGCAGGAGAACCTCTTACCTTGAGACTGGATTCTGCTTAAGTGAATCAGTAGGTTGTTTTTGGGAGTTCTGTTTGTCTGTCTGGTCTGTATCCTGAATTCCCTTCCCCCCGGCCATTGGCTATTTTTACATAAAGAAAGGGTTTTTTTTTCTTTGTTTAGCTGTTTTCTCATGAAAAAATGTTTCATTGAAAAATTCCTGGTGAGGTTGAAGGAAACTTGCCTTCAGGAAAAATTAGTAAAATAGTCTTATTGCAGGGAATGTGGAGTGCCCTTGTTTTGAGCTGTTGTTGTGCAAATAAAGGTACCTTTGTGTAGAGTTCCAGAGTGTCATCCCAAAGCAGGGTTTGAGAGGTTTTTACAAGCTTTAGGTTGTTAGACACAGTTGTTTTCAGTAGGAATATTAAAATCAGCAGCTGATTTACTGACTGTGCCATTGTCTGAAAGAAGAAGTGAAACAAAGTTTTGGAATGAATTTATTGAAGAGTTGGAATCCATCCAGTTTCCTCCCCAGTGGTTTAAGAGAATGATTCTTGGTAACTTTTTTTTTGCTCTATTACATTTAAGCTCAACAAGTTCAATTTTCAGCCTTCTGCTGAAAAAGTGAAAAATAATTTTGCAAAAAGCCTAAGTGTGAGGATTGTTAAGTGTGCAAGTTTTCAGCAAAGAGTAATTTCTCCTGCTCAGTAGCACAGTCCGAATGTGGAGAAGTCTAACAAATGTAGTAGCACTTAATTAAATTTTTGCAAGAGATTATTGAAATAAACCCCACAGGTCTGGGTTCCTTTAATCAAAGTTTTGACTTACAAGAGTGTGAAATTGTTAGGAATACCTATGTATTTCACATAAATTCAATTTTGAAAGATTTTTACTTCAGTTGTCCTTGACTTTGCAGTTAGTCACATGGCTAATCTTTGCTTTTGAGGGAAAACTCCAAAAATTACAGAGTCTATATCAGAGCAGGAAGAGTTATGGAGCTGCAGAAATGAGTGATCTGTAAAGTAGATCCTTAAAAAGAAATGAATCCATCACTGCAACAACAGTGAAAGATTGTTATATTAATTCTTCAGAGCTGAAGTGTTGCAGTAACCATGGTATAATTTTTTCCTCAAGTTCTTCTTTAAACAGTGCTTTCCTGAATTGTCCTGTATTGAACTTGCTCTAAGTCTAGTGCTGGTTTTGGCCAGTGTAGAATTCCCTTTTTCACCACAATGTTTACTCAGTTTTATTTAGTGTCGTTTAAAATTGTTGTTGTAAGTCAATTTTTGTTTCTCCTGGTGTTGAGGGGGAAATAAACTTGGTTGCTGTGGTTTAATGCACATAATGAGGGTTTATGTGTTCAATAATTAATATTCTTTCTGCCCCCAGAACGGGATGGTAACTAAAGATCTCACACGACTGAAAACACTTCTTGCTGAAACAGAGGTAATTATGAGGATATTATTGGGGAAAAAGCAGTACCTGAAGCAGCTGAAGGGCTGCTTTCCATGTGTCCCAGGAGATCCAGGCTCACTGGGAACAGGCTGGTTCAAAAATTACTGTTTCTGCTGTGTTGGTCTTACCTACCAGCCTCTTCAGGAACTTTTCATCACATCACTTGCAGGATGTATGAGAGAATAAAAAATGATGCTAATAGGTTGTTGATTCCTGAAGTAGCAAGTAGAAAGAATTCCAAGCATTCCAATCTGCACTATTTATTTATTTATTTATCTATCTATCACATTTTTCTCTGTTGGAAATTAGTCTGAAGTAATAAACATTACTTCAGAAATTTTTAAAGATTATAAATACCTTCTCAACCACCTTTTAAACTTTTTTTTTCTACTGGAGGTCGAACTCTCATGTCTGCTGATTAAATTGTCCCCTGTATTTTTTTTCCTTATGCTTAGTTATTTATTTGAGCTTTACTTTTGATGTAGGTTGAAATCTGAAAGACATGTAGTTTAGTTTTTGGTATTCTAGAAATCCACTGTAGTCCACGTTAAGTTGATTGCAGGGTGGAATTTGGTCTTGTAAAAACCTCTAAAAGTTTTTTCTAACCAGTTGACCTGGTGTTCCTGTCAAATTCCTGTTATTATCAGAATCCCTGTTATCAGCAGGGTTTGTGACTGGAAGTAATTTCAGCTTATGATGGATATTTTTGTAATAGTTGTTCTAAACCCCATTTTGACAGCAGTTCTTGTTGATGACATTGTTTTGTGTTCCTTTATAACTGTGGGCTTTTTTATATAATTGTAGGCAGCTGGTAAAGTACCATCAGGATATCATGTAGAAGATTTAGAAGAAGGTATGTAACTCAATTTTAAAGCTGCATAATTTCCTAGTGAGAAGACTTGGATCCTGCTGAATGCTCATCACTGCCTTGCAGGCAAAAGGCAAAAAAGGGGCTTAACTGTTGTGATGAGCCCCAGTGAGGTAGAATTATCTCAGTGTTGACTGAATTTGGAGGCAGAAGTTTCTGTTTATTGACCAGGGGGCTGTATCAGAGCCTGCTGGGTTCTGCAGATGGTTTGAAATCTGCCTTCACTACCTGTGCTCTAAATAAGTTTGTCATATTGTAAATCAGTTTGAGGGAGGGGGTAATTTTGCTTGTCTTCAGATACACCTTGGGTTGATGCTCAGAGATGTGGATCCCTGAGCAGTTTCTGTCTGACTGGAAAACTGAGAATTGAGAAATAACCATGGTTGTGTCCTGGCAGGGTCACGGGATGGTTGGCACTTCCGCCCCCCTCCCAGGGGCGTCACCAGCAGTGAGGAATACACACTCTGTAAAAGGTAAGAGCAGAGAGGAATACACACTCTGTAAAAGGTAAGAGCAGGGAGGAATACACACTCTGTAAAAGGTAAGAGCAGGGAGGAATACACACTCTAAAAGGTAAGAGAAGGGAGGAATACACACTCTGTAAAAGGTAAGAGCAGGGAGGAATACACACTCTGTAAAAGGTAAGAGCAGGGAGGAATACACACTCTGTAAAAGGTAAGAGCAGGGAGGAATACACACTCTGTAAAAGGTAAGAGCAGGGAGGAATACACACTCTGTAAAAGGTAAGAGCAGGGAGGAATACACACTCTGTAAAAGGTAAGAGCAGGGAGGAATACACACTCTGTAAAAGGTAAGAGCAGGGAGGAATACACACTCTGTAAAAGGTAAGAGCAGGGAGGAATACACACTCTGTAAAAGGTAAGAGCAGGGAGGAATACACACTCTGTAAAAGGTAAGAGCAGGGAGGAATACACACTCTGTAAAAGGTAAGAGCAGGGAGGAATACACACTCTGTAAAAGGTAAGAGCAGGGAGGAATACACACTCTGTAAAAGGTAAGAGCAGGGAGGAATACACACTCTGTAAAAGGTAAGAGCAGGGAGGAATACACACTCTGTAAAAGGTAAGAGCAGGGAGGAATACACACTCTGTAAAAGGTAAGAGCAGGGAGGAATACACACTCTGTAAAAGGTAAGAGCAGTGAGGAATGCACATTCTGTAAAAGGTAAGAGCAGGGAGGAATACACACTCTGTAAAAGGTAAGCTCTTTGCTTCATGTTAACCCCCTCCAAGGGAGCAGAATGGTTCCTCTTTCATTCACCTGCTGACAGAATGATGAAGAGGCCAGGAAAGTGAAGGTGCTTGTTAGAACAGGAGTTGACCTGTTCACAGGTTTTTGGAAGGATCAGTTAATCCAACAGCACTTCAGTTTATAGAATGGAATCACTAACTCAGTTTTCATAATACAGTGTTTGAAGGGCATTTTTCTAGTGACAGGTCAGCATCTGTCTTCCTCCCCTACCTTTTCTAATTTGGGTGATTTCAGAGGTGTGAAGAGTTCCCCAGGCAGCAGTGTAAGCAGACTGAAGCACAGTCAGGTTTCAGTGCTACCTTCTGATAAATTAACTTTGTTGGTAGATGGGCTTTGTCTTCAGATAAAAAGCCAGAATTTCCCTCAGATCTCATTATTTTCCCTTTTTGCATAAAGTCAAATACACAGAGAAGATCCAATGGCTTGTATTGGTATTTCTCCTTGTCTTTTCCAGTCATCTGGTCAATATTGCCTGTACTTTGTGTTGTTAATTGTCATTGCTCTACATAAAACTGTATTAATATATATGGGGAGGAACCATCATGATGCTCTCGATTCTGCCGTTTATGTAACTAATGCAAATTATTTTCAAAAGCTCTGACCTGCTTTTTCAACGGCATGACTGAACTGCTGATTTTGAGCTACTTTTGGCATGATTTTCTAGAGATGCTAAATCTTGGCAACTCTTCTTGACTCTTAATCATGTCTGGTGCTTATTCAGCAATTTAAAAAAAGCAGATATTTACAATTTTTAGCTTGTGGTGATCTTTTGTTGAGCAATATCTATCCCATGTTTCCAACCATTGCTCTGAAACATTTTTCCAGTGAAGCTGTAATAAGCTTTAGGCTCACTGTTAACCCTTCCAGTAAGAAGGATGTGCCTTGCTCAGCAAATCCCTGTGAACAGCATCATTCTGACCAGGGAATGAAGATTTTAGTTCCTTATGAGGAGGCAGTTGCAGGTGTTGAATATGAATTTTTGAAGGTCTGGTTTATTTTTCTGCTGTGCCATAAAGCAGTAGGAGTGCAGCATATTTATTCTAGGTAATGAAGCTATGGAATTGTAGGAGGTATTAAATAAAAAAGTAAAATTGAGGGGAAAAAAGTGTTAAAAATATGAACAATGGGATCTTGGAAAACCTGTATAATGATGACAAATTTTAAAGTAATATGCTTTCCTGTTAAATAATGAAAAGGAAGCTCCGTTGATTTTAAATCTGCTATGTAGGTTATAAGAACGGGTCAGCAATTTTTTATGCTTGCACTCCATTTACTTTAGGAAGTGAAAATCATAATTGTACTTTAGCATTCTAATGCAGTGGTGAATTGGAAAATTGATAGAAAGAATACTGAAATTGACTGCCAAGAAAAAACATTTTAATTTAAAATATATTAAGAAATATAGCTTGAGAAGGCCTTTAGTGGCATGGTGTTATATATCATGTTTATTTTGTTTACAATTTGGGCATGCAAAGTTTCAAGTACATTTTTTAAAGGAAAAGTGTATGCTAAATCAAATTATGGCCACTGATGCAAGTGTGACCTAGATGTGCAGGTACTTGTGCTGCAAGGTTTTCATGTCAGAGGTGTGGCTTGGTTTTGTCTCACAGCTCAAAGTTCACAGTTTAATTTGCATTATATAGCACATGTACTGTGGAATAAAAAAATGTGTGAGTTAACTTTTTATAGTCTCCTTTTGCAAAACAAACAAACAAATGAAACAGTCTCTTGGTAAAATTTTATTCTGTATAACCAATTCTTTCTTGGAAGCTTCAGAACTTAAATCTCTCCCCCTATTTAATTTTCATTTTGTCATCTATTTTTTAAGTGCTTCAGTTTTGAAGAATGATGGAGCTGCAGCTACTGCCTTGTGGTTTATAACTTTAATACAAAGTTAAATTATAAAAATAATTCCCAAGTTATACAGGCATTTGCCCAGACTTGCAGTAAATTCTGAGAACTAGAATGCTTCAATTGTATACAGGCCTTTGGCATAGCATTAATTCAATGCATCAGCGCATGCCTCTAAGTGGAAAATATATTTCTTTAGAAATTCTTAGTGTCTGCAAGAATAGATCCTTTTAGACTAATACACCCTTTCCAAAGGGGAGGATTAAACCTTTTCCTAGAGGTTTCTGTGTAGGTGTATTTAGTGGAAGGGACCATGTGATGTCACTGTTGCTCCAGGAAAAACTGCAGATTGAGTATTTATCAGCTAATAATGTAATCACTGAAAGAAATTATGCTACATCTTTCCTTTGCCCTTGATTAACAGAGGGCTTTGTGCATATTAATACAGTGCCTTGTCATTTCAGGGATGCTCTGTGATCCTTGTGTTAATTGCTGTACAAACACTTGATTCTGTTTTCTTTAAAGCTGGACATTTCTTAAGACTTCCATCCCCCTGTATTTCTAAGGAATTTGCTATACTTTCCTGGGCTTTGCAGTGAGAGAAGCTGCTGCTTCTCTTAGAAAATGCTGTATAAATATATGTATTTCCAAATTAGTTCACAGGGACTAAACTGCCTTTAGTTCTGTGAGAGAAACTTAAAGAATGTCCAAACCTCCTTCTGGCTTACAAGTAGAATTGTGATAATTTTTTTTTTTTAATTGGAGGCTGAAAAGTTCAAGGCATAATGGTTTTTCCTGTTTTATGTAGATTTTTAGAGCAAGGGATCTGCAGGTATGGTGCCCAGTGTACTTCAGCACATTCCCAGGAAGAGCTGACAGAATGGCAGAAACGATACGCTTCCCGCTTGATCCGCTTGAAACAGCAGAAGGAAAACAAGCAGTGCTCAGGCAGTTACATGGAAACCCTGATTGAGAAATGGATGAATTCCTTATCTCCTGAGAAAGTGGTAAGGAAAATATCCTGCTTCTCTTTGTGCTCACATTTAAAACTAACACGAGCCTGGTTTTGGCCCTGACTGGAGCTGGTCAAATCACTCCTCACCAAGAAGTTGTCCAACCAATTTGCTGCCCTTTCCATCCTGCCCTGGATCTTTTGCAGAGAGACTTAGGGTGATCTGTGGGTTAATCACATCTTGTTCATTTTGCATATTCACTATTCCCAGTGTAGGATGGGTGAGCAAGTCTCATGGTATTGCTCCTGTTCCCTGACTAGATGGCATAACTTCTTAAACTGGAGAATAAATGGTAAAGGTTTCACAGCTTAGTGGGGAATACTCCTACTCTTACTCTTACTCTGGAATACTCTTACTTGCCTGTGGCTCCTTTGCTTGCAGCTGCAGGCACTGCTATGAGCAGCCAATCCCCCAAATATTCAAAAGGGTTTGAGTACCAATGAGTGTGGGATATGGATTTAATCAAAGTTAGCAGCTCTTTGGAATTAGAAAGGACTTTTTTTGTGGCATTTGACCAGCTCTACTTACCACTGACCCTAAGGAGTTTTCTGTCCATCTATTGTTGATTAAAATCTGGGAAAAGTGGACTTTATGCAAAATGCATTGATGAGTAGAAAGCCTGATTCTTGTTTCCTGTTGTCTCAATAGTCTCATTGATGTCAGTGAGATCTGGGATCTTCTGGGCCTCACTGTATCACAGATCCTTTTTTCCAAATGAAATTCTGTTCTACTTTAAACATTTACAATTAAGTTGTTTATTGAAAATCAAGTCTTGTGGTTAATTGTGCCTAAATGGTTCTATTCTTCACTTACACAGTGTGGTCTGGTGGATTTAGCTTGTCTCTCTGCATTAGCACATATTTACATTAATTCCTGAGTGGGACTTGCATCATCCATTCTTTCCTCTTTCTATTAAACAAAATGCTACCTTTTCCTGAATGTTTGTGTTTTGATACTGCCTGTAGAAGTTTAATGTTACCTTCTTTTTCTTTTAATCTAGCTTAGTGAATGTGTAGAAGGAGTGAGAGTAGAACATAATCCCGAGCTCTCAGTAACTGTCACCACCAAAAAGTCTCACCAGACATGGACATTTGCTCTCACATGTAAGGTAGGACTACTTATTTTTTGAAAGTTAGTCAGTAATAACTAGAATGCAACCCATAACCTTTTACAGTTAAGATTTCAGTTGCATCATTCTTAAAATAGAGAAACTTCCTAGCACCATCCCTTCTCTTCTCTTTTTTCTGGTGATTATGTATCAACTGCCCAGATATCTGGAAATCAGGCAGACCTGTACCTGCTCTGAGAAACTGATAGTTCTTATTAACCCTTTTTATCTGCTTGCAAATGAAGATACTCCTGGAATAATTTCAGTGTTTCAGCCTTTGCATTTCTTTCCCAGCCTGCAAGAATGCTGTATCGGGTGGCATTGCTTTATGATGCCCATCGACCACACTTTAGTATCGTTGCAATATCTGCTGGAGACAGCACTACCCAGGTATCACAAGAAGTTCCAGAAAACTGTCAGGAATGGATAGGAGGAAAGATGGTCCAGAATGGAATAGATCATTATATATACAAAGTCAGTATAGCCTTTAACACAGAAATCTTTGGGACTTTTCGCCAAACTGTGGTGTTTGACTTTGGATTGGAACCAGTCCTCATGCAACGAGTGATGATTGATGCTGCTTCAACTGAAGGTAATGTACTAAAACTTTTTTTTTTTAAATATAGTGGAGCTCTTTCATGCCATCTCTTTCCTTTTCAGTTTTGGGCAGAGCAGCATCTTTGTCAGTTGCTCATAAATGTTTCATACTGTATGTTATATTCTTCATAGATATAAATAGAAATAGTGGGCAAAAGCTTCAGAGGGTATAAATCAGGCAGATAATTGGAATATGACTTACTTTGTGTCAGGATAGGGCTCCTAAGTATAACTAAAATGCTGGGAATTTCTAGTTTCGTGTGTGTCTGGGTGCAGCACTGGAAGTTCTACTGTATAAAAACATGTTTATGTTTTTATAAACATTCTTATGTTGATGAAGACATTAAATATGTCCGAAAAAGTCTTTAGAGAAATGGAAGTTTTTTGTATAAGCATACAGAGGGTAATAAACCCAGTAATTAAAACAGACTATCTGAGAAGTTGGTTTGTATTTTTTTCTTCTCTTGCAATACCTGACTAGGATTGTCAAAGGCAAGAGGCTGAGTGTAGGCTTGTGACTTGGTAATTTGCTGCTGACATGAATTTTGAAAATGTAAAGGAATTGTAACTATATTTGTGTTTTCAAGTAAAAAAATGAGCTACAAATTACTGTGTTTAATGTATTTCTTAAACTGATCTATGTCTCTCAGTTCAAACCTGAAATAACTCCAGTTTTAGAAAAATGTCAGAAAATGGAAAGATGTTTGAAGAGGTGCAAAAAAAGAAGGAAGCACTTTGATTTATGGTGCAAGAGAGCTAAATATAGGTCACTATATCACTTGGCAGTAAGCCATTGGGTGGGATACAGGATCTTAATTTTTAATGAAAATTTGAGAGATAAAAACACCAATGAAACAGAATTGTAGCACTGGGATTTAAGAAGAAAGAAGAAAAGGAAAAAAGAATGAAAAAAGATGAAGCTGAGAAAGCAGCAGTTTTCTATTCCTGGCCTTTATTTCCATGTAGCAGATTAACATTTGCAGCATTCATGGAACAAAGCTGTAAATAGCAAATACCAAAGTTCATGATCTTTTGAGATGCCTCAAGATGCCTCAAGTAGCCAGGAGCAGGGGGACAGTGCATGGTGTAACATCTCTGGCAGCAGAGGGTATGGCACTGCCAGGGAGTGGGAGCTATTCCATGATCTCCATGGAGCATTTGGGTAATCACAGATCTCCTAAGCCTCTGGGCCTGTGGAGAACATCCTTGGTTTGTAAACCTGGGCAAGGTCAGGGGAACCAAGCCATGAGTTACTTGCAGAGTTCCTGTCAAACCAGTCTGTGGTCTGGGGCCTTAAACCAGGTGCTACCCACAGGGATCCCAGGAACAGCCAGCTGAATTCCACATGGAGGTGATGGGTGGGGTGGAGGTAGCAGCCCCCAGCATTAGGTGCTGCTGTTTCCTTCACATGTTGCCTGTCTGTGTGCACAGGGACACTGAAGTCTTCAGGCAGATCATCACTAATACTTATTTCAAATGGAAAAAGTGTTGAGCTTTACAATTGTAACTACAGAATCCTGGGCTTTTTGCTGTGTAATCTAAGAGGTGTGTAATAGGCAAGGGAAAGGAATAACTACATTGGATCTGTGTCCAATTCCATAATTTCTTTTACTTTTTGGTATATATGAATTGAAATCTCGTGGAAATGCTTTTCTAACAGAAAGATGCCCGAGGTCTCTGTGTTTGCATTTCATTCAGGGCCCTGTTGAGATGTTTAGGCAGGAATGAAAGGTCAAGATTAAAATATTTAATAGAGGAGCCTCCATTCTGCATTTTGAAATCTTTATTTACAGCAGAAGAAGGGAGCTGTAGGAAGTTTCCTGTGCACTGATTATGTACTAACTGCTCTTCAAGAAAGTGTCACTGTGTGTGCAATCTCTGCCAGGAACTGTTGATGTCAGGCTTCCAGGGAAAGCCTCTCCAGTGCTGGGAATTAAATGGCTGTTGTTCCAGCAAGCAAGGAGTCAGTCCCAGCATAATTACTGAGCTTTTGGGATCTGAGGTGTGATTTGTAGCAGAGAAAGCTTCATTTATGGTGATGTTATTTCAGACACACAAACCACACAAACTGGACTTTTTCTTGCTGTACAACTGTAGCTACTGATATGGTTCAGGCTTGAGGGGTATATTTAAAAGTATCTTCTTAGTGAACACATGAGATCAGTGAGTAAGATAAGCCATGTTCCTGTAGTCAAAGTCAAGCTGAACGGAGATTTCTTTTGCTAAAATGCTGGGTTTTTGTTATTTAGACTAAAGACAGTCAAGATGATGTTAAGCATTTAATTTGAATTTGAAAATGTCTTTTTTTGCACATTTTCAGCGTTGGTGTGATATCCTGGATACCTATGTTAAATGTTACTTAGAGATTATACATTAAGATAGCATAGCTTGACTATAAATGCCAAATATTTTCAGCTCTGCAATTTAACTGCAATTCTGTTCACTGATTCACTGTTGTCATAGTGGTTTTGTGGTATTAATGGATATATTCTAGGGGGCTGTAGACAAGTACTTGGTCTTCCGTTTCTCATCTAAGCTATGTGGTCCCTGAAATCAGGGTATGCTGAAAAATTAGTTTCCTTTGAATTTTCTAATTTTATATCATGTTAGGTTACATTTCCCAAGTTTTGCTTAGTAAAGTAGCTTTAGCTACTTTATGTAGCTGTCTGCACCACACACAGCTTAGGGGACTGTAGAACTTTTAAAAATGCTTTCACAGTGTTGCAAATGTGATGATTCCTTACCAGCTGATTTATCAACTTGTTTCTATGACCTTCTAAATGTTATAATATACATTGCAGGGTTCCACACTATTTAATGATTTTGAAATGAGAGGATATTGCAGTTGGGTTTTAAAGTGTATTGCAGTGCCAAGTCCTTCAAAGCTGTTCAAGTAAAAGTGCTTATTTGTCTTTATTAATTCTAATTGCTATCTATAGAATGTTTTATTTTCTGATACTCTTGGAGATCCTGCTTGCTCTCTGTGCACACTTGAAAAGTAGAGATAGTAAATACCAGCAGTGAACTTCCTAAAGGTGTTGTGGGCAGAGGAGACTCTGCCTGTGTTTAGGTGTCTCTGAGGGGATTGGTTTTACTAGTGGGTTTTGTTTGTTTGGGTTTTTTTGGAAATAAAACCAAACCAGCTGGGGTTTGTAAAAACAAAGCACCCCTTCCCTGCTCTGTCCATGCAGACCTTGAATACCTGATGCACGCACGGCAGCAGCTCCTGACCACAGCCAAGCGTTGGGATTCCACATCCAAGACTATTGTAGAGTTTGAGCCTAATGAAACTACTGAATTGGAGAAGAGCCTCCTCACCAGATACCAAATCCCTCTGTCTGCTGACCAGCTGTTCACACAATCTGTCCTGGACAAATCATTGACCAAGACCAATTATCAGTCACGGCTCCACGACCTCCTGTATATTGAGGAAATAGCACAGTATAAGGAAGTTAGCAAGTAAGTGATTCCTTTATGAAAATATTCCTATTAAAATAAGGATGATAGCTTTTTTCATTAAAGCTACATGCTTCTTTAAGGTACTGAAGTTTCCTGTTTCTTTGAACTGAACCTGAATGAGTCTGGGAATAGTAATATTTGGTAAAGGTCACTAGCACTTAAATGTAAATTCCTGCTAATTCATTGAAAACAAACAGTCTGTATCAGTCTGTGCTTACAGTTGCAGGAACTAAGCAGCTGTTGGACATGGCTTTGTTAATTATTTTTGTTTCTTGTTTATTGTCTGTCTATACAAAAGCATATTAATAATAGTTATATTTTTGTTCCTTTGTAAAAGTAGGTTATAGCAAAGGAATATATAAAATCTTTGTAAAAAGGGTTGAATTGTGGGTGGATCAGACTGATCTTGTGATGATGTGGCAGCTGACTTTAAATAGGTTGACACCCAGTTTCTGAATAAAAGTTCCTAATAAAAGGCATATAATATACATTGTTTGGTTTGTTGTGGCTTTAGGTGTTATGTACAAATTACCCAACTGGTGTGGATGCTTGAAAAATATGGATTTGGGTAAAAGATGTGAAATTCCCAGTTACAGGCCTTCATGTGGACTTTTTTTTCCTGTAGTCTAATATTTGTGGTCAAAAATATATCCTGTATTCATGTGGTGCTAAAGAGTTCTAGAGTTTTGTCACTATTCAGAATGGAAAGTCTCTAAGATAAAACATCATTGTAGCCTCATTTGGTAGCAAATTCAGTTTTATCAATTACTTGAAATTCCAAATCAGGAATTTTTTTAAGATGAAGAACCATTCCTGGAGCTACAAGAGGTTCAGTTGAACCAACCCTCTAGAACTTAGAAAGAAAATATTATGAATAGTTGTATTTCCATTGCTTTTAAAGCAGAAAAATGGTTCAGTTTCTCTTTTAAATCTCAGCTGAAGAGCAGTATTTGAGCTCTTACTTCATATCTTTTATCACTGCTGCACTCTGCTCTTGAGCTGGGGTCTAACACATGGAGGAATCATGCTTGAACACTGTTCCCAGCTTACAGGAATACTCTCCATCATACATATTTATAAACAGGTTGACTCTTCTAAGGCCTTTTGAAACAAAAGTGGATTTAAAGTAAATATTGTGAAATATCATTAAAACATGGTGAGTATTTTTACTGATAGAATTTTCACCTTGGGAGTTACACTCTCATGCTTGATAGGAAACCAAAGAGCAGCAAACCTGGAGAAATGAAAGAAGAATAAATGTATCCTGTATGTAATACTTCCCCTTTGGAATATTTGGTGCAGCAGTAATTTATTGCTTGATTAAGTTAAAAGTTAGTGTTAATAATTTTCTTGAAATCCTCTGTTTTGATAGTGTTGATGACAAATATTCTTTTGATCTTGTAGCTGACCTACTTTATTGCAACAAGGCTCAAACCAGCAGACGTTTCCACTCCTCTGTGGCTAAGATCACACACTTGGTATTCTCTAGTGAAGTGTCAGGGCTGCAAGGCTGGAAATGGCTGAGAAATCCAGATGCAAGTGGGTTGTAACACCTCTGAAGTGGTGTTACACAGTGGCAGTGTTGATGAGCTGTTGCACTTTCAAGGATTTGTGAATGTACATTGTAGAATTGTAGTAGGGTTGGCAGCCTGGTCTTCTGACAGCACTGGAGTAACACCAGTGTCAGATTGAAGTGGGTCCTTGGGTTTGAAGAATGTTGATGGTTTCTCACTTTGTAGGAAGGTGCTGGTTCAGGTTTGTGTGGAATCACCTGAGTGGAACCCAGTATTGGGTGTGAAAGTTGCAGTGGCTCAAACATATCTTGAATTTAGTTATAAGGGAGTTCTGGATAGTCTCAGAGAACTTTACTTTAAAATCGTGTTTTAGTTTTTCAAGAGACATTTATACAATTCACTCCACAGGAGTATCACAAAATAGAATAATAAGGGAGTCACTGCTGTTGAATTTCCAAGTGCTAACACGCTGTTTTTAAGGAAAACCAAAGCAATGTTCCATCTTGATAGCAGTTGGGTTTTGGAGAGTGTAAATATCTGTTCATGGTTTTAAAACTCTTCCTTTCTTTCTTTCTTGCATATTGAAGAGAAAAGCAATATATACTTGTGAGAGTGACTAGAACATTTTCTTGTGTGAACATTAAAGGGTGTGAGGTGACAGACAGCTCCTTCCGTGCTCCCAGAGTTACAGAGCAGATTTATCCTCAAGGCTGTGAACACGTCAAGTACTGGCTCTGATGGAAAATAAATTTGCTTTTGTCATTACTGTGTGTTCCATTGATCCCTCCCCAGGCAGGTGTCCCACTGCACACCCTGAACCCTGCAGGTGTCAGTGTCAGAGCAAATGTGCTGAATGTGCCTTTGCAAAGTGGTGAAAACCCATCCTGGCTTTGGCCAGGATGGGTTTGTTTGCCTTTGGGGAATTTATTGTTTGCATTGGTATTGGATGATTAATGATTTATGAAGTCATTCTTCATGATTATTCTGTAGTTTTAAATATGGACAACAGGTTTTCTTGTAGCTGCTTCATGAACACTGCAGGTAGGCTGGCATTTGCAGTGCTTAGGAGGAAATTAAAGATTTTGTTTTTTTTTATAAGCCTGACTGAAAAGCTTATTTTGTCTAACCCTGTAAGGCAAGGGTGAGAAATGGATGAAAGAAGCAACTTATTTTTAAAAAATCAAATTCTGAGAGGATTTTGTAGTTTTGTAGTTTGCCAGAAGGTGTCAGCTTGCTCAATGGAAATTGCTTGATAATCTAAACTTGAGATTCCCTTTAGCACAGCAGATGCAGTTCAGTCATTTATGAGAACACTAACCTGTGTCTTGTCTCAGAAATGCATAAAACTGTTTTGCAGCATGTTTTTATGAATCTGAATTTCAGCTGATACATATTCAGCAGCATAGGGATCAACTTTAGGGAAGTTTCAACAAAATAAATTCACAATAGCAAAGGATTGTATCTCAGAATTCCCAGCCCTTGTTACTCAGTTAAATGTTTTATATAGTGTTTTAACAAGGAGATATGAGTTCTCTTTCAGATGTTACTGACTTTCTGATAGCTCCTTTGGAATAGTGCAGCACTTCAGTAGAAGAGAGCTTTTTCTTTTTGTTATGGGGTTTTTACTGGTAGATGTGGACATGGGAAGGATTGGGTGAATACTTTCACTGGAGCTTGTGCAGTAACCTTTGTGGTCAGTGATAACCAGACAGATCCCTGGTAGGTGAGAAAATTTCCCTTGCTTTTGGAGAGTGGAGGACTGGGAAATTCAGATCTGACAATGCCCATATTCTGTAAAGAAGGAGCTGTTACCACATGGGGGCAAACTTGCAACTTTTGTGCAAGATTCGTGGTTTGCCAGATCTGAAAAAATAGATTTGTTTGGCTTGGTAGATGTTTAATTACCAAGCTAAAATGTTGGATTTTATTGTTAGAGGCTTATGATTATTGATACTGCAGGGCTTAAATGTGCAATTTCCAGTTTATTAGGTTAAAATAGAAATGATAAGAAGAACAGATCAAATAAAACCAGTATGAGTATGAAAAGTATTATAAGAAAAGAATGTATTATTCCAAGAGGTTTTATTTCATTTGTGAATGGGTTTTACTTTTTTTTCTGTAATTTGTTGCAAATTTAGGAAAAAGTTGCTGAGAAAAGAACTGAATATTGTTACTCTACTGTCAGACTTCTTTTCACCTTTGTGTTTTTTAAAACCAGGTTGAAGCAATCTGTTTAAAAACCCCAACACACTAGGAGGGGATTACTTTTTATTGGTGAGAGGTCAATAAAGTGTGCTAATAAGTCACTTTAATGTGTTGTGCATGTGACTTCTGGAAAATGATAACTGCAAAGGATGAATTTGTTACATCTCTGATTACAGGAGGAAGCTGCTGCTAATAGGAATTCTGTGGATAGATGGTTTATAGGGCTGAGCCTGTGATGCCATTCCCTCATTTTAAATAAAATGATATCATTTTAGTGCCTACAATCTGATTTGTTTGAATGCATTTTGATCAATCCCTCTGAATTATAGGTATAATACCATTTACTTTTTGAGATGGAGATTGCCCTCTTCAGTGTGCAGCCTGGAAGAGACACATGGGATAAATAGGAATTCTCTGTTCTTTGCCTGCTTGTCTCCCCTTGCATACCTACAATAAGATTACAGACTGTTTAAATAGAGATTTTTACTGCTTTTGACATGTAATTCATTCACTCTGAACTTTTATTAGTATCTAGTGTTTGTTTGTCTCTTGTGAGGGTTCTTTTTTAAAACTTCATAGATGTTGATTCTTTTAAATATATACTGTATAGGCTACAGTCAATAGGAAGAAGTGTGGATATTTGATAACTGCATACTTACAAAGAACCAGTTTGACTGTACTTGTTCATACTTAAAAATCAATTAAAGAAATGAATCTTCACTCTGAACGCCTGAAATTTCAGAATCTGAGAGCATTTTTGTGCACTGACTCGATGCTTTCTCACTTAGGTTCAACATAAAAGTGCAATTGCAGATTGTAGCAAGCTTCATGCTCACTGGTGTTTCTGGAGGTGCAAAATATGCCCAAAATGGACAACTTTTTGGCCGCTTTAAGCTCACTGAAACTCTCTCTGAAGACACCTTGGCTGGACGGCTGGTGATGACCAAAGTCAATGCTGTTTATTTATTGCCTGTCACTAAAGAAAAGTCAGCACAGACCCAAGGAACCAAAGAGAAGGTTTATGAAGCAGCTATCGAGGAGAAGACAAAGGATTATATCTTCTTGAGGGTATCCAGGGAATGCTGTGAGGAGCTGAATCTTCGTGCAGATTGTGAAATGCAGGTAGGTCTGCCTGGAGGTGGTTGTGGTGTCAGAGCTCTTTGCCTTGTGTTTGTTTTGCCTCCATGACTGATCTGCTTGCCAAACAGAAATAACCTCAGATTAAGGTCACTGGAATTGCCTGGAATGAATGCATTTTCACCCAAGATTTATGCTCATCCCATTTATTTTGTTTTGGGGAAACATATGCAAGAATGCTAATGTCTTAATTTAACATGGATAATTGGTCTGTTAAGATTTATGTCGTTCTGAGCTCTTGGTTTTGTGTTTGTTTTCTTAAAACAATAATTAAACTTACTAATTGATTGTATTTGAAACTTGACTGGAATGCAAAATGAGCTGGGGCTTCAGGAACTGGCTAATTTTTCCTTGAGTGTCTTAATAATCTTGGCCCGAGGCAGGAGATCTATTCTGCATTAGAAATTGGGTCCTTAAGTTGTTTGTAAAATCATTTAGTACTTTATATGTGTATCACTGAACTGGTGGTCAGATTCTTCAAGCATTACCTATATTTGAATGAATTTTAATTATGTGGAATTTTTTTATGATTAAGTATTAACTGAAATTTTGGAAAGCAATCCTCAGTTCAGAACTAAGGAGGTTTTAATTTGGATGTGCAGAGTTTTTGTTAAAGGTGCTGGAGGTTTTGCTGCTCTCTTTAGTAGAGTTGATACTCCCTATGTGATTCTCAAACACTGATAAAACTGCTCTGATTTCTGTGGATTTTGGATAAGTTGGGTAGTTTTCTTTCCTTTTTCTTTTCCTTATAATTAGTCTCAGAAACTTGGTTGTGCCTTGTTTACCTGCTGTTCTGGCTTAACTGTAATAAATTCACAATTCTGCTTTTATTAGGTAAACCATTCATAAAGGTGGGGTGGAGTGAACTTTAAAGTAGCCTGGCTGCTGCCACTCTTTTATTTTTGGAGTGGTTCTTCTGTTCTCTGTCCTGCTCTGTGAACCTGGCAATGGATTAACTTCCTTTCCCACAGTTTTCTGATTGTGGAATGTATATTAAAGCAGGTTACATGCCTCTCCTTCCCAGATGGCCTCATTCAGTACTCTGCAACAGCAAATAGAACTATTTGATTCCATTCAGGCAGCATTAAAAGCAAAGCAAATCACAACTTGTTAAGAAAGTGGTGAATACAGGTAGATAATAGGAGGTATTTAATGCCAGGCTCCTTGCTTGGACTCCCAGAAGGGGCTGTTAAAGTGTCACCCAGATTAGCATCACAGTTTTTCTGCATTTAAATTACCCTCGTTAGGTTGTGTGGTTTTTTTGTCAGCCTTGGTTCTGTCTGGGCAAAGATATTTTCCTTGGTTAGCTCAAACCATGAGTTTGGGACATTGCCATTTGAGTGGCAGTCTTTCTCAGATGTCTGCAGGATGTGCTTGGGGGACAAATCAGTGCTGGGGAGGGATGGGTAGGACAGAGCCTGGGGAGGAGCTCGAGGTGCCCATGGGGCAGGATGAGCTGTGCTGTCACTGCTGAGAAGTGCCAACCCTGCTATGCAGAATGGGGCTGAGGGGCTGGGTGGCACAAATTGCACGGGATGGAAAAAGAATCCTTGAATTTTCATGTCTCCTATTAAAAAAAAAGTTTTCTTAGCAGTTCCAAACACCTCTGTGAGCTCCATGCTTAACGCTGTCAGATTTGTTGCTGCCCTTGTCTTCAGACTTATGGTTGTACATCTTGCTGTAAAATGTGGTAGTCAAGATGAATATTTAATGTCTCTATATCTGCCAGAGATGGAAAGTTAATGGCTACACTCTGCAGGGATACAAGCAAACATTGTTTATTTACAGCAAAGCTAGTGTTGATTTTACATGCTACATAATGATACGAACGCTGTATTAGTGAAATAAGAGTAGGAAAAAGAAAATGCTAATTTACAAAGCCTTTTGAAGGAGATGATCTGCAAGTAGTAAACATTGCTGGTACACCAGAGCAACCCCTGTGGTGGGAAAGGGGCTTTGTGGGCAGATAAAGAAGTGTCAGGCACAACAAGTAGTTAAATCTAGAAGGATGAATTATTCCTCTGTATGGGGAATTCTCCTCACTAGGAGGAAGTTCCTGAGAGAAGTTTATATGGCTTTGAAAGAGAAGTGATCACTTTTCTTTTTCTTCCTTTTGTCCTTCCTTTTAAACTGTCAAGGACTTCTTAAGGTTTTTATATAATTGTCAAAAAAGATAATTGTAAAAATATATTCTAGTGTTGCTTTGTGTTTGTTGAACTTTTTGCTTGGTAACACTAATTACCATGAGATTAAAGTGTGATTAAGTAAGAATGGGCTAACATCAGATCAGTGAGTGCTAGAGGAGAAAATTATTAGCTCTGAGAGGAGGTTGTTGCTATGGGCATGGGGGTCCATTTGGAATGACTGCCACCTCCATGGCTTTTCCCTGGGATGACACAGGGGCTGCACCTGCAGCTGGGATGGTGCTGATGGACCAGGTTCAGCTCATCTTTACTCTGGGTCTGTTCTTCTCATCTCCTAATTGCTGGGACAGAACCTGTCATTCCTGTCTCGGGAGGTGACACAAGAATGATACGGAGTAGTTTTGGTGGTAGTAAACTGAAAAAACTTTTTATTAAAACATCTGACTCTATATTTATATCTTTTTAAAATCCCAGTGTCATTGGAGGGTTACAGTGTTACCTCCTCAATGTCACTGGGCAACCCAACTGTCTGTCAGGTTGCTCGTCCTCCATAAAGGAATGCAAAACAATAAGTTATTTACTTAAAGTGCATGAGAAAGTTTGTGCAAAGAATGCAAACATCAGAAAATTCAATAAAACTTGAGAAAATCAGGGCACCACTCTGGGTCTGTTCTTCTCATCTCCTAATTGCTGGGACAGAACCAGCTTCTGTCAGGTGGTTGTGGAATCTCTCAGTACAGATGGCCATAGAAATTGTTAAATAATTGATATTTCCAGGTAAATGGAGGGTGCTTTTTCAGGCAGGTTGCAGTGATGTGGCTGCTGTTGGTAACATGTTCACACTCATTGTATCTCAGAAAGAGACTTATTTGCTCCTATTTAATAAAAAATGCTTATTAGATTTGTAGGGCAATAATTACATAAATATATAGTGACAGCAGTACTTTGGAAATAAACCTAAAAATGTGTATTAGTCTCTTGAAGTTCTTCAGCAGCTTTTGGTGTTTTTATGCTGGTTTTTATTAGTGCAGATCTGTGTCAGATTTTGTCTAAAAGCTTCTGTTGTGAGTGTGGAGTTCTTCACCATAATATTCTGATCAGATTCATTTGTTTCTGCAGAGATTAATTATTGCAAATTTAAATACGTGTAAATGATAATCTGAGTGAACTGTTTTTATGAATAATTTCCCCAGGAGCTGCTTTTATCCCTTGTTCAAATTTAGAATGTACTTTTCTCTTTACCCTTTCAGTGTGTGTGTATGTGTCAACTACTTTCACTATCCATTGTTCCATTCTGAATTGAATCAGGAATGTTAAGTGCTCTGCATGTTTCTGGCTTTGTACCAGAATTTATGTTGGCAATCTTTTATTTACTAGCATTGAAACACCTGTAATTGAGAGAACAAAATCAAGAATGTATTGGTAAGCAGCTAATTGTTAGAAATTTGCTTTTGGAGAGTCCTAATAATTGAACAAAAACGACAAGTTATGCTATTCCAGAGCGTTTGACTAGAAATAATGTTTGGGGTTTATCTTTGCTGATTTATGTCATCTGTTGATACAGTAAAATTTATGGCCTGACATTTTCTTTAAGTTGTTCTTACAATAAGAGATGAAAGCTTACATTTGTAAAAACAATGTTTTAGGACAATAATATTTTCCATGAGTATTTTTTGTATTTAAAAAAAAAAAATCCAAGAATGAATTCCCTTTAAATTTTTTTCCGAAAGTACAGTGGAATCTAATCTTAAAAGTCAAACAACAAAATCAAATTAGAGAAAATGCTGTATTTATCTTTGATTCTAAACAACAACAACAAAAAAGCAAGTTAATTTTATCACAGATCTTTGGATTGAATGCAGTTTGCTGTTCTCTTCTGAGAGCCAGTGGTGTGCAGGAAGATAAAAATGTATCATGTACAGCAAAGTCTAATGAGCATTTTCTGAATGAATCCTTTTTGTTCACCTCTCTGTTTATTCACTGGTTTGTTGTGCAGGTTGAGCTTCAGTTCCAGCTGAACCGGTTGCCCCTCTGTGAAATGCATTATGCCTTGGACAGGATTAAGGACAACAGCATTTTGTTTCCAGATGTCAGCATGACTCCCACCATACCCTGGAGTCCCAACAGGTACAAAAACACTTTAAAATCAAAGGTTGGGTGGGAATGCAGCTCTGAATTTCTCAGAGCAGATGGCTGAAATCTGTCCTGGAACAGGAAACAAGCCGTGCTCCTCATTAGTGGTGACGGTTCTGAGGAGGGAGTGCTAAATAAACTGTGCTAAATAAAACAAAAGAAATGATCCTCCCAGGGCCAGAACCCACTGAGTGGCTTTCCCTGGGGCTGAGCTGGGGGTTTGGAGGCATCACAGTTGTACTGTGGCTGCAGAGAACAAAGCTGCTGCTGCTCATCTCTGTGCTGCCATCCTCCTCTGAAAACATTACACTCTACAGGAATGGCAGTGCCAGTTCCAAGAGTGCTCTGCAGGGTCCCAAGTGTGCAAAGTCCTGTTTGCAAGGGCTGATCCATCAGTACTTGTTGAGCTACAGTGAGCCCAGATTTGGACATATCCCAGAGGGTGTGGGTATGGAAAGTGTGGCAATGACTCCTAAAGAAGCAGCCCAGAGATTCTTTCTATGCACATCTCACAGTTTCCTTTATGAAATTATAAACCCCTGTGTTATATAAATACTTCTAAAGAAACTTAAGGCTGATGCAGTGAGAATAGTTTGTCTGGAAGAGGAAGCTTAGGGAGGAGAAATGTGAGGCTGTGTGGCTCAGGGAATATGGTCAGTATTCTTGCTCTTGATAAAAGAGGCATGAGGCTTCTGTCCTTGGAGAGCAGGGAAATGAGAGGAATGTGGAACTGATAGTCTGCACAGCCCAGGAGGAGTCCTGTGGGGTCTTGAAGGTGAGAATTAGGAGTGTGATTGTGATGCAGGACGAATCAGGAGTTAGCCCAGGCATTAAAAGGAAAACAATCTGTCAGAAAGCTGAGACAGTGAGTATTGTATGACAAAAAACACTGGAAAAATTGTAATTTGTCTCTGGAACTGCAAGAACAGATCCAGTACAAGGATGGGATCAGTGTTCTGGGTGGGATGATCACTGTGTGCATCAGAGCTTTGACAGCACTGAAAGGAAGAAGGGAATAAGTTCTGTTTGGAGTTATGCTACAAAGCTAATGGAGGTCAGTGACAATCTGTTCACTGACTTAATTAGGTTTTGGGTGAATCTTACAAAGAAATAGTGTTTAAGAATAGTTTGGAAGTAAGCAGTGGTTTCAATAAAAAGGCAAGTAGGATGGAACTTTTATCTTCATGTACATACCAGTTGCAGTTGATATGTTGGTATAATGTTTTGTATTTTTTGTGTACATAAATAAAACACATAATGATTATAGTTCGGTTTAAATCAGTTCCATCTGGTGGCTTGATTTGTCCTTCCTTAAGAAACAAACTAACTCCAAACTATCTTTCCTGTTTTTCTTCTGTCTGTTTTATGTCCCTGTTCCTTTCCTGTATTTCTTAGTCTCTTGCCATCTTGTTGTTCATAGGCATCTTTAAAGTTAAAATTCAGTCATTTCCCTCTTGATCTTGCTCCCTGTTGCTCACTACTTCTGAACAGGAACTTTCCCAGTCTGTAAGAAGTGTAGTGCTTGTACCAAAGCAGATCACATTACTAAAGTATGGCCATATGTGCAGCAGTGACAGGTGTTTTTTACTATGCATGTCTACTTTTAAATCTGTCAGTGGGAATATTAAAAACTCTGTCTAGAAATCTTTTAACTTCTTATGCTCACTGGAATTTTCTGAAAGCATCTTCCTCCCAGTGCTGGCATTTCACTGGCTGCTCACAACAAAAATCCTTTTTATAAACTGCTTTCCCATTAGAGGTATGTGCCCTGATGATCTTAAAAAAAAAAAAAAAAGTAAAGAGAAATCTGTAGTTAATTGGTAGCCAGTAGTTTTTAAATTTGATTTTAGATAACTTCTACCAAGCCCTGGGGTTGTGTAACTGGTTACTTTTAAAGTTAACTGTGTAAATGCTGCAGGGAAAAAAACTAATGGAACTATTATTTGCATGATAATAGTAGAAAAATCATTGTATGTTTACCTGCTTTTGTTTTTTTTATCAGGGAATGGTGCAGTATGTCCTTCTTCTAAAATGGGTGCTCTGCAGGTTGACTGTTGTTAGGTGGGATGATGTAAATTGAGAATAGGTTGAACTCCCCCCCCCAATTTATTGCAAACAGCAAATTTTTATGATTAAAGCATGTGATTGTTTTGCTAGATTTATTGATTTGTTTCATGTGCCTCAGCGACACAATCCATACAGCAGCTCTGTAAAGGCTCTTCAGTTTCTTTAACACTTTTGAAGTCATCCCTGGTTTAATTTCTGCCTGGCAGTGGGGTGTGAGAGCTGTTGTAACCTCAGTGGCCTCCTTCCCACAGGCAATGGGATGAGCAGTTGGACCCTCGGCTGAACGCGAAGCAGAAGGAGGCAGTTCTGGCCATCACCACCCCACTCTCCATACAGCTGCCTCCTGTTCTTATCATCGGTCCCTATGGGACAGGAAAAACCTTCACTCTGGCTCAGGCAGTCAAGCACATCCTCCAGCAGCAGGACACCAGGTGAGAGGGGGCACTGAACGCAGAGCAGGGCCCCACTAGCACAGAGGATGTGATTTTTTGGCTAAGATTCAAGTCAAAGGTAGAAATACAGAATTTCCACCCAGCTTAGAAACCAACAAAGCCAAGCCATCCATCATTGTTTGGGATGATAAAGTAATTTTATAATCTTGGCCTGTATTTGCCATTTAGAACAAAACTAATTAAAATGGGAGTTATGTAGAATAGCTGTGATTTGCTCAGCATGGGAAGTTTTGCAGCATGGTAGATAACAAAAGCTGGCCTTTAAAATCAAGTCTAGATTAATAACTACAAAATGATTATTGAAAAACTGTTTGATAACTGATAAGGGTTTGAGCTGGTGCTGGATCATGGGAAGTGCAGTAGGTCAGGGAGTAGTTCCCTGAAGAGGAATGTGCAGGAGGATGGCCACTGTTTCCTTTTTTTTGTATTCTACTGCTTTGAATTGTTTTCTGTTTCTTCATTGCTTTTTTATTTGCATCCATTTATTCCAGCAGGATTCTCATTTGCACCCATTCTAATAGTGCTGCTGATCTCTACATAAAGGATTATTTACATCCATATGTAGAAGCAGGCAATCCCCAGGCAAGACCTCTCAGGTATTTTTTTAAGGCTTATTATGTATCTATAAAATACTATTCTTAAGAAAAGGTGTCTATAAAAAAGGTTAAAGAACTTTTAAAACATAAAAGCATATTGGCATTTCCAGCAGTGTTTTTAAAAACAGCCTAAAAGGAATGTGAAATACTGTAATATAATTTTTGGTCATTTGTTAAATAAAAATAAAGACATCCTTTTTTAAGCTTTTATTATTCTGTTGATAAATGTGTCTTTCCTAATGAGCAAGCTTTTGATATGCTTCTCTAAAAGCTACTATGATAAAATAAAATGGACTTTAGTTGTATTTTAATTTCTGAAAATTTTGACTCACAATTACAAGGCTAATTTGGAAACTGGGGCTCCCCACCTGGCTTCTTGGAGAAATATTTGGTGTCATAGGAGCTACTTACTTAGAGAATTGTGTGAAAGTAGTTTGGCCTCTTCTGATAAATCAGTGTGAAGTGATTGTTTATGTGTTGAAATGTACTTACCAGGGCTGTTTTGGGGAAACTGTTTTAGGAAAAATAAAAAAGAAGTGGAATCCTAAGAACAAGGAGGATAAACTTGCATGGAAATAGTTAAGGAGGATTTATTTCTGGGCATAAATCTGCTCCTGGGAACGTTTTGCCCAGTAATCACAACGTATACTTTATACTGCTAACTTGGTCTATATATATATTTTAAATTATGGGCATCATTTTCTGAATGCCAGTGGGTGAATGTATAATATTACTAAGAAAATGACTCTGTGTTTACTTGCTAGCTATTAAAAGCCATCCTGGACTTATATTTTATGCAATGTCAGTAAAGCCAGTGAAGTTATGTGAAAAGGCTACATTTGCAACAGGTGTAAATTCTCTTAGGTCTATTGGCTTTGGTTGCCATGTGACATTTTACAGACACTGAGGGTCTGGCCAAGGGAAAGAAGACAGTGTTCTTTTTTAAAAGATGTCTTTGATCTGGTTGTGTTTTAACACAGATTGTCTTAAGGTGATTTGTAAAGCACTTTGGGATGAAAAACGTTATGGAGTCTTAATTTTCTGATGGGAAAAAATGTGTGTAATTGATCCTTTTGGGAATATTGAAGTGTGATTTAACAGTGCAAGGAGTTAAATACAGTTTTATTGTTGCCAGGTTGTTGCTGCCTTGTTTTCAACTGTGTAGTCCAGTCTCAGAAATATGAAAAACATAAAAAGTGGTATTTTTCTTATGGTTAAAATTTATTTGCATATTTACCAAGAGAATTACAGCACGTAACTTAAAAGTCACTGAATGTTTGAATTTAAATTGAATTGTTGTAGTATTTGTTATAAAGCCTTCAGAAAGTGCTGCTGTAGTTTGTCTGATGCTGTTCAAACAGTCTGGGCACCTCTATAAAAAATTGAAGTTTAAGAAAATGGAGTTGTGTATATATGTTAATGGATCCACCACAAGTGTGTATGGTTCAAAGAAAAAATCTGACAGATAATGTTGTTTGAACACAAAGTGCATTAACCTGCTCTGGCAGGAGTTAAAGGTCAATTTTTCTGAATCCAAACTGGAGTTGTGTGAGACTCCCAGTTCAAAATTATTTATAGATGTACCTCCCTTATTGACTGTTGTAAAGGTGTATTTTGGAATTAAAATCATTACTGTTAGATTAAACAGGGGGATCTGAGCCTCTTGCAGTATTCAAAAGGAAACATAAGTGGAGTGGAAGCAGTTAATTATTCAAGGTAGATGTGCTGCCTGCAGAGTTCATTGTGTTTCTAAATAACTGAACACTGCTGTAGATTTTATCCCTTATTTACTCTACAAGTGATGAGTTGGCTTAGTGGGGAGCAACGCAATATTTTATAATATTTATGTTGTTTTTAGAGAAGGAAAGCTAAATTATTTAATATTTTGTACTGAAAACCATGTAGATATTTCCATGGGTAAGATGTACATTAAATAAATTATCCTGTCAGTGATGTGACATAAAAGTTTGAAAAGTAGAGTTTGTGGGGCTTTTTGTTTAAATATCAAGTTATAAATTTGTATTATCTCTTAATAAAATAACTTCCTATGCCCTTTGGAAAATACAAAGTCAGAGTGAACAGTGAGAATTTATGTTAAATCTAACTTCTGCACCTAAATGAAATACCAGCGAAGCCTGAAGGCCAAATTCTCATAGTCCTGATGCCTATAAACAAATTATTACCCAGAAAAAAACTGTGCCCCTGGGTTTGATTAGATGAGTCAACTGTATTAGGGGCACACTCCAAAATCTGCCTTTACTGGAGAAACTTGACACTGAAACAATTTCATATACTTATGTAAATGAATGCAGAAATGTTTCTGAAGGAATGAAACCCAAACCCAAGCTACAGCTGGGAGGAGAGAGCCTGGATTAAGTGCTTCTGTTTGATGGTGAGACACCTGATTTTTAGTGTGCAGGAGCAGCCAGCACCTTTAGATGGTGAGTCAGAGCTGTAAGAGGGAGTAATTGGCTCCTGATTTGTATTTTCTTCTACTCTGTGGATGTGCCTGTCTCCATCAGCTGCTAGAACCTTCTGGAGGTGGGTGCTGAGGCAGGAGAGCACTGCAGCAGGAGAATTCAGATTATCACATCTCCTAAAAACTCCAGCAAGCAGATAGCAGCAATTCCTCTGTATGTTGCTGGACAGTGGTTGAGGTATTATTATAATATGAATTTAGTATTATTTTACTTGCATATTTCAGATCTGGTTGTTTCCATACATTGGTTTTATATGGAATATTAAGAGAAAAGGAAAGAGCTTGATACAACCTTTATGTGTATATTGAGTATTTTTATTTATTCTTAAGCATGGTCTTGCTTAGTAATAAATAAAACTAATATCTTCAGTTTAGCAGTGTCAAAAATAAGTTGGTTCTGTTAAAAATATCTCACTGAAACCACTTCAGCTCATTTTTTTGCTACTTTTATTATAAGATTCATGTGTAAGTTCTGCATATATCCAGGTAGCTTTAGTATGTGGCTGCTAGTTAAGAATTATCCACGTTATGAATAACATAATAATAATAATTCCCAACCATAGGAGCCAGAGTTGAATTAAAAAAAAAAAAGCAAACAGCAACCCAGACCAAAAACCCCCAGCAGGTTTTAAAAGACCATTGCCCCTTTTTCCAAATGAGTTCTTGTACTGAAAATGGAATTAATTCATCTTATCAAACGTTAGTTTGGAAAATAAATGACTCTTCTACCAATGACTTTTTTCTTGAAACTCTAGCTTCCATCTTAAAGGAAAAAGAGATTAATAAAAGAGAACTTTCAAGTTGTAGGACAGGTTTTTCACATGTTTTCTGCATCCCAAGGAACATACTTGTTTGTGAGAATGAGCCTCTCTTTGGAGATGGATCTAAAGAAATGGAAGAGGGAAATCAGGTGCTTTGAAAGTTTCCTTTAGGCTTCTTGGGACTAGTTAGATTTATATTTTTTTAATGGTCTTTTAACAGAGACATGAAATTACCCTGCTAGATTCCTTTCCCTCTGAGTTTCTGTGCTCTTTTTACTAGAGAGATTTCAGGTGAGAAGAACGAGCACCAAAGCTGAGGAGGTGGGATGGATCCAAGAAGGGTTTGTTGGAGGGCAGAGTCCTGGCTTTTCTATTCTGAACTGAGAGGAGTCAAGTTCAGAACAGGGAAGAGAAGTTTTGAAGAACTGAAGTTTAGTCCCCACTCACTCTGTTGTAAGGAGTCACCAGAGGAAGTCACTGTTGTAGGACAGGAGTGCAAATGAATCTCTTTTTAGCCTCCCTTAGAGGTTCTGACACCAGACTCCCCCTTTACTGAGTTTGAGAAGTGTATTTTAAGTGGCTAGAAGCAATTCCAGCCTGGAACTACTTGATTTGACTGACACTTAGTTGAAATAGTTGGGGAAAATTTCTTTGGTGATGCCATGGCAGGGAAGGTGATGGAAGCACAGGTCAGCTGCCAGCTTCTTGCATTCTTTGCCTCATTGGCTGGAGAAGCACAGAAACTGAGGCTTCTGTTGTAGGTATCCAGATGCCACACTTAGAAATAAATTTCCACTGGAAATGCAGATTCCTTGGCATGTTAACCAAGCATTACATACAGTGGATATGTTCAGCCTTTGTTTGCAGAAGATTGAGTCCCTAATCTATTATCTTCTTGGATTTCCATTTTGAGGCAGTGCTCCATGTATGTGCCAGTAATTTCACTGCCTGTGGTTTGGGTAAACCTTACTCTGCAGGGTTTTCATTTTTCCAGAATTAAAGCCTTGATACAAGGCATGTGATAGGAAAAAATCTCTCTTGTGAGCTGTGGCTGGGTTTGAGTTCTGTACAAAGAACAAAGTGGCTGCAGCTTTTTCCCACTTTGTACCCAAATAACAATAAAGTGTGTTGTGGGTACTAATGAGTGTTTTGATTAGTAACTACCTGACTCTGCTGGAGTTAAGGGACTCTGCTCAGGCAGGTTTAAGACTAAACATTTTAGAAGTTTAGTCTTTTGTTTAGTCAAGTTAAGGGCATGTTGCAGGGTGAAATGTTATGATTTGTGTTAAGCTGGTAAACCCCGTTTTTGTAATTTGTTCTTCCAACTTTGAGAAAAAACACTTAGTAATGAAATTATGGGTGATTTTATTAGCCTGAGTTGCACCTGAGAAAGAAAGTCCTTGTTCAGTGAGGCTTAACTTCTCTCATGACATTTTCCAAGTAGTCACATCTGTCAGGTGTTTTTATGCCATTGGTGAATAATAGCTCTGGGATACCTATTTGATCTCACATCAAAATAAAAGAAATTAATGGGTAAGCAGCAATGCAGTTTGAAATGCTGTCAGCCAATCTGTGAGTCACCCACAGTTGAATTTTTGTAATAAAAGACAGTGCATGGTATAATAATGTCTAATAACCATAATATTTTGCATTTCAATAGCACCTTTCATCCAAGAATCTCAAAGTGCTTTACAAACATAAACTCCCAATAAACTCAGTAATGCTCACAGTACTCCTGTGAGGTGGTGGGTAAGAATAACCCCAGTTAAGGTTGGGAAAGTGAAGCACACAAAAGCTGAAGATAAAAAAGCTGGGATAAGTGGAGCAGGGGTTATCTCACTCCCTTGTTGTAGCTGTTAGACCATGATTTGGTGTAATAACAGTTTATCAAATAAAGCTCATCCCTTTGATAGCTGAGAAGAAATAAATATGTGGGGTAACATTAGAAGCCTCTTGTTCTGAGAATGACTCAAGAGTGTGGGGGTTGTTCCTGCACTGAACCCAGTTTTACCTGGAGTTACCTTTGGTCTCCAAGTGTGGATTTGCCTTGGTTGTGTTGTCAAATCAAAAGTCATTCAGGGTGCTGAGGTGCCTTTGAATTTCATTTTGTCCAAAATGAACATTGTATCTTCACAAACCAGATTTATTCCAATCCTAGTGTTCGTTTCTCTCACATTACGTGGAGCTCAGCTGTAATTTTCAGACGTGGGTGGACATGTGATATCCAGAGTCCAGCCAGTGCAATCATGCTCTGCAATTAGCTGCATAATTACACATTTCCAAACACTTTATTAATGATTTGGGATTTGAACTATGGATGCAGGAGAAATAAAATAATGAATAGATAAACCGAACAGCATTAAATCCCATATTTAGAACTGAAATTAATTTAATTAATTTCATCTTTGGAAATAAATTTGGACTTTAATTTCTGTACAATAATTTCTTGTAGCTTAAAGGTTCTACTTCAGATTTATAGTTCTTGCTAGAGATTATGGTGGTGAGGCACACCTGATGGAGGCGTCACAAGGCACTTTTTTCCAGCTCCTTGCTGGATGTGTTCACCCTGTGGAGTAACTTGTAGCCTGTGTTCTGGGGCACAGCCTTTGTGTTTCTCTTCCATTTAGCCAAACTGGCTGTAACAGCTCATCCCTTCCTGAGAAAAATTCACCACTGGTCCCATGGGATGGTGGTTAAAATGACCTGCTGTGTCATGGATGGGTGTCTGAAGTCCAGTCAATGTCTTTATATTTTAGACTCCAGCCAAACTTCTGGCTCTGTTTTCCCATTCTTTTATCCAGAGTATCACAGTTATGGCCCTGTATGATAAAAAGATAAATCCACCTCATGTTTGGTTTGTAGAATTCAGACAACACACGAGATGGGTGGGAGGAACAATGGGATTTGAATATATTTCATGTATCATCTGCAGTGTCTGAGATGTGCAGACCACTGTCAGTTCTATACTCTGGGCTATAGTTACATTTCAGGTCAGCAAATATTATTTAAAATGAGTTTACTGTAAGTTCAAAATTAAATAGGCATTGATGTGGGGATCACGGGACATAAATACTTGAAGAATTCACAGATTTCTATATGTGAAATAAAACCTGCTAACTGTTCATGTATGTAAAACTGCACTGCAATAATAAAAGGTAAATCCAGGACATTTTAGCATGTAATTCTGCATAGTTGTGCCATTTTGCTTCTTGAGGATGATGTTTATTTATCAGAAAACAGAATATTAGTGTTTGAAATATTTGAAATATTAGGCTGTGTTCAGAGCTGATGGAAAATAAGCCCCTTTTTCTTTCCTAGGGTATATTTCCGAAATCGCTGGGTAAAGACTGTTCACCCAGTTGTGCATCAGTACTGTTTGATTTCAAGCACACATTCCACCTTTCAGATGCCACAGAAAGAAGACATTCTTAAGCAACGAGTAGTAGTTGTTACTTTAAATACATCTCAGTATCTATGTCAGCTGGATCTTGAACCAGGTAAGATAATTTCTAGACAAGAAGTGTCCATGCTTAAGAAATATCTTCCTCTTGCCACTGTTGGTCCCTTACCCAATTCTTGGAACTGTTAAAAAATAAAGTAAACAATGATAATCTTAAAATGCTCGTTTGTTTTTTTATGAATAAATGTTTATTACAAAGCTGTAAACTGTTGGCATTTTAATTAACCTTTTGCTTGTTCTTTTTTTCCTTCTTTTAAAAAAAAAAATTAAATAAAGAAGCAGTACTATCTATGATCTGGTGTTTCTGAGATCCAAGAGGGAAAATTCTGTTTGAGATTCTGACTTTGAATATTATGCTCATTAAGGTCATTACTCAGTGGAGCATGTAAGCATAAATAACAGAGAGCTTTTTTTCCCTTGTTTTGTGAATTGTTGAGCTTTGCAAGCAACTCCCACACATACAAGCCCTGTCTTTGTTAACATGATACATTTAGGGTTGTTTTCTAAACTGAAAGATATTAGAATGATTTTTTGGGGCAGAGGCTGCTTAGGGTTTATTATTTTCCTGATCTCCAAATTAAATCCATCTGCTTTTTGGAGAACATGGAATTTCTTTACATAAGTTGTTAGGGTTAGTTTTTTATGGCTACATTTAAGCATTTGTTGCAACAGAGAAAACTAATATGGAATTTATGGTAAATATTTTTGGGTCTTTAGATAGAAATAGCTGCTTTGTTGGCAGCAGGCTGTGTACAGTCATGCCATAGCAATGTGTGTGCAGCTGTAAGAAATTCATATTTTCCAAAGAAAATTGTTACATTTTAATGTATGTAATCTGAATTGAATGGTGCACTAAGTCCTCTAATACTTTGTTTTAAATCTTAATATATCACAGACATCAGTGTATAAAACCACTGCTATACCTATCCTGAGTTTAAATTTCATAAAATATAAGTCTGCAGTGGCCATGTTTTTTTTCAAGTGCATGTTCTCCAGTGCATAGATTCCCACCAAACCTTTGGTCCAATATTATCATAAGATTGAATTTAAATTTTCCTTCAACTTCTGTTCCTTTTTTCCCCCCCAACATTCCTTTAAGCCCATAACCAGCAAAGTGCTCAGGTATGTGTGCAATTTTAATGGGAAATTTAGTAATAAAATAGTTACTAGGACTCAAGTACATGAGGAATTCCTTGTCATTGTCACTGTCCAAAGCTCTTCAAGTCTCATGGTGGCAAAATGACTTTCAGAGTTGAGAAACCTCTTGAGGGATGGTCTGCCAAGAGATACTTCCTCTTGGAGTAAGGAGGGCTCAGATAAGACATGTGTTTAATTTCATGTGTTTCACAAGAAAGGGGCAGATCTGGGGACTCCTGCTAATGTCACTGGCAACCAGGGTGACCACTGTTGGTCATTTGATGGGTTTGAAAATTGTGTGGTTTTCAGTGGCTGCTAGAAATTGATTTGTGTAAGCCATACTTTTTTTAATTCTAGTTTTGGTTACTATCAGAATCCAGAATGTTAAGTTCTTGTTATCAATACTCATTTTATCAAGTTTCGTTTATTTGCTGATATCTCTGTTTTACAGGGTTTTTTACACACATTCTGTTAGATGAAGCTGCTCAAGCTATGGAGTGTGAAACGATTATGCCTCTAGCATTAGCTAATAAAAACACAAGAATTGTCTTGGCTGGAGACCATATGCAGGTAAGAGCTATGCAGTTTTTGAGTATGAAGTGCATATGTATAATATTTCTATTTATCTATTTAAGTTACTTATCTGAACCAAATCATATAATAGATGGGGAAGCCAAGGATAATTCCAGGGACATTATTTGAGTAAGACATAAGGATATTTATTACAGTCAGGAGTTTATGACTGGTATTCCATGTTGATTTTTAAAAGAATTCAAGAATATGGAGAATTAGGATTGAGAAAACTTTAAATTTTTATTAGAAGCATCTAAACTGGTGAAGATTTGAACAAGTGAGAAATGGGAAACTGAAACTAGCCAGTGCTTTTATGTTGCTGCAAAGTGCCTGGGAGCTGCTGGGTTTGGAGAGTTTAAAACACTGATTATGCCTGTCATTTTTCAGCCTGTAGGCATGAGAAAGCATGCTTGGAAAAGTCAGCTTTACTTGCTTTATTGATTTAGGCCAGATTTATTTGTTTTTATAGATTTGCCTTTAATTCTCCTTGCATCTCACAGTAGCAGTAGGGTGGATGTTTGCTTTGGTACAGTAACAAACTCAGAGTGGTGTTGCCACCCATGATTTAATGCTACTGGATAATCTCAATGATATTAGAAATGCCTAAGACTGGGGTAGTGCTTTTTAAATACTGCTCTCAAAATGTTTTTCAAGAGCTTGGAATTCTTACTTCAGGCTTGATCTCATCAGCCCAGCTGTGTGGATGAATTCCTCCCAGGGCCTGTGTGGCTCAGGCTGCTCTATAGCTCAGGGTCTTACAGAAGATCCTCTATCAGTTGTCCAGCATTTAAATTTTAAAAACTAATATTTAGCTGAATCATATGAATTCAGAATGACAAAATAGATTTGCTTCATTTCTACACTTGGAAATTGTATTCTAAAAATCTTATTTTCATCCTCTTTGGTTCTGTTTTTCCTGCTGTAGTAGATGGTGGTTTTATTTTTAAACAAGCCCAGTAGGAGTTTCGTGTAACAGTAAATAGGTCACTGGGTTTTTGTATTTTCAAAAACATTTCTATTTAGCTTTTTAATTGGTACTAAAATTTCTTTATTTTCTGATTTGTACTATTTGTGGTAATAACTTAATTGTAGAAGTGGTTGTCAGAATAATGGTGTAAAGTCATTCTAAACACAGTTTGGAGTGTTAAACTTAGATAGGAGGGCTCTTTGCATAGTTATTGAGTATTTTATTGTTCCTTTAAGACCATGCTGGTCTTTTGTTACTTCTCTGGTAGGAAGGAGCATTTCTTTGGACTAACCATGGTCTGTGTCTTCCAACGACGAATGTCCCGTGAAAGGGAGGTTTCATTTTTGGGTTGATGCAAATACATGTTGGGAGCATGAAATTCCGAGTCCACCCATTTAGTTACATTTTCTTTGTGTGTGTGTGTCTATTACAGCTCAGTCCTTTTGTCTACAGTGAATTTGCCAGGGAGAGAAACCTTCATGTTTCCTTGCTCGACCGGCTCTACGAGCATTACCCTGCCGAGTTCCCGTGCAGGATCCTGCTGTGTGAGAACTATCGCTCCCATGAAGCAATCATCAAGTAGGTGTGAACTTTTTCACTGTATCATGTGCTTCTTCTGACTGCTGTGAGTGAACAAAAGAGCCAAGCACAGCTGAAGTGCTTCTGGCATGAAATCTTACTCGTTTCAAAGTTAATTAGTAATTCTGTGTGGTGGTTTGGTCTCCTAGAGCAGCTGCCAGGGCTGTGGGACAGACCCCTCGTTCAGGTGGGGATGCTTTGGCTGCTTGCACACTAAACCAAAGAAGAGCCAACTTTCCCTTTTTAACCACCCAGCAGTCTATTATATAGGCTCTGTGCTTCTTTGAACCATTTCAGAATTTTAGATTTACTGAGATGGATTATCTTGGAATGGTAAGCTGTGGGCAATGTAAGGAACATATGGATAGGCAACTGTGAATGGAAAAAATAGGTCAAATTTTGAGCATGTTTCTTTACTGTTGACATCTTTTATTACTTCTTTCAAGACACATTAATCAGTGGGTTTGCATTTTTATGCTATGATAAACTAATGGCTGCCAGTGTAATGAGCTCATCCATGAGCTGTGCTGGAAAGAATAAGTGCAGTCATGGGGAAAAATGCTAAAGTTTAAATCCTGGCTCACATATGTAGTGATGAATATTATGTTGGTATCCAGTCATACTAATTAGGTTATCACTGTGTTCAAAGCAAAAGCAGAAATATTTAAGTGCTCTGGGGAATCAAAAGTGAGAATGTAAAATATTTTTTTACATAGCTTGATCTGTCTTCGCTTTATGGACTTTGTAGTTATAGGCTGGTTGCTGCTAAATTTCTTACCCATTTTTTGAGTTTCTGAGTTTGAAATGAGAGAACATCTGTAAAGGAAGGGATCATTTCAGCTTTTCTTTAGAGATCACTTCCATGTCATTTACCTCAAAGATCATGAAAATTCACTTCAGCAGCTGGAGTTCAGACAGGGAGTCCCAAGAAAGATCCACTTTGTTGAACACCGAGGCGAGGATGCAGAAACACCACTGGGGCTGGTTTTAGTCTTTTAGTCTTTTCTGGTGAAAGTCCAGTTCCAATTCCACTGGGAAGTGCTGCTGTGTGAGGTGAAACCACTTGAAACCAGTTGAACACTCTCATGGTGGTCCCTTTAGGAGATGTCTCAAGTCTCCTTTTTGTATAATATGGAATTTCCTCTGACAAATGGGACCATGACACTTAGGACAGAGGTGTAGGAAGATGAAGGGCTCATTAATCATCTCTACCTCACTGAAGCAGGGACACCATAAGAAACAGAGGAAAGAAGGAGCCATTAGTTCAGCCTGACTTTGGAGCTGTAATTGGAAAAAACAGCCCATACAGAAAAGTTTTGTTGTTTAATGAGATCTCATTACTGAAAGTTAATTTGCAGAAGAGATGGTTAGTTTTGCCCCTTGGCTCTGTTGAGTGACTGCTGCAGCCTAACCCAGAGAGGAGCCCAGTGTTCTTCAGGGTTGTCCAGGGTAAGCCAGTTCAGGTCAGGGGTGGGCTGCAGTGAAGGTGATTTGGTAGCAGACAGGTTTCTGTGGTTTTTCCATGAGCAGCTGTTTTCATCTTAAGCTGCAATAGCTGGAATCCTGGAAGAACTGGATGGACCCACCAGCTGCACAGTCTCCTGCTTTGGTTGTCTTCATGTCAGGCTCTACTCAGGTTACTGCAGCCTCTGAGTGATATCCAAAGAACATTAAAGGTGGGAGGCTGAACATTGAAAGTGAGATGATACCAAAATTCACTCATTACTGGAAGCCAGTGCATTGATTGCTCTACTGTGCAATAACATCCAGCATTTACAACACTCTGCAGTCTCTCCTTGCTGCCTTTTTGTCTCATTCCATTCAGTTTGTCTTTTCCCTCCTACTTTTCACCATGAAGTAGTTCTTGCCTCATTTCTTTTTCAGTCAGGCAGCTGCTGGAATGGCTGCTGCCAGCAGAGGAACTCTGTTCTGGTTGTGTTTCTGGTCTCTAGCAACATAGATCAGCCTGGAGTAGAAGTCACAGAAGAAAAGCTTGGTTGACAGCTGAACGCTTGGCCTGCGCCGTGCTCAGTGCACACGAAATCTGTAGTAAATTTATCTTCCAAGTTCAATAACTCTTAACTGGCATGAGCAAGCTCATTGTCCAGCCTGGGGAATAACCAGTGCCAGACAGCAAGTGTTCTTTTTTGCCCAGTTTCCAGCCATCAGAACTTCTGAGTGAAACATCAGTGAGAATGTTCATAACTTTGTCAAGCTTTAGATGAGAAGAAAAAACAGCCTTTGTAGAAAAAGTGTTGGAGAAGCATATTTTTAGTGCCTTCTGCTGTGTCTGTAGAAGGGAAATATCAGTTCAGAGAAATCATTTGAAGATGCTGAATAGTAATCAGTGGTTCTGTTTTCCTTATGAAGTATTTTGTGGTTGCATATTTCATCAGGGAGATTTGCATATTTTATCAGTGAGCTCATGTGTAGACTCCACATTTTACCCTGTTTTGCCTCGTTTCAGTTACACATCCGAACTTTTCTATGAAGGCAAATTGATGGCAAGTGGAAAGCAGCCAGCACACAAAGATTTCTACCCTTTGACTTTCTTCACAGCACGTGGAGAAGATGTGCAAGAAAAAAATAGTACAGCTTTTTACAATAATGCAGAGGTAACTCTACTTTGCTTTTACTGTTGATTGTTTTTTTTAAAGCTCCACTCCCCCAAATTTACTGGTTTATGCTCAGTGTGGGTGGAAGCCATAAATTGTCCTCTACTAGGAGAGTGGAACATGGAGTTTGCTAAACATGATGTAATGAAAATTGCAATTGTAGTAAACATTTCCACTAATTTACCTTCTTTTTTCTCTGCAAATTATAAGCTGCATCTCATTCTCCCAGGCTCATTCTTCAGGAGAGAAGATTTGTCTTTCCTGATAATTTATGTGACATTCTGATAGATGTATCTTAGCAACTGAGAGTAACTGCAATTTGAAGTAAAACTTAGATTTCTTTGACTGTTGTAGAAATGTTCCCACTCAGATAAGAGTCCTCTGGAGTAACATTTCACATTTCCTTTAATATGTTTAGGATCAGTGTCTAACTGATAATGTGCAGATGAGAATCTTTTAGGTGAGAACTTATTCTCTGTTTGTTTCACATAGATTTATCGGTATTCTTCAAAAATTACTTTCATTCTCATTCCTTCCCTTGTGTTTAAAAGAGCCAAACAACCCAAGCCCACAAAAACAAACACATGCAGCAGCACCCACCTCCCACCTTCTGACTTGATAACGCTTTTCATAGTGGAAGATGCCTTTTTCCAGTCACCTCCAGTTAGGGGAGGGAGGGAAAATCAAAGAAATAGCAGTAATTTTCATAAGCTTAGGAGGAATTTCTGGGTAATATTTGTTATGAAGCACTGCAGAGCTGCCTGTTTCCCCTTGTTGATCATGGTGGGGCTCCTCTGCTGCACAATTTGAAACCTGTTTGTTGTTGTTGCTCTGCACTTGTTAAACATTCTTTGCTGCGTTAAAATATCTTCTGAAATAAGAAGCTCCAGTGATTTCTGGACACCTGACTGCTTTCAATAATCTACTTGGATTGCTTTGCCATTTAAAAAAAAGTTGTAAAAGACCTAAAAATATCTTCAGTGGCCAAGTAGCTGTCTGAAAACTGTGAGTCATTAATGGCCACGGGCAGAAATGAAGGACAACGGCTCCTTAAACACCAGCAGGAAAAACTGGAATTAGATGATGAGAGAGATTTGTTCTCTTTGACCCTTAATGGATGTTTGCATTGGGGCATCTTGTGGTTCATTGATGCCTATATTAAGAATTATTCTGGGAAATACACTTTCCCTTGTTGGTCTTCATTTTAAGATTTCCCTGTGTGGTATTAATTCTAAATGCATGCCTAGAAGCTATATACTTTCAGAGAATCTTGCCAAAATACCTACAAAAGATCATTATTTTTGTGCTATGGTTTTTATAGATATCAAAGTTTGTTCTAATATCCTTTGTCAGTAGAGCTGGCTTTTAAATGCAAAAATTGATGTCACAAAAGCATTCAGGACTTGCTTAAAAACAGTCCCATATTTTCACTGTCCTCTGAAATTGCCAAAAATAAACTATTTGTTACTTCTTAAGGATTAAGAGAATTTTTTTTTCTTTAAGAGGCTGAGCTTGCATTTGTGATGCTGTAAGAAAACAGCACCATGAATTACCATGCTTTAAATAGTTAGAGAAATATTTATTGAATGTAAATTATCAAAAAAAAAAAAGAAAAGGAATCACAAGCCTTCTATAAGGTTACTCAGAAATGCCTTGTGCAGTGCAGTACCTCTGGTGTGTTGAAATGAGCTGCTCTGGCAGGAGGTTACTTGGAGGCTGTCTCATAACAGGGGGAGGTTTTAAGGTTTTATTACACATTAGTTTTCTCAGGTAGCACATTTCATAGTATTTCACTGAGAGGAACTAGCAGCTGATGAATTGCCTGAAACTCCCAATGGTTCCCTCCTTTGGGATGGGAGATCTTCGTGCTCTGGTATACGGATGCTGTGTCTAGAGCTATCAGACATGATAAGATGACATATATCAAATCCAGAATAAAAATTAAATTACAGCTATTTGGGCAGTACATTTACTTACAGAAATAAGTTGAAATACGGCAAGAAAGGTCCTAGTGCCCTTGACATTTTTATAAGAACCTAAGAATGAAAATTAAGATTATTAATGTAATTTTGAAGTTTGTAATTTTAACTGTGACTTTTGTGAGAAAACTTATTTCACTATAAAAAAGGGTGCTGTATAGTGAATACATTGTTTTACTCCAGGATACTTTAGAGTGTCACTGTAGGATGCAGTATTATCATTGCTCATGTAACCCTGTGTCATGTAAGTGTTTCAAAGCCTTAAAGCTCAAACTCCCTTTCCATATCAAAGAGCGATGCTCGGTTGGGCATAACTTTTAAGAATCCTGCCTTTTTTCCAAGGTGTTTGAAGTGGTGGAGCGTGTGGAGGAGCTGAGGAGGAAGTGGCCAGTGGCCTGGGGCAAGCTGGATGATGGCAGCATCGGGGTGGTGACCCCATATGCTGACCAGGTGTTCCGCATCCGCGCCGAGCTGCGCAAGAAGCGCCTGTCCGACGTCAGCGTGGAGAGAGTGCTCAACGTGCAGGGTGAGCAGCTGGGCTGGCCCCACACCTGGGCTGGCCAAGGGGAAATGTGTCTGCTGCTACAATAACTTTATAAAATTACCCTGTAATTTACTAAAATTACCCTAAAGCCATGGGAGCAAAAGGAGAGCTGTGATACAGATGTTGCTCCGACGTTGACTATAAACTCTTGGATGTGAGATGTGAGATTGATCTCGTTTATCTCAGTGGATAATCTCAGTGAGATTTGTCTTTTCTCAAAAAGGCATCTTTATCTTTTCTCAGAATTAAGTTCAGCCTTACTTTAAAAAATAAGTTGAGCGAAAATTGTGGAAACTGTTAGGTTTTTAACAGAATTTTAATGTTTTGAACAAACTGATAGGTTTTAGAGTTCCAAATACAAATGGAACAGAGCTTTAGCCTCCAAATGTTTTACTGATTTCTTTTCCATCTGTGGAATAAACTGCAAGGAGTCTAAAAGTTTAGGTGTTTCTTCCTGAAATCACATTGATAACAAGGATTTTGTGTAGGCATAGCCTGTTGCTAGGTTGCACTTCTAGTCGGTAATAAACAAAGGCAGATGATAAAATAACTGAGTGACAGTGAGTGGTTTGCTCTGTTTTTCATGGTGGATATTCATGTATTTGAGAAATTTAAAAATATGAATCAAGAATGTCCAGAATTTATTTTTAAGGTAGAATAAATAAATTAAAGATTTGTTATTGACTCATAGGCAATGCTATAAAGATAATTGACATTTCAGAAAGTTCAGGAGTGATTAATATCAAGGTAAAAAAGTAAGTTTTTTAAAGAGGAAATATTCTTGTAATGGAATATGCTATTTATAGTGCATCTTTTAAAATTTTTAAATCTTATTATTCTTGCATAAAGCTCTTTATGTGAAGGGTAGCTATGAGTCCAGAACATCTAGGTGTGAAATCTGGCTGGCAAGGGCAGTGGTCTGATCATGGTATGAGCAGAAATAGCAACAATTATCTTAGAGATTTTTTTTGTTTCATTTTAGGAAAACAGTTCAGAGTTTTGTTCCTCAGCACAGTACGAACACGGCACACATGCAAACATAAGCAAACTCCAATTAAAAGGAAAGAGCAGTTACTGGAGGATTCAACAGAAGACTTGGATTATGGTTTTCTGTCTAATTACAAACTTCTCAACACTGCCATTACAAGAGCACAATCCTTGGTAGCTGTGGTTGGAGATCCTATTGCTTTATGTTCCATTGGAAGATGCAGGTACTTTCTCTCTGTTCCTTGGTTAATCAGGGCTAAGGGTACTGGAAAATGTGTCTGTGATTGCTGGATTTAGGAAGGTGATGGTTATCATGTAACAGGGAAAAATGTGAGACACCTACACCTGGCCACTGACAAACTGTCTTTTCATGTATTTCTAGTTGCTCACATTTTCACTTAACAATTGAACATGCTTCATTTTACTTTCTAGCAGAGTTTTTTTGTGTACCCATTACAATTTTATATACAAATAAAGGTAATGCGTAATTTGGTGTTTAAAATTGTGATGTAATATATTTGAATATTATGGCAGTTGTAGGATGGTAGAAGACTTGAAAAACATTATTTATGTTTTGATAGGTCTTCATGACACTAGGAAAAAAACTTGTTAAGATTTGAGTGAATTTACATTTTAGAGACCTAAATGAAGAAATGTGAAAAATGCTGAGATATGTAAACACTTACGTTAAAGGTTCCAAGTTCTTGTTCTTCAAAGGGTTTTTTTCTATGGAAGAGCTGAAATTTTGAGATGATCAGAGATAAACCCTGCAGCTTATTCTCGAAGAGAGGAAACAGTGCACTGACTACATTATTAAAATAAAGCTAAAAATACATGTTAGTTGTTATATCTATGTTGTGTTCTACTTTCCTGAGCAATGCTTCTGTTACTGTATTGGAAAGGGATGTGGTTTTTAAAGATTAGAGTTGAAAAAGCCAAATGGAATTCAAACCTTTGTTTACTGTATTTATGAAATATAACCTGAATTTCACCACTTCCCTGCTGGGGCCATGTCAGGAGTATCTGTACATGAATGCAGGGATCTGCTTTAAATGGCTTCTAACATCTTACTGACAGAGAAATAATTGCTGTGGGTTTAGTTCACTTTTCCCTTCACCTGGTTGGGTTTTTAGGCATGGGGTGATTTATGTGATGAGCTGATGAGAAAGAGCCCCTGTGCCTCCCAAGTGCTCCTTCAAAACATTTGAAATAGCATGTGCAAAAAGTTAATAAAATAAAAATATAGGCTGTCAGCATGGTAAATGAATGACAGTGCTGCCACTTAAGGATTGAGTTTGCATTCTGAAGACCAGCAGCTGTTTGTAGATGTAGAGCTGCTCCAAATTATAAAACTGAAAGATAATTAAGAAACAAGGAGCACTGAAACTTTATTAAGATGTATCTCGAGCTTTCCCTTTAATACACCATTGTCTTGTTTCACTGAATAATTGAACATTCACTCTTTGAAAATAGTGCTGGAGGGGCTCAGGGAGGCTGCTGGGAAGATGGTTCTTTTTTAGTACAACAGGAGTAGAGAAGTCTGAAAGAAGTGACATTTCGTTAGGAAAAACAGACCTCAAAAAAGTTAAGAGTGTACTTGAATTTTATAAATATTCTAATACCTGTCAAAATGAGTCAAGACTGTAATGATAGTTGTAGAGAGCTTTGTGAAGTATGCCCAGGGTAATCATTACATTCCTGTGTGCTCCAACTGGACCAGACAGAGCTGTTTTGGCAGACACCCCCTTTAAACTCCCGAGCACACTTGGAGGCAGCAGGGTTTTATTCCCTGTTCTTACACCCCAGAACAAGTGTTCCATGTGTAGAGAGACTGCTTGGGGCATTCTCAGCAAAAGTGGATGGGTCTCAGTGGATTTGTGGTACTTGGCAGTAGGTTTGGTGACTGAATTGATTAATCAGAGGGAATTCCATCATTAAAGCATCCCAGTGATGCATTTAATTTTGGTTTTTAATTCTCATTTTAAACCTTGCAAGATCTATTTCCTTTAGAGCAAAGTGCAGAAAAGGGGTCAACTTGCATCCTGAATTTTAAAAGAGCATTTCTTGCCTCTTTAAAATCACAACAGAAATGGACTTTTAGGGAAACAGTTTTGAATTCTTAAAAACATCACTAGCATCACAGCGTTCTTGCAAGACAGACATTTATTCTTTCTTACAAAGTCAGCTACTCAGCAAAATGTGACACTGCTGGTACAATTAGTGTGCAGCAGTCTCTCATTTTGCAGGTTTTGGGGAAAGAACAGTGCTTGCTGATAGGCCAGACCTTGTTACTGAAGGGTGAACAAGCAGGAATTATAGTCAAACACACCTTTACTCTTGATATTTTTGAAAGAGACAGCTCAGTCAGGTTTGTTGGGGTTTTTTTTAAGTGACATCTTCAGACCTTATTTAATTATCTTTTAAGCTTCAGTAACTTCACTCAAAAAGTTCCTTTGAGGTTAAAAAGAAAAATCATAAGTGTAAAATTTTGTGTAGATCCTACTGTGGATGTTAACAAAAAAAAAAAGATTTTTTTTTTTATAAAGCAGTAGAAAGACATGTCATGAGAAAGCAGAAGATAGGGAGGAATGTTTTTTTATTATATGGTTTAAGTAACCCCTCCATCCTCCAAAAAGTTGGAAAACAGAATTTTCATAGACAAGTCATGCATCATTTGATGGTTGTTTGCCTAGCTCAAAAATACTTCTGTACGTTATAGAAAAATCTGACACGTACTAAAATTCATGGTTTTGTTTGTTTTCCACTAGAGGATCTCAAAGAACCTCTAGAAACTCCCAAAAATATTTTCCCATGCCTCTGAAGTGTTTCACAAGAGTGGTTTTGAGGGCAAATCTCAAAACCCTTTGTATTTGTATTTTGTTAGCTTTGGTATTTGTTACACTGAAGGATCTGCCTAAGTTTGGAGAATGTTCTTGACATCTTCTGGGACTGAGAATCTGTGTAATTCCTGTCACTATATGAGCTTCAATAAATGCCTTAAATAATACATTCCAGAATTTTAAGCCTGGAGTTTGCTGATTTTTGTTTTCTAGGAAAAAGTTCCGAGTTGGAGCTGTCCATGGCATTAATCTTAAATATGTACACACCCAGCCAGTGCTGTGACCTGATGCATATGGACAGAGCTGTGTGTCTGTTTGGAATGACTGGGGAGCTTTGCACTGTGCTGTGGGGTTCAGGGTGGATGGATTGGTGTAAAATGAGCACACACAAACAATAAAAGTGTCCCACAGTTACATTCAGTCTGTTCATTTCAATAACAGCCACTGAGCCTTCCTCACTGTTTGTAAAAATCATTTCCATAGGAAATTCTGGGAAAGGTTCATTGCCCTGTGCCACGAGAATGAAAGTCTTCATGGCATCACGTTTGAGCAGATCAAAGCTCAGCTGGAAGCTCTGGAGTTAAAGAAAACCTACGTGCTGAACCCTCTGGCCCCCGAGTTCATCCCCCGAGCTCTGCGGCATCAGCACTCAGCCAACCCCAGCAAACAGCAGCAGTCACCTCCAAAGGTACAGTGTTCCTGGGGATGGGTTCTGTCAGCAGCTGGGAGTGAGAATCTAGAGAAATAACATGAAAGGTTTATGGAACAAGCTGTTTGTTTTAAAATTGCATCACTGCAATCAGATATGGATGCAAATTCCAGAGGGATCCTCAGCATTTTCAAGTGAAAGCTCTAGACTTGTATTATCATAAAGTTTTTAGCAATATTGTTTGGGGTTGTCCAAGCCTTGTTTCCTTGCTGAAGCACACCTTGGCTCACTCTGGCCTGTTCATTGGCAGTTTTGCAGTGACCCTGGAGAGCTTCAGCCATGGAAACTCAGGATTTAGATAAACCAGCTTAAACCCTTTGAGCAAGAGCCAGTCCCTGTCCCAAGCTGTGCTGTGATTGTACCCCAAGAAACAACAGGTTGATACAGACAGTGACAAGGAGTAAAAGAAGCCAACAAAATAATACCCAAAAGGGATTTGGTTTGGTCTAAAAACCACATTTAAAAATCAAGGACTTAAGTTATGTAAGATAATTTTTGATGTAATTAAAAATATGTTGTAAACTGGTTTATTGCATAGATGAGCTCAGTGATAATGTCCTTCAGAGGACCAGATTTCATTAGCATCAAGAGGACAGAAAGATAAAATTACCTCTGAGTGGTAATTTCATCAGATCTTTTTATAAAAGCAGGTGAAGAAGTGATGAAAATACATAACTTCCTTAGGATGATAAAGAACAGCACAAAATTTTAGAGCTTTCTTGGGGAGTGATATATTAGTAATGAATTATGTTTTAATAGTTCTTTGTAGTTTGTATAAAAATCATTTGGTTTGTAATTTAATTAAATTGTGTTTAGAGATGGAACTGAAATGCAGGTTGTCAGCTTTGTGATGAACTCAGTGTACAGGAAGGAAGAACTGCACATATTTCCCATAGCTTTGCATTTTTGTTCCAGGCTGTATCATTGAAATGAAATTTTTACAACAGGTTTTTTAATACAAAGAGGAAAGCCTTCCCGTTGGCAGTCCTTCCCAAAAGGGAGCTTGTAAGGGAGAACATTTGGTTTCTTCATCAAGATGCATGCATTACTTTCTGAAACAAACACCAGATTTCTAAAGCTTCTAGTCATGTGTCAAAACACTGGGCCTACAGAAAACCAGAAAATGCAAAATTGTCTTTAAAAGCCACTGCTGTACTCTCATTTTTCATGAGCTCTTCAGTCTTTTCCTTAATAATAGAACATCATTATTAATACTTTTAGTTTCCTAAATGGAAAAAAAAAAAAAGTACTTGAAAATGCAGGTACAGTACATTTAAGAAAAAAAGGGGAGTGAGTGTTGAGGAAAATGAGAGTCTTGTAAGTAGACAGCTCTGTGTATTTTGCTTTAATTTGTTGGTAAACTAAGCCCTTGTGCTGTTCCAACTGCCAACACTCTATTTTCATCTTAAGACCTGAAGTGTTTAAACCACCTGTATCACAATTCTAAATAAAATCTTGCCTTTGAATGCCATTGACAGGTAGTAAGTGTGTGCAGTAACAGCACAGGTAATAATTGAATACTCTGAGAATACAGCTGGGATCAGGGATGCATTTCCCTTTGCTCAGGTTTTAAAAGCAGATGGTTGGTTTTGCTTATTTTAGACATCCTAAGCACAGTATTTAACATTAAAAATTAAGGATTAAAACCTAGTGCTGGTGTGTTTTGTAGCGAAAAAATAAGAACAGTCTTCAAAATCATGTTTTGTGGTGAGTTTATGGACATTGTGCAATTCAGGGCTTGTCTTTCACATGTGTGAAAAGTGATTTTGTACAAACAGCACTTCTTATTCAGCAGAATTGCTCCTGGATTTATGTAGGGACATTAAAAACCTCTTTGCCGTTTAGATTTTAAAGAAGGAAAAATGTTTCAGTGTTGTCTGTGTGAGACCAGCCGGCAGCATGGAGCTGTGAGGGCAGTGCCTTGTCCTGTGTTTGTGTGGCTTGGCCAGGCATGGCAGTGGAAGGAGGGCTGGAGCTGGATGGGGACAGCCTTTATTGAAGGTGATGATGTGGAAAGGGAAAGTTTCCAGAACTCGGAGCTTCCCTCGGGGTGGTTCACGTACAGTAAATTAAGCTCTGAGTTTACAACTTTCCTACCTCCCACTCGCTGCCTGCCAGCTTTTGATCTGGGTTCAGGCACTTAAATCAGGGTGCATCATCATCCCAGACATTTCCTGCAGTCAGTGAGGATCACGGGTCAGGATAAATCTCTGGAGAATTCTCTCTACTCCCATTTGTTGACTGAAGGAGGATCCAAGGAATGACAAGGCTGTTAACTGCCTGCAGTCACCCAAATCCTGGTCTAGGCTTCCTCTGAGAGCCTTTATATAATGTGGATTTTTATATTCCAGAGGTGGAATGAGTTTTTAGAGGAAACTGAGTGTATTTGTGCTCCAGTGTTGTCAGTCACCATCAGTTCTAAGGCAGGTTTAGGTATCCTGGAGATGGGTGGGGACATGAGCCTTGGTGTGAAAATCTTTGAAAAATGGTAACAATTGAATTCATAAGAGACTGTTATAAAATCGTTAAGCCTTCAAAACTGTGAAGAGAAAAAAAAAAAGGCAGCAACTCCCTTCCCCAACTTTCTGGTGGCCCCAGTTGACTTTTGAACCAGTCTGATCCAGGGACTTTCTGAAGCTCCCACTGAGCAGGACAGCTCCTCTTACAAACTTAGGTCATTATTTTCTTACAAACTTATGTAAGTATTTGGTATTTTGGTTTGAAAAATATGGCACCTATAAAATACAGGTCTGACAGGTTAGAGCAGAGGTTTGTCAGACTCCTGCACGTGCTGCTTGCCTCTGTCATTGTAACAGATACAGAAATGCTGTGTGCTGCCCATGAGTGATTAAGGCTAGAGCTCCTCCACGTTTTTAGATTGAATCTTTCTCTGCTGAATAAACAGGCTTCCTTTGTTTAAATGCTGCTATGAAAAGCAATTATTATTTTATTTTTCCATAATTCATTTTTCAAATGAGAGGAAAATTTGGAGACCAGTTCTTTAATCTGGTTTATGCATGAGTCAACATTGTCAAACAACCTGTCTTTGTACCCTGACTAATTTGCTCAGAGTGCTGGAAAACTGCCTAGACTTATCTCCTGGGCAAGAAAAGTTTTGCAGCATCAAAGCATTTCTAGATTTATTTTAAATTTGTGAACGTACTTAGGTCCAGATTAAGTAAAGTATTTCTGTGCTGCAAAGGACTTGAGAGGATACTGGCAATGGAATATGTGCTCACAGTTTATGAATATTAACTAATTAGTTGAAGATGCAAACTCATGAGAAAGTAGGAGGGATAACTCAGGTCTGTTAAAATCCTTTGCTAATGTTTCACCAAGGAAGAACAGTTTCCCTCAGCACTGGGGTTCTTTTCTCTCCTGTATTGCACTTTTGGGAAGCAGTCACAGAGGAGCCACAGCCCAGAAGCTGATAAATGAGATGGGGCTGGGTGAGCAACTGAGTAAAGCTGGGGGCAGCTCCTTTGTCTCCAGCAGTCTTGAGCTGGAACCTGGAGCAGAAAATGGATCATGCTTCCACTGAAGCTGATGGCAGAGGGTTACATTGGTCCTGGGTGCTGCTCCTGAAAGATGTGAGACAGTGGGAAATAAAATGGTGAGAAAATAAACTCAAAATATCTGCTGTAACTCCCTTTGCATCTGAAAACAGGCCTTGGGAAAGAGTTTTCCTAGAGTGAGTTGTAATGACCCACTGGTTAATTGAATTAGAGGTGTTTTATGTCCAGCTTTGTGAATTCATAGTGGTGGAAGTGGATGGTTGAATGTGTAAGGATAAACTATTGGGCTGACTCCTTTCAAACTCTGTTTTATGTTTAATTATCATGTTCACTTGAAATAAAAAACTTTGGTTTGTGTAAGAATGCAAAGATCACTATTATTTCCTTTTTTCCTTTAAAGGGCAAGGTCCATCATCATAACCAGAATGACCATTTCCCACCTGATGGAATTGGTGAGTGCCTCTGCAGTTCCTGGGGGAATTCCTGAGCCCACTGAAGCTGACAGTAGTTTGACATACATTGAGAATCTGGTCTCTTCTTTGTTTGAAAGCCATTTACTTGTTGTTTGCATGTGGGAATCAGATCATAGACTGTTAAGTGGACATTTGGTATTTCCGAGGCTCACTGTTTATAGGTGTTGTGTGCATTTATTTTGAAGCTTTAACACAAACACAGTTGTTGGCCTTTAAAAAAAATAGCTGTGTTTGAAATTCATCAGTACCAGGGTATTTGCACTAGAAGGGTTTGGACATTGTTTTGCATGCACTGTTTTCTGAGGTACTTTGGAGCTAAGTTGTGCTGTCATACATCCAGATATTACTGATCATACCTTTGCAAGGTAGCATACAACAGCTGAATAATTTTGTTATTAAATTGGAAAAGCATTAGTTTAGAGCTTGTCTTCCCTGCTAAAGAAAGGAGGGTTATTTTGGTTTCTGATGCAGTGCTTAACAGCTGCTCTGACTGTCAGTATATTTAATTGGTTTGGGACATTCTTTCATTAATGCACTTACCAGCTACCTGTTTCTCTGTATCTCAACTCATATTTTCTGCCTCTTCAAATTTTTGAAATGGAATACAGGATTTGATTAATGCTTTATCTTGGTGTATCAGACCTGTGCTGTTAGAGAGTTGCTCACTTACTTTATAAACATAGATGCTGTTAGGATGAAAAAACAAAGAAATCATCTTCATGTTCTTTTTGTATGTATATCTTCTTTTTTTTGGTATGTATATATCTTTTATTTTTATCTTTATTTTCAGTTCAGCCCAATCCTTCTGTTCTAATTGGAAATCCTATCCGAGCATATACTCCTCCCCCTCCTCCTTTGGGACCTCACCCCAATCTGGGGAAATCTCCAAGTCCTGTTCAAAGGATAGATCCACACACTGGGACAAGTATTCTATATGTACCTGCTGTCTATGGAGGAAATATGGTCATGTCTGTGCCTTTGCCTGTAAGAATTCATTTTCTGTTTCTCCCCCCCTCCCCATCTCAGTTGTTGTGTGCAAATAAATGTATGGCAAAATCAGATAGTGAATTTCTTGCAGGTTTTTTTCAGCACTCCAAATCCCTGGGCTTTGCTGACTTTAGGAGTGGCAGTGCAGAGGACGACCAGGAAATAAAGATCTGAAAGCTTTGCTCCCCCAAATAACTCCAGGCAGGCTAAAAGCAATTTCATGTTCATGTAATTTGGTGTGTTGTAGGCACACCAGTGGAATCTGTCTCATCTGGCTTGAGACACCTGCCTCTGAATTATTTGCCTGGTTCAGTTCTTAATCATTGGAGAGACCTCAGTGATTCACACCAAGTTTGTTTCTCTTTTTTGGCGTCACACAGCCTAAATTACAAGTTTTGAATGTCTGCAGTGCAAGGTGTCTGAAGTGAAGTGATAAGAAAAATAAGCATAATGGGATGTTTTTCCCTTCCAGAGCCTCATAGTGAACCAGTTTTCTCTCCAATCCCTTCCCTTAATGACATTTGGGAACAGAATGAAGATCTCTAACCAGGTCTTTTAGGCTACATTTATGCATGGAATTTTGGATTACAAATAAAACTGTCCCACCAAAATTTGCACACATTAAAGAGGCAGTCTGCTTTATTTTTACCCTTCACAGTCAACATATTACAGGAGGAAAATGCAAGGAAAGCACAAAGGCTGCAGAAGCTTGTGGAGTAAGATGTCTGTGTTGTACACAGCTCCTGAACATTGTGGCAAGGATGTGGAACCCACACATGCAGATGTGTTTAATTCCATTCATAATGCTAAATGTTGGAATACAGCTAATTTGTTGGTTTTTTTTTTTCAATAATTATGAGTCCTCTGTTGTAATTTGGGTTATGGATGCTGAACAGGGGACTTGCTGTAGTTTCAGTTTTGTGTTTTAGATCAGCTGGCAGCTGTAAATTGCTTTTCTTTGCTAGGCCAAGGAATTTTCCTTTTTCCAAGCTTACTAGAAGTCTGCATTTGATGGATAAATTTAAATGCAATGAGAAGGCCAGCAGCTGTATCTTTGTCATGCTTGCTCACATTATATTAATATCAAACCAAAGTAATTAAAAAAGCTCTGTCTTATTGTTCCAAGGTTAATATATTTTTTATGTGTTTCCAATCAAAGGAAATATCTTAAAAACAAGTATTTTGAACTCACCTTCCCTGAGGATGGATTTTTAAATAATTAAGTGGGAAGACTGAGGTACTAATGAGACTGCTACTTTTGAAAAGAAGCTTGGAGGTGATTTGGGGCTGTACAGATGCAATAGTAGCCTAAAGCTGAAGTTCAAAGTGCATATTTCAAGGGCATATAGTAACTTAAAAAAAGAATTGGATGAAAGTTGTTACACTTGAAACAAGCAGGGACTGAAGTAAAATGTGTTTATGTTCATGGAAGATAAAATGATGTCTTTGTTTAATGCAGTTTCCATACCCAAGGTAAAAGCCAGAGGAGGTTGTCTGCTGCCATCACTAAAGGATGCTTTGGCAGCCTCGGTGTTGGGGATGACTTTCCCTGCACTCTCCTCTTGTTCATAGATTTCCCTTCTTTTAATAAATTCCCAACAGGACGAGTTTGAAGTCATTTGATGCAGAGCTGTCTTCCTTAGCATTCCTTTTAGGAATAAACTTGAAGCCATTGTAAAAATCCTGACTTTTTACCTGCTTTCAGGAGGTGGATTTTGCTTTGCCTCTGCAGTACACGTGTCATGTAGCACAGACACTTTGGAGTGTGATTCCCTGTCCCTGCTCACCTGTGGGCACTCTCTGGGTTCCACCAATAATCCTGGGAGCTGAATGTCACTGAGTGTCCTGTGGGTGCAGAGGTGGGCACAGCCCCTCCTGCTGTGGCCCAGAATCCCAGTGCTGGGTGCTGCAAGGTCTGGTCCTCACCCTTGAGGCTTCTGTCTCCGTCCCCCCAAGCCACAGCTCAATGTCTCATAGCTACCAGGAGAAAGGGCTTTGTATTTGCTTGAACTTCACCCATTTCTATTTAATAGAGAAGGGTTTAATCAGAAATTTATTGAACTACAATTTGTCCATAAGTCTTTTCTCTCTGAACTTCGAAACCACTGAAACGAGAATGGGTTTTGATAGAAAAATTTTTGCCCAGAGTTCTCCTCAAAAATCTGTGCCTCTTGTTTTGCCTGCCCTTAGAGCTCTCCCCTCCCAGCACCAGCTGTAGTTGTGTGTAAGTGTGTAGGGTCATCTTGTGCTTGAAAAATTCTTGTCACTGACCTAATACCAGCATGCTCGTTATCACTGCTTTTCATTTAACGTACCTTAACAGATCACATCTCTCTCTTTTATTTTCTTTATTTTTATTGTTTTATTTTTTTTTTACCACGTAGGTACCGTGGACGGGGTATCAGGGTAGGTTTGCAGTCGACCCTCGCCTCATTACTCACCAAGCAGCCATGGCATATAACATGAACCTGTTACAGGCACACGGGCGAGGGTCTCCGATCCCCTATGGCCTGGGCCACCACTCCCCTGTTAGCATAGGACAGCAGCAGCTCCCTCACCAGGACAAGGAGCAGCATGAACAAACCCGAAACGGTCAGTGCTTGGAATGGCTCTGCAAACTGCTCTGCTTTGGGGGGACTTTCTGCTTGAAATGGGGTTGGGGAAAGGATTTTCCTTCCTCCATCCTTTCTATCCTTCGCCCTTTCCTCCTTAATTGAGGGATCCGCAGATGGGGGAAATAACCTGGGATTTGTCATTACAAATAGAATAACTGGGATATTGTGAGATTCAGAAGGAATGGGAGGTGGGAAGGCGTGGTGAGGGTGTAATTGTTCCATCTCCCTTCCACAGTACTGCTGATGTTATTTGCAATTAAGTTGGAAGAACTACTTAGTGGTTATTAATGAACAAAGTGTAGAGATTAAAGGGAAAATGTTATTTAGGTAGATTATACTAAATGTCTGTGGTGCTGTAAATGCCATACTAATAAGTCAATTTTCCTGTGTCTGGGGAAGAAAAATACCAAAATAATAATTTTTCTATTGAAACAAAATAATTTTGTAAATGTTTTCAGGTAAAAGTGAAAACACTGCTGGACCTGAAATCAGTAAAATTCGAACACCTGAGAAGAAACCTCTGGAATCCAAGCAGGTGGGTTTCTCTTGCCTGGGTATCTGGTTTGGTTAATTTGTTTATTTTTGGGGGATTTGGGCATTTTTGTTTGTTTGTTTTTTCATGCTCTCTCTGAATGAATTTAGTAATTCCTTTCAGTCATTCATTCGTTTAGTCAAACGGAAATGTTTTTATTTCAATTTTTTAAACGCGAATTCTCAAAACCTTTTACTCTCCTTTTGCAGGTCGATTTAGAAGCAAACCCTCAGCAGAGAAGCCCAGAGTCCCGTTCCAGTGTTGGTTACCCCAGTGCTAAATTCCACCGCAAAGACAACCCCAATCCCAGGCAGCTGAACCTGCACCTGACCCCACCCCACTCCCAGTTCGCAGTTCCCAACCGCCACTTCCAGCACCTCTCCCAGATCCCGAGGCAGCCCTACCCTCTGCAGCAGCAGCAGCAGCAAAACCTCTTAAACCAACAGCAAAATCACTTGCCTGAACAACCCAACCAAATGCCACCCCAGCAGAGCCAGGTAGTTCAGCAGCATAATCACTTGAATCAGCAGCCTCCACCACCTTCGCAGCTTTCCCCTGCTTTCCAGGCAGGCCCCAGCCAGTCCTTTTTTAATAATCCCATTCCCCACCGACCACATTCTCCTGCTGTAGATGCTGTGATTTCAGAACAACACCCCCCACCTCTGTTACAAGAAGTCAATAATCCTTTGAGGCCTATTGCACAGCACAACCCAGTTCTGCCAACCCACTTGAACAACTTCATTGAAGAGAATCCATCAGGAATGCCCTTAGGGGACACTTTAGGTAGGTGACTTTTCTTTATTTAAATTCAGAGTGTGCAATTATAACTACATTGAAGTGAAAATGAAGGAGGTATTTACCTTTTTCAGGCATAATGCTCTGAATTGGGTCATTGTTGGGTTAGTTTCCATAAGTAATGTCATTGAGCATAATTTGCTGCTTGAGGCATGTTTGAATATTCAGCACTTTATTAGAAGATTCATGTTTATATGATTTTCCATATGATTTAAATAACCAGGTTATGCACTGCAATGCAGTTAGTGTATAATAGACCCTGGAATAAACTGTATAAAAAGTATTCTTTCTTTTTTTTATTCTGACATAAAGATCTTTAAAAAGGGGCATTAGATAAAATTTTTTTTTAAAACTATTTTTATAGATCGTATGCATGGAAATGTAGCTTTGGAAACAATAAGGCAGCAACAACAAGCCAGGTTACAGCAATGGAATGAACATAATGCCTATCTCAGTCAAGGCACTATTCCATATCAACACCATCACCATCCTCATCTACCACATCTTCCTCAGCAACCAATTGGATTACATCAACAGCAGCAAGTTAGGGCAAACTGGAAACTTGCCAGTAATACAGAAGATGAAACAGAGGCAACATATTCAAGGTATTTGTTTACTGAGTCATCAGAGCTTGTGTAAAATTGAGCAGTGGGCACCTATCTGTAACACTGTGATCAAGTGCAAGGCACTTAAAGGTATTGCTTTTTGCTGCTGTTATTATGAAGGTTAAAATAGTTGGCAGGCTGACTTACAACTATGCTTTTATTATGTGTTATGCTTTATTCTGTTAGTATATTGGGTAGTAAAGCTGTAGTGGAAAAATATTTTTATGGAGCCTTTCAGTGCTGTATTTATGGAATAAGGAATGGATAGAGAGTAACAACCTTGTGTTTTTATGAAAGAGGTGTCTGAGTGTAGTTAAGGCCTGTTTAAGTTGTAAATTCTTCAATTTGAAGTAGCAGTCTGAGATTTGTGTGCTTGAAAAGAAACAAAACAGCCCCTCCCTAAATACTGCTCCCCAGTGAAACCTAAACTTTTCTTCCTTTTCAAAAAGCCTTTGCTTTTAAAAGCAGATTTTAAAAAAAATGCTTGTATTTGAGATGGAGCTTTAGGGGGCAAGAAAGGAAGCTGTTGAACATCAACAGAAAAATGGTTCCAGTGGTCATCAACTTTAATCATATATATTGTAAAGGCTGGATTTTTAAATTGCCTCTTTTTACTGTCATCTCCCACTATGCTTTCTTTTCCATCTGGTTTGTTATAGCCATGGTAAAGCATCTAAATGCCCTCTTAGCTGACTTTTTGAAGTGCTGAATTGAATTGACCTTTTGAAGAAGTTTAGAACTATATTGTCCAAGTGAGGGAAGTCCCTGATTATTCTGGCTTTTGCCTTGAAAGGGGTTAAAATTGTCTTTAACTATGTGAACTTTTTACTTTGTGTAGTAAAGCAGGAAATCCTTACCTTTAGTTGTCTCTTAAGAGATAACAAAAAATTGATTCTTCTGACTGGAAAGGAAATCTCAAGAGTTATTAAAACTTTGAGATGATTCAGGTGGGTATTTCATCCAATTAATCCTCTTGTGCCTAATTTCTGATTGCTCAGTCACATCCTTTGAAGTTAGGGTCAGCAAGTGCAAAGATGAGAATATTTAAATTCAGTGTTCTGTTCTCTGAGTTTTCTACACCTCAAAAAGAGCAAGATTTCAGCAAAACTTTTTTTTTTTTTTCTCTCTCTTTCCTTGCTCCATTGATTGTGTCCGTGCAGGTTCCAGGACTTGCTCCGGGAGCTGTCGCACCGCGATCCGAGCGAGAGCCGGGACGGAGCCGAAATGCCGCCCCCCCAGTCCAGACTGTTGCAATACAGACAAGTCCAGCCCCGGAGCCCACCAGCACTCCCTTCTCCTTCCTGCAACTCCAACCACAGCGCCCACTTCCCCAACTTCACTGAGAACAGCAGAGACATTGAACTGCCCACTAACCCAGCATTTCAGCAGCATTTACCCCAAATGTACAACCCCCCTTTCTCAATGCCATCCGAACACATAACCCCGTCTCCCTTGAAATACCTGCAACCTGATGGGTCCTGGACTTACGCTAACCTACAGCAGAATCACCTCCTGGGGCAGGGCTTTCACTATGGAATACCTCCACTGCCCCACAGGTCGCAGCAAAGCCCTTTTATACAAATCCAGAATCATCAGCACGCAGTCGGTCAGGAGCCATTTCATCCACTCGCATCTCGAGCAGTTTCTGCTTCTTCGCTCCACAGCTTAGAAGAGGTGGGTGTTCTGTCTGCTCTGCACTTGTCCTGTTATTTAAATATCATATTATGTTCTGAAGTGGTCGTGAATGCAAAACACCTCAAGCATTACAAGCTCACAGTGGGAATTTCTGTGAGGTGGAATCGTTCTCTGCGTCTCTGCTGTTCTCCCTGAGCAGGTCTGTGCTTCTTGTCACTGTAGGTGTAACATTTTCTCTGCTCAATGGGAAGCCTTGGCTTTTGGAGTGTTACTCTGAGTTTTCATGCAGTCGTTGCTCTGTGTCTGCCTGTCATTTATCTGCAGTGAAAATCAACCACAGCCCAGGTGAAAGCTCTGGACAGTCAGCTGGAATGACCCAGCCAGTTGACTCAGTGTTGAGCTGTGGATGTGCTTGAGTTACTTCTCATAGGACACCAGAGCTGTACAGTTGTTCCAACATGGTCCAAAACCTGATTTCATAATCCCACTCCCCTGCATTAATTTGATATAAAGCCATCCCCTGTATTTTGAGGGCTGTGTGTTGGAAATCAGAGACATCCAGCTGTGCTGCCTGAGGCTGGCTCCAGCACACACTCTGCCACACACAGCTGGCTCTGTCTCTCTCCATCTTCTCTTGTCCTGGCCTCTAAGGGGGTGAGCCAGCACACACAGCTAGGACAGGTCATGTTTTGAACAGGAGGTTTTAATCCCTGTTGGAATCTGAGGTGCTAAGGAGTGTATGATGTGCACCCACTGAGTATCCTGAAGCCAAGTTGCATTCCAGAAATGTGAGAATTAATATTCTCACTGAGTGCATGTAATCCAATATTTGTACATAAGTGGCTTGTTCTGTGATGCATTTCTGTTAAGGTTTTTACAGAAGCTGGGGAGGGAGCCTTGCTCATCGCTGTCTCACACAATACATATTTAATTTGTTTAGCAACTTCTTAAAACAGAAAATATTTAGTTTATGAGCCTGAGAAAAATAACTAAAATTGAATTCCAGTGCATTTTACAAATTTCTGTCTTACACAGATCCAGAGAGGTTAATGGAGTCCTCAGGCCCAGCCAGAGCTGGAGTAAGGTTTGGGTTTATAGACATTTAGAAATTTGCTGTCTCAGTCCATTAAGTCATACCACCCTGTATAAAATCTAATACTTTGTGACAACAGTTAGTGCTGTCAGTACAGCAGGACGTAGGAACAATGGCTTTTCAGCAGTAATAAACCAATAAATATTCCTGTAGAGCTTGTGACAGTTCCTGCTATCTGAAGACAAATAGAGTGAGCCTTTATGTAATTAGTGCAAATTCGGTTTCGTTCTTTTTTCTTCTTCCTTTCAAAATATGTGACAGAAATGCCAAATGCAGTAAAAGTGTTACAAGACAGAGACTTGCTTATAAACTTTTCAAAACTGCTGCTCCAGCTGGTAGGTAGGACTGAATGCACAAAGAAATCAAAATGGGGTTTTAGGTGTATTTTTGATAGACACCCTTCAGACAAGGCACTTGTCAGGGCAGATTTCTTGACTTTTGGTATCCTTACTAAACAGCTTCCTCAATCACTATTTATAAAGCTGTTAATTGACTTGATACTTGAAAGCTTTTGCATGTGTTTAGTCAAACCAGATTTGAGCTGCACATCAAAGGGAATACTGGAGTTATTCTGTATGGTTCTGTACTTGCAAGTGTCCAGAACTTTGATAAATTCCTGATTGCTTACCAAAATAGCCCTTTTAAACTCTATGAATGTATACTTTTTGGGTTGATTTGGGCAGTAATTGATGAAATTTTTTTGTCTGGTTGGTTGGTTTGTTGTTGAAGAATTTTCTTAGGGGAGGGGATTGTCAGTATATCCAAGTGTTGATCCCTGGATTGTGGCGACAGAAATAAGATACAACAGTTTCCTTTCATGCACTTTTTTCTCCTGTCTGTTTTTTGTAGATGATATAGTAACAATAGTTGGACTCTGCAAGCAAGTTATTTGATGTTTGTTTAGCTAATTTCTTGTGACATTTCATTAGGATGTTTTTTCCCCCTTTACCAAGTCTAGATTTACCTGTATGACTTTTCTGTTATTGGTGCTCTTGTTAGTCAGTGCAGATGGGTGTAAATACTGTATTTATTTTTAAAAATAAACAGTAATATAACAGACTTGTTTTGAATCTTGAGAAAGCTTAGAGACCCTTAAATCTGAACTCTTGAAGCCCACAGGTTAATTGATGGAGCTCCTGCTGTTTTCATCTACGTGATCTACAGGGTTTATGGAAGCAAGTAATTTCTGTGGTTTCAGATAAAATTCTCTGCATTATTTCTCCTGAGGGCACTCACTTCTCCAGAGCATTTGTTTTGTATGTACAAAATCCAGTGTACAAATGTATCCTGCTTACCCAGATCCTGGTGTACGAGTCACTAATTTATCCTTTGGAAAAAGAAAAGCCAATTTTTTTCCTGACAGCATTGTAAGAACATTTTTTTCTTGCTCATCTGTGTTTCTGTGCTTCCTTTGCTTCGTCTGTAAATGCTGGGTATCTTCCTCCTCACTGTGTGATCCAACGCCCACGTAGGAGTGTGAGATATAAAGGTTGATAAGAATTAAGAAATCTCAGTTGATGTTCTTTGCACTTCCTTTAAAATTCTCTATTTTGTGTGATCAAAATACGTTATCAGTGACTGCAGTATGCAACATATAACTTAAAATGTGTTCTTTTTTTTTTGTTCATTTTTTCTTTTGCAAAGAACTAGGGTTTTTTTGGTAAGACATTTCAGAGAAAATACTGAATGGGAAAATGTTATTTGATACATGCAGTTGAATCAAAAGAGCAAAAGGCTATTTTATGGTTTGGTTTTCTTTTTGTTCACAGTATGAACCAAGAGGACCAGGCAGGCCGTTGTACCAAAGAAGAATTTCCTCTAGTTCAGTCCAGGCTTGTTCTGAAGAATTAAGCACTCCTCAAGACAGTCTTGGTCAGTGTAAAGAGCTTCAGGACCACAGTAACCAGTCATCATTCAACTACTCCTCCCCTGAGCTGTGGGTGAACTCCTCCTCCTCTGCCCCGTACCCAAACATTCCATGCAACGGAGCCAGCAGAGCCGTTCCACCCCGGGAGCTGCTAGGTGGGTACAGCTGCAGCTGCTGCTTTCCCAAAACCCATCTAAGAAAAGGTTTCTGAAATATTTGTTCTTACAGTTGTTATAAGTTTGCTTGGAATAATCCCATTTCTTGTTAAGATCCTCCTCTTCAGCTAAGAAAGCATTGCTGCTTCTTCTCCAAAAGCTCCACTGAACCCAGAAAGTCTCTTACAGTGGCTCCAAGTGCAGCTGAATTTGTGCTGGAGGGAGCTGAGGTGACTGGTGGGATTTATTTGCAAGATAGATTATTTGTTTCCAGAATCAGTGATATTTTGTGTTGGTATTACAGTCTGAGGGAGCAACACATAAACTGAATTAGTGCTCTCAGCGTTTCTTTAGTAAATTCTGGTTCTTCATCAAAGGAGTGACGAGTGTGGAAGAATCTCAGTGGAATGTGGCTTCCCTGGTGGTAGCAGCAGTGCTGATTGATTGAGCAGACAGAAACTAAATTAACTTCTCAGAGATGAAAAAAAGCTGCAAGGAGAGAGCTGGAGCAGTTCTTCTGTATTCCGTATTTCTTCTGTTTATGAAAAACAATATTACCAGGATAGTATAGTTTCTTCCCTGTGATTTTGCTTTAAGAATCTCCAGTGGTAATTTAAAAACAAAATTAATAAAAATGCAAACAGTATTCTAGTGTGGATATTAAAACCACTTAATAATGTGGAAAAATATTTATAAGCTGGTTTTATTTGCCTTAAAAGATTTAATTGCTTTTCACCAAACTTTATAAACGTAAAACATCTTGTAATTTCATAGTAATTCTGAAGTAGGAACATGCAGAGTAGAATAAATGAGAAAAGCTCTTTATATCAGCGACAGCACTCAAGAATTAAATTCCTAATGTGCCTTTTAATTTCCAAAATGTGAAAATGTTATTTTGCGAACCCATATTTATGGCAGCATCTTTCATGCTAAGTTCAAAGCTTCAAGCTCAGGGCACCTCCTTCAATCTATTTCTATTTTTACTGAAAATCAAGGAGCTGAATGCACAGTATTATGTGGCATTCATCACTGAATTGCTCACACAGAGTTGCTCTCCAAACTCCCTGGTTATCTAAGAGGAGCTCAGGAACTTTGGCACTTTTAGGTTGGGATCAGCCAGTCCCACATTGCTTTAATGAAAAGCTTGAGAACCTGTTTGTGAGTAAAGTCCTCAGGGGACAGATGTGTATGTAAAAAGTACCATATACACACATTTGCTGTCAAATACTAAATCCTAAGTGAAAATACCAAGTTCTCACTGGTAACTGCATTTGCAATGAAATGGTTTTTATTGTAGTTAAGCATGGTTTCTGTTTTGTCAATAAATGTGTATGACACAGAGCCCTGTATCTAATGGTTCATGCAAACACATCTCCATTTTGTGGCTGATGTGGCTTTCCACATTTACAGCTCACTGCCTGTGATCATATTTACAGCCCAAATGTGTTTTATAGAGCTAAGGGTTAATGACCAGTAACTGCACTGTTCTCATTACTGTTGGTTTTTATCCATGAAATAAAACCCCGTGAGAATGTGATGCTGTGAAAGTCCTGTGCCTGCTTAGAGGGAGTGACCCTGACTCCAGACTGTTCAAGGGCTGATCTCTCCTGTACACCAGGGATGGCCATGGCACCAGTGTTGGTTTGGGTCAGGAGGGATTCATGGAGCACAGGGAGAGCTGCTGTCAATTCCTCTGGGTTGTTCTATGCAGGCACGTCCCAAAATTGCAATTTGAGAGTTTGATATGCATTGCTTTTTCTGTTGATAGAAAGAAAATTATTTAAGTTCTTATTCAAGATGTATATTTCATATTTTTCCTTCTCTTAGACACCTCTACCACACACAGCTTTCACCTCTGGCCCTGCTTGTCATTACTTGTCTTCTCTTGAGTGCTGTGGTTATTTTGGGAGGTTTTTTGCTCATGTTCTGGGTTGTTTGTTTTTTTGTTGAATCATAGCAACCCTAGCAAAATTGCTTTGCTTGTGTTCTTTCCATATCCATTCTTCTATGGGTTTGTTTTTTTGGTTTTGGTATTTTTGGTTTTTCTTTTTTCTTTTTCTTTTTTTTTTCTTTTGAGTGCTCTATAAAAAGCAGAAGCCTGTGTGTGACCCTTCCAGTGAGAAACTTCACTTTATGTTTTTCTACTTTTGCACTCATTTGATGGTACGTTTTTGTACATGCACTTTAAAAATAATGTTATATGATTAAAGACTGAAATAATTACAGAATATATCCGTTGCCCAGTTCCTAGACTGTTGCAGATAGAACATGGAGCTGTGTTTCAGTGTAGTCTCTCTCTGACTGTGCAAGACAGCAGAATTCTCCAGACAAAACTAAGGGACCTCATTAGGATTCAGAAAATTCATTTGAAAGCAGTTTTATACCTATGGTTTAAAGCACCATTTTTTCTGATAGTTACAGGAGTTGTTAAATGTGGAGCAAGAACATATCAATTAGCAGGAATGCATTCAGCCTGAAATACCAATAATTAGTTGGTTGGCATTCAGGACTCTGAATTGCTGTTGGAGAATGAATTATATATGGTGCTGTAAATTTTAATTTTAGCCTATTAAGCTGTAAAGCAAGAAGAATGAAATACTCTTTGTGCTGTCTCAGTGGATAAAGTGCTTAAATTAGAGTAGATCCCATTTGGAAGCAGCGTCCCTTCAGTGCACCCGCAGAATCCGCTGTGCGGAATTGCAGGTTTGGGGTTGCAGCTGTAGGGTACAAACACATGGAGGATGTGGTTTGTAATGTCAGTCTTGTGCTGCTGCTGCATGATCCAAGAGTTGGGAGTGAAGTTAGGCCAGGTTGGATGGGGCTTGGAGCAAGCTGCTCTTGTGGAAGATGTCTCTGCCTGTGGCAGGGGATGGAGCAGGATGAGCTTTAAGATCCCTTCCAGCCCAGCCCATCCTGGGATTATGTCATTCTATGAACTTCATTTTCAGAGTGACTAAACATGGCAGATGGGAGGTGTGGGAGGAGGTTACCAGAGGCGTGGTGGCAGCTCTGGCTTTGGGCTTGCTGCAGGTGGATTGGCTGAGTCAGAGCCGTTCTTTGCTCCAACTCCGATTTCTCCTTCGCAGCTCCCCCGAAGGCGGCCAAGCCCCCGGAGGAACACCTGAAGGCTGAGAACATCCAGCTCTCCAACTCCTTCAACTACAACGTGCTCCAGCATCTGGGCCAGTTCCCCCCTCTGATGCCCAACAAGCAGCTGGTGGAGTCCAACAGCAGCAGCCCCCAGCCCGCGGGCAGCACCAAACCCGTCATGTCCTACGCCAGCGCTCTGCGGGCTCCCCCCAAGCCCAAACCTCCTCCTGAGCAGACAAAAAAGAACAGCGACCCCCTGTCCTTGTTTCAGGAACTTAGCCTAGGTAGTTCATCAGGTAGCAATGGCTTTTACTCCTATTTTAAATAATCAGATTATTTTTTTTAGAGAGAATTTAATTTTTATTTGTGTCGGTAGATCTAAGATAGTTGGGGCTTCACCTGTAGTTGCAAATATTCCCTTTGTTTATATTGGTAAATATATCCTCACTTAATTGCTTTGCTGCTAGACTTGCAACTAATTTTTTTTTAATTATATTCCATTATTTTGCATTTTTTGATGTGGGTCGGGTTTTTGGAAGCTTTTCTGTAGGAAGACACACATGTGTTATTTTTTAATTTGTGTAATGTTAATGATATGTTGCATTAAACTAGCAGCTGAGAGATTACCTGTACAACTTGAAAAAAGGAAAAAAAAAAGGAAAAAGAAAAAAAAAGGAAAAAAAAGTTTGTCTAAATTGTATTTAAGAAGATTGTAAGTAGCATTTACATTTATTCAATAACATTAGCATACTATGCTGGGTTTCTGTACCAGAAATGGCCAGTTAATGTAAAAATGTATGTTATTTCTGCTTAAATTCATTTAATTTTTTTTTTTTAATAAAGGTGCAGCATCTTCTAAATAATTTCAGTTTTATCAGCTTTTTTGTGAAGGGATGCTGCATTCTCAGACTTTTATAGTTTTAGATTCTGTATGATGTGGTATTGTATTTTCCATCCACTGTAGGGTAAAGTAAAGGCATTCTTTGCAGACACCTATGCCATTGTTTGGAAACATTCAGATAAAAGTATTGGTATACTTTAAAAAATAATAAAAAAATAGAAAAAAGAAGAAAAAAAATTAACAAAAAACCCAAAAAAACTCTACATTTTATTTTTGGACAAGCTAATAATATAAGCTTGTTTGAAAAGTTAATTTGATAGGTTTTTTAAATGAATCATGAAGCTGAAAATAAATTTTTAGGTATGTTGGTGCTTAGTAGATTTAATAACTATTTTAAAAAAAATGCGTGAATTTAGTAAAATACTTTTTTGTTTGTTTGTTTAATTTTTTTTCCACTATGCATGTGTAAATGTTTGTAATCTGGCTTTTTCCTCCCCTCTTCTCCAGTGGTATAAAGAATTGTGCCGCTTTAATTTTTTTTTTTCCGGTAAAACTTTTGGTACATTATTTGATGTTTACATTAAAATGTGACATTATACAAGGAAATTCAGATATTTTGCTAACTGTTTTGTTTGAGGAACATCATTAAAGAAGAGATTTAATGTTTGTCAAAGCTGTATCCAAATTAATCTAAATCTTCTGGGGATCAGAGTGGTTACCAGGTTATTTATCTCCGTGAACCTGGCCCTTAAGGAATCCAGTCTGGAAAATTAATTATGGGATGTGTAAAAAAAAATTAAACAAATGTGAATGAAAATTCAGAAGATAAAAACTTTGTAGATAAAGATTTCTGGTCTTGCACACTGTCCCTGCTTTGTGGCCAGGGAACTCCAGAGCGGGGTTGAGTTTCTCCTTTATTTCTCCTTAATCCTCCTTTTACACTTGAAGTAACTTTAAATCTGGGAATTGGTTTACAGGGGTGAGCTGGGTGTAGTTCAGAATTCCTCCACTTATTACCTGTGAAAATTGAAATTTCAGAGCTGTGAGGGGGCAATTCCAGATTTTTACAGCTGTCCATGGGACACCTTACTGAGGAACAGTGGCTCTGCTCTGTTCAATCAGATTTTTGCTCTAGTTACAATCAATCAGGTTCATTTTTTTTTTTGCATTTGACTTCATGTGTTTAAGACAAGGGTCATTATGTAATGGGGTTGATTTAAACTCAGTACACTGCAGAGGTTTGCATATAAATTTTTTATTATAAATCTTTGCTGGGTTATGATTCAGAAACTTATCTGAAAACTTTTTTCCTTCTTTTTGCTGTAAAGCAAAGCTCATGTAACTCCTTAATTTATTTCCTAATGTTATACCAAACAAACAATGCTGGGGAGGGGACAGCCCCTGCCAAGTTCTGCTCAGCACTTCAGCACAGGGCATGGAACCCAGATGACCCAAAAATGAGGAGAGGCCAAATTCTGCAACCTTGAATCAAGCAAAGCTGCTGTTAAATGGGTTTTTGCCAAGCTGCTGGCTGAAGGAATCAGTCCTTGGGAAATTCACTGGCAGAGCTGAGGTGGGATCCAGTGGAGGGAGGAACAGGACTGGCAGAGCAGAGATGGGGAGCCAAAGCATTTCACGTCCCCAAGTCAGCATTTTGTAATTTCAGGGGTTTCAAAGTCACTCAGTTCTATGGAGCAGCCTTTTGATTCTGTTCACCATTTAATATTGCATATTAAACTAATAAACATCACTTGTTAATTTACTGTTATCTGTTGATCAGTTAAGGGGGAGATGGTTGCATCTCACCACATTTTATTCTGTTTTATACTGGTATTTTATCTACACTGAAAATATTACAGATATAATCCCATTTTCTCTTTGACTTCGAATTTCAGTTCTTTAACTTTATGAAAACCCCAGCTGGTTTTGGTGCTAAATTTTCATAAGTGCTCTCACCCAGGAATTTGAGGATGATATGACAGAGATGATCTGATTAACAGCTTTGGCATGAATCATTTGGATTTCTTAGAGTTAGTTTTTTCCAAAGGATTATATTTTTTTGAAATGTCTTGTCTGGCCATTGTATGTCACATACACAGCCCTGAGCGAGATCTTTGGTTTTTTGGAGCAAATTATCCAATATTTATTGAAGTCATGTTTAGAAAACCCCAAAATGGTATTTTCAACTCTCCTAGGGCTTCAGTCAAACTCCTATTAAAATGAAATTAAGCCTTACAGATGGCTCCAGTGGGCACTGCTCAGGCTGCACTGTGAATATGGACCTGTTGCAATGACAGGGAAAATTCAAAATTGAGTTTGTGTAAATTATCTCAGTTTGGGGGAAATGAGTGGAGGCTGGGGCATATGCACCCACTGGGTATTTGGCCTCCTTGACTTTTTTTATGCTTCAGTTAGTGCCAAATCCCATGCTCCTTGTCCAGGAATAAACTCCCCATTGTTGTCTGTGGAAAATTTAAATGACAGATCTAAATTTAGTAAGCTTGTATTTGATATCAAGAATAATTTCTGGTTTTGTTTTCTTTTAATTCCAGTTTTTGATGAGAAAAATCTGGATGCCTCATGGGAGGTTGTCAATGTAGTAATAAGAACTAAAGAAGAATGAAGGGAAAGATTTAAAAAAATAAATTATTTGGAGTCTAAGAAAAACATTTTTTTTTTACAATTCAGTTAGATCCTCCACCCTTTAAAAAGCCACTTAATGAATGCAGCTGGCATGTTTTTCTGTGTGTATTTGAGGTCTGAATTCTTATGAAACTGTGAGCTTTCCCCTTGGCCATCCTGGGTCAGGAGCAGCCGGAGGTGATGCCGCTCTGCAGAGAGCTCAGCCTGACCTGGAGCTGCATTCTGAGGTAACATTCCCACCTCCTGATGCTGCAGGACCTGCCCGTGGTGTCCTGGCTCATCTGGGTTATGCTGTAGGATGTGGCTGTGCTTGTCCCCAGCCTGGATTGTCCTGGCCCTGCTCCTGCAGCTGCCAACCTGTCCAGAAGGACCGGCAGGCTCGGCAGAGGTTTTGGGGCGCATCTCTGCCTCTCTTTGTCACTGCTCTGGCTGCTGGGCCCCTCCACGGTGTGCTGCTGTCCTCTGAAACACCCTGCAGGGCAGTGGGTGTCCCCAGGATGGTGTCAGTGTGTCTCAGGTGTCTCAGCAGTGCCAGGCTCCTCAGAGCCCACAGTGGGTCATGGGGACAATTCCCCTTCATCCCCCTTTGTGCTCACGTGGCAGCTTTCAGTGTTTCCTCAAGACAGCTCATAAATTGCTGTTTTGCATAAAGCTGGCTGCTTAGAACCAAGACCTCAGCATCCATATTTTCTCCTGGAGGTTGTCATCTAATACAGTTTGTCCTGGATTTTTAATTGTGTGGGCTGTGGTGTTGCTGACCCTTTGCAGGATGTGAGTCCTGCCACTGACTGCGAACCCTGAGTGCCATTCCCTACTTTGATTAATTAATGTTTTGTTCCCAGATTTGTCAAGTTCAGCTGTTTTTTTTTTTTTTGCAGAGATTGTGCTCTATAAGCAGTTCTTTTGCTATGTATGTAGTACCTCAGTGCTATAAGTAGCACCAGGAGCAGTGTTTGTTTGACCACTCCAAATTTTCTTTTTAGACTGAACTCGGGCATATCAGAACCTGCACATTTCCAGGGCAGTGAGCCCACGATGCTTCATGCTCTGCCCATATCATCCTTCAACTCATTTGTTTTGTTAGTTTTTAAAGGTTCTAGTTTTCCTAGAAAAACTGCAGACAATTAACTTGTCAAGACAGATGGTGATGATCTATGGTGCCTATAAAAATTTGCACATCGTATTCCTTGACATGAAATATGGGCTATTTCTGTTGGTGTAGCAATACTTGCACCATTCTCTTTTTGCTGGCTGTGTCAGGGAGCAAGGGCTGAATCCTTCTAAATTTGTTTTTTTCTTTCATTCAAGAGAAGTAAAAGGATTTGCAGCGGCAGCAGCAGCAATGGAAATGTCAGTTCGGTGTGGGGGTTTTTTGGCAACTTTAGCTGAGAAATGTTGAGGAGTTTTTACCTCATTAAGGATTAATAGATGCTTCTGACAAATTACAGAACGCTCAGTGGTATGAATTATCCAAGACTGGTTAAAAGATGTTGTCAGTCCCTTTTACAGAAGACTTGGCTTCCTGCTGGAGGGTAAATACCTCAACAGGACCAGCTGTAAAGCCACTGAGGTGCTCCCAGTGAGACTGGTGATACTGGGCACGAAGCTGAGCCACAGCCTGGGGTGCAGCCTTGCCAAACAGAATTGTGCTGCTGGTTCTGCTACCTAGAAAATAGTCCAGAAAGCTGAGTTTATTCCCTTGTCTGCATTTCTTTGAAGAAAGCAGCAAAGCAGCTCAGTGTCTGATGCAGAGTGGGCATGTGTGATGTCTGCATGCCTTGGATTTATGTTCAATAGCTTCAGTGGAGCCCGAGCATCCATCAAGTGTGACAAAGCAACGACAATCTCATCCTCTACTTCAGTCAAAACAAAGTTGTGACGCTCTTTTCTTGTCCCTTGGTGACAATGGAAAGGGGAAATAATTGGAATGGATGCTTTTAGAGCAGGTCCCACTGCTGTGTGTGTTTTATGGTACAGAGCAGACTAATGCTCCTGTAGTTAAGTTATAAAGCAATGCAGTGTTCCAAGGGGCACTGTCCCACTGTGGACAGAGGAAGCTGGTTTTAAATTAAGTTTAGGCTGAGGTTTATTCTCTAGCAGTTTCTGCCTGTGGTCAGGTTCCTGGCATGTGACTGCCCAGCTGCAGCTCTGGACAGAGCCCAGGAGCTCCATGTGAATCCCCAGGGCTCTCCCCAGGGCTGGCAGTGCTGCAGACTTCTCCTGACTCCTGTATCAGGTGTGTTCCTCAGGAGCTGGCAGGCCTGGGTAAGAAAATGTCCCTCTGCAGCAGGGCCAGGGATCTCATTGTAGGGGGGGAAACTCCCAGATCTTTGGGGGCTTTCTGGAAATCATTTCCACAGCTGTCAGAGTGAGGAGAAAAAGGTGATGGCCACAAGGAAGTCACAGAGTGGAAAGGCATCAGTGAAAAAACAAAGTAAATTAGTAAACACTTGTGCCTTTGTAAACTGCATCAGGGTGAGCAAACACCTGAGCATCCTGCATGTGCTGGCTCTTCCTAGGTTTGGACTAAAGGAGAAGTAGGGGGGTGTGCCAGGATTTCTGGGTGAAATCCTCTCTCATGGACCCATCTGTGCTGCCTTGTGTGCTGAGCTCTTCTCCCCCCACCCGCTGGTGCTGGGCTGTGCCTGCAGAGCCTGGTTGCAGATGAAGGGTGTTCAAGAGCTCAGCTCGCTGCTAAACAGGCAGTTTTCTTCTTCAGGGTTGCTTGTCTGACACCTTTTCTGCACATTAAATTCACACAGCACAGCATTTAAAAACAAGGGAAGCAGATTCTCTCCACGCCTCACAGCAAATCTTACATAAACAAAAACCTTCACGTCTTCTGTTGGCGTTGACTGTGATTTAACACTCGGGCTTTGGCAGACTGGAGCAGCCCAAATCTCAGCACTGTGGCTTGGGCAGTGCCCTGGGCCACCTCTCTGTGGCTGTCTGAGGAGGGAACAGGCACTGGTGTTGGATTAGGGAGTGGCAAATGCCCAAGGGGCCCATGACTGAAGGTGTCTGTGGGTCTGGTAGTGGCAGGGCCAACGCTGAAGATTTCGTGGTGGCTGATGGTTGTTCCTTGTTCTGCAAATTGATTTGCCTGTCTCTCTCTCTGGTGCCTGCTTCCCACTCAGCTCTTTGGCTATGTCCCAAACCCAGGAGTGCTCCTGGTGGATGTGTAGCAGCTGGGTTCCCATCCCTGTTTGGCTCTGGTGGCTCCCTGCTGGTTTCCTTCACATTTTCATGGTATGTTCCTGAGGTTCTGGTGGCCCTTCCCTGCTGTTTGCTCAGCTGAGAGAATGAAAACTGAAACTGGTTACAGCTCCCCCCTCCAACATTATATTCTTTTTCCTTTATGAAGGCCAATTACTTTTATTAACTCTCTTAAAACACATTATCAGCTCTGGCAGAACAAACCTGCTGCAGGAGCAGAGCCCTTCCCACCGTGAATACCAATGACTGATTTAATGGACGGGCCCCTCTTCAGCAGTTCTTAATATCTGGAAGAGGAAAATGAAGTTACCCACGTGCTTCTCAGTCTGGCAGGGACCATAGAGAGCAGGGAATGATCACAAAGCCTTAGCCTGGAGCAGAAAGAGAATAAAACTCAGTGAGTCTTAAGGGCTTTAGGAGGCATCTGGCTGAGCTGCCTGAGCCCTGGCTGTGGGTGTAGGATCTCGATGCTGTGAGCTGTGTGTTTTCTCTGCCTCATGAGTAAAGTGATCCCAGAGAGGCTGTAAAACCTTGGATCCAAGCCAAAGCCCAGCACTTACCAGGAATCTTTCCACTGCCCTCACTGGGACTTGGATGAAGCAGATCAGGAGTGTGCAGGAGATGGGTGAGACCTTCCAGGGTGTGTTTAACTGAAATGTGCACATCTTGCTCTTGAATATCAGGAAGGGGACTGAGTGGCATCTTGGCTGGGCAAAAAGTTGGCCCATCAGGATGAGAACCCACCTAGAAACTGCTTTCTCCCAGCAGGGAGGGATGGCACTTCAGAAAAGGTGTGGATGGGTGAAGGGCTTCCCAGGGACACAGGGGTGATGAACTCAGACCCCTGTCCTCAAAACTTGCTTATCTCAACCCATAGCATGTCTGAGGTGATGATGATGATGGCTGAGCTGGGAATGCTGTTGTTCCTGCCAGCTGCTCTGCTTAGATTAATCTTTGCTGTGTAGGTTTGGATGTCCCAACCCAGGGTCAGCCAGCCTGGTGGTCACACTGACTACTTTTCTTTCTGTTGTTGCATGTAAAGGTTCTCCCTAGAAACTAGCCTCTGTTTTCCTGAACAATGAAAATGCAAATTCAGAATGTCAGCTCTGTACCCAAAAATAAGATTTCAAAACCATTTAGCATTTCAGAGTGGTTCTGTGACAACGTGAAGACTTGCAGTTGTCTCTCATGATGAGAGACAGGCAGAGCTCCTCAGCTCGCACTCAGATCTGAGCACCAATGAGTGCTTTATCCCAAAACTTTATAATATATGTGTTATTTGTAGTGCTTTTCAACTTCAAAGAGCTTGGAAAACATTAATGCAATTTCACAAAAGGCTTCTGTTCTTGCTGCCACTCTGCTGATGGGGAAAATGGAGATGAGCCTGAGTCTGGCTGGGGCTGCTGGGGCTGAGCCCACCCCGACGGCGGGGCCGAGGGCAGCCCCTCGAGCCAGCAAAGTATTGCTGGGGAATTTCTCCAAATGCTTGAGCATGCCATGATTTCAGACCTGTTCAAATTGACCAGAGATTTTTCTGTTAGAAATTCTGGTTTTCTTTAGGATTGTGGACAGCTAAACACAGAGGGAAGAGCACTTCAGTTCCCCTTTCTCCTGATTTTTAAATTACCAGGTGAAAAAGAGTACACTGTAAGCCATGTGCTTTTTCCTCCTTGGGGGAAAAATGCTGAGCAGATTCTGAAAATTGAACTGTAAGGAAAAAAAGAGAAAAGAAGAAACACCCCACCTCTTGATGCTGGGGCACTGTGAGGGTGAAAAGGGCTTTGCTGGAGGCGCTGGGTGAGTGTGTGAGGCTGGGGGACCCCCAATCCTGCTGATGGTTGGATTGGGGGACCCCCAGCCCCCAGAGCGCTTCAGGCAGCTGTGGCAGAGCCCTGCAGGCTCTCAGCAACAAAGCAGCGCCCGCAGCATCCCCAGCACTGCCTGGGCTCTGTGATTCTGCAGCAGCAGCAGCGAGGCACCGGCTGGGCGCTCTCAGGGCTGCCTCTCCCAGCTCCTCCAGGCAGAATCCTCTCCCTCTCAGCAGCTCTTTTGAAGGATTTTTCCTGAGATGTGGCTTTGTGTACACGTGCAGTGAGCAAAGCAGGGTGCTCTTTAAAAGATCATTCACGGGGAAGAAATGAGAGCTCCGTGCAGCAAACAGCACCCAGCACTGCTCTGCCATCCCGGACCTGGCAGAATCTGATGGGCCAAGTGATTCATCCATCAAAATAATTTTCCAGAAAATCATGCTACTGGAAGATTATGCTTTTTATTAAAGGAAAATATCTCTCTTCATGTTCAGTACTTCTTGGCTTCGCCCCTGAAGTTTAAGCAAAATGTAAGACTCTGTTTTGTGGGGTTTTACGGTTGATTTAAAAGAATGGAACTGCAGGGTGTAAATTTGGAGGGGGGATTTTTATCCCAATGCTACGCAAAGTTCTGTTTTGTTTTTTATCAAATGTTAACATTTTAATAGAAAGCATAAGGATCTCCAACTTACCCTGGGGGAACAAGCTAACCCTTCTGAGGGAGGGAGTGTGGCATAAATGGGGACATTGGCTCCTCACAGAGTCTCTCTCTGACCAAGTAAGGTATAAAAGCCAGATATCACTCATGGATCTATGCCCAAGGACACCAAACATCTTCTCCATAACAAAGCTGTCTCCTCTGTGGCCCAAGCTGTCTCAGACACACATTTCTCCTCAACTGCATCAGCACAGGGCAGCCCCAAATTGGCACAGAGCAGTGCCATTCACACACACCCTTGATGGTGTTGAGTGGTCTTTCTGCTTTCTTAAAAAAAGAAAAAGAAAAAAAAGAATCAAAAAAGAGAGAAAAAAGAAAGGAAAAAGAAAAGAGAGGAAAAGAAAAAGAAAGCAACAATTGCAATCGAACATGCCTTGGTTCAGTAATGACTCACTTGATGGAGAGCACATTGTGTAGTGAGACCCAGACATTTTAAAAAATACAAATCTTTTCAGAACACTTTCTGGGTATTTTTCATGGGTGCAGGGAACATCAGTGCTCGGGTTCTGCATCCATGCAGGTCTCCCAGGGGTTCTGGGGGAAGCGGGGCAGCGCGATGAGGAGGAGGGCGATGCCGCAGACGAAGAGCAGCACGAAGGAGGCGCAGGCACAGGCGAAGGACCAGGAGTAACTGTACTTGATCCAGGCTGTCTCCTTGCTGTCAATCATCCTCTTCACGGATTGTCTCATGACTTCAACAGAGATGATGATGCAGAGACCTGAAGGAAGATAGGAGCAGTGGGTTGAATAACCAGCTGTCAATTTTTCATCCTTAATTAACCGCCTCATCTGTTGTTTTGCATACAGGAACTGCAGTGAGATTCACAGGTGAGTCACTGACTTCAGTGTTTGAAGGAACCAGTGCTCAGAGCTGCCAGGAGCTCTACCATTACTGAGGTCAGCCACTGACTTGTTGAGTGTGATCTTTCAGGCAGGCTTGGATGGGAAATTCAAAGTGGGGGAGGAATAATTGCATTCCCTGGGGAGCTTTTTCAGAGGTTGAGGAAGATTTTATATTGAGGTGACAATTTGCACCTCTGTCTTTTGCTCATTGTGGCATGTCAAAGTATTCCTGGCTCGTGTACAAGTGCAGTCTTCGTGTGTTTAGGAGACAATTGTGTATTTTGGCCCTGGATCAGCTGTTTTGTTGGTTTGAAGCTTAGTAAATGAGATAGAATACTGTGTGTCCCTGGTTCAGATTGGGACTGGTAGTGAATACACCAGAAGGGAGTGAATATACTTTTAAAGGGGATTGGAGAAAACACAGCCCAACTGCTGAACAGGACATTCTCACACCACACAGGGACCTGCAGTCTGTGGCCAGGAAGAAAATGCTCTCAGGGTGTTTTTAGAAGTGTCTCTGTCCCCTCAGGATCTATCTTAAGTTTCTCTGTGTTGTCCTGTGAACCAAGCACAGAAATGTGAGCAGCCCTGGCCGTACCTGCAAAGGTGTAGAACATGGATGCTGGCTTCAGCAGATAATCCCTCTTCTTCCTGAAGGACAGGAGCACGCAGATCGTCCCGATGATGGCAAAGCCAACACTGAAGATGGCAATGGCTGCAGCTGAGATGCTGTATTCTGCCAAAGCAAGAAAACCCAAAACCAAAAATGACACCGTGTGCACATTTTGAGCCTGCTGCCATCAGCTGTGGGGCTGTTGCAGTAGCTCACTCTGAGAAAAATAAGCACCCCTGACGCCGGGGAGAGGCTTTGGTGAATTATTTCCCTCAAGTGAAAACAGGGGCAAGTATTGGCCATGTGTCTTTTGAATGTGAAGGGTATAAAAGCAGAGCAGGAAGGGGAAAACACTTTCTGAACACCCCCTGAGACAGCCCAGGGCACCTTTGCTCATCAGCCCCCCTGTATGGGGCTGCTGGAGCCACTTTGGCTGTGCTGTGGAAATGTTCTTGTCAAAGCCTTGCTGGGCTCCATGCTCTGGTCCCTTCCATCAGCCCACACTCTGCTCCCACAGTAAGCAGACAGCTCCCTGCTGCATTTATCTGTGCTTTCTGCAGAGCCCTGCCCTGTGCACAGTGCTGGTGCTGTCCCAGAGCTGAGTGCCCCGTGGACTCAGCACCCAGCACAGCAGACCAGGGGTGCAGTGTTTGCACAGCTCATTTTTATTCCTTTGCCTTTACAACAGCGATTTCCAGCTCTGTAAAAAAACAGCTTCTTCAGGACCTGGGATTAAACCCTCCCCAAAAGTCCTGGCTTTTGTAAGCCATGTGCTGGACACTTCCCCCAGTCCAACACTGCTCAGTGCCTGGGTGGAGGGGGAGAGTTGCTAATTGAGTAATTGAGGCCTTCATTTGCATGTTGTGTTCGTTTTCAGATTAGTTTAACGTTTAACACATGTAGCCATGCATGAACATCACAGTGCCTGATGATATTTGCCTTTCAAGCCATTAAAAAAAATATCTCCCAGGCAAAATCATGAAGAATTTTTTTGCCTGTTACTAATTAGCTCCCATCCAAATGAGCTATTTCTGTGAAGGGGAACAGCAGATCACTCTTTGTTCTCACTGCTTTTCATATCACTGTTTTATTATCATTTTCTAAATGTTTCTCTTTTCTCTGTGCTGGAACTGCCTGAAAGTGTTTGTTTCATTGTAAAATCTTCTGCTGGGCTTAAGATTTTCTTTTTGCCCCAAAGAAAAGAAGTTCTTCCTGACTTTTTTTTTTTTTCTGAAGAAGAAATTCTTCCTGATTTTTTTCTGCATTGCCCTGAAGGCATTGGGTGCATTTTGAAGATCAGGTGGCTGGATCAGATAGCAGATAAGTGAGCAAAAGCAAGTGACTCAGATATATGCATTTTTATCTAGTTAAAATTCCTGTCTTTCCTGTCTTAGGAAGCTACTTTTTTTTACTTTTCAGGGTTTTTCACCATTACAATTTCCACTAGAAGCAAAGCAGATGAATACATGTAATATATTCAATGGTTTACATTTTCCACAGTAAATGTGTTGTGTTGCAAAGTGTGAAGGAGTTTGTCCCCAAAGAGAGGATGAGAAAGAGAGAGGAGCATGTTAGGGGAGCCCTCCAAATATTTGGACATATTAAATATATGAAATTTGTCCATGGAAGACAATATTGCTGTAAACACTGACAGTTCATGTCTTTGTAGGATCCCTGTTCCTTCCATTCATCGATTGCTCTATTTTTTACATGACTTTCATATAAAATCAATATGAACCATAAAATTCCTAATGGTCTTCAGAGAGCCTCTGCACTTCTTTTCAGGGTCAAGACACTGCTTGGGGTATGATTTATTCATTTAGGTTTTATTAATATCTTCCCCTTCAATGGCAAAGGCTGAGTGTCACGGATAGTGCCAATGCTGTAGAGTCATTTTTATGCTGGAAGGACTTTTTTCAGTTTTCCTGGGTATTGACATTGTTATATATTTGTGGGACAACTTATATAAAATCATGTTTATGGGTGTGATCATATAAAAAACTAATTGTCCCCAGGAAGCTGGGATTTGACCTTGTCCAGGGCATTTTCCACATTTTTACCAGCTGATGGTGCCTGTTAGAAATTCTGCTGCTTTCAGTGAAACCAGGGCTGAACCCTCATTTTGGGAACCCCTTTCCATTAGATCTTGTGTGCCCATCACTTCACAGAACATTAGGAAAATATTTTGGAATCATTCTTACCTTTCTGGGTGGTTACTTCAAATATCTCTGAGGTCTCTCCTGGAGTGAAGTGCTTGAAGTAGGAGCAGTTGTGGTCTGAAAGAGAAAAGGAAATTCAATTTTGTGCTCTTGGAAGCCTCTGATAAAATGTAGTTAAACTGAATTATCTTGTTATTGATGTACCAAACTTGCAGTGGTTTTGAGGCTCCCTACCCTTGGTGATACCCAGGAGCTGGGGTTGGATCTGATTTCCTTGGGAGCAGATGAGGACAGCAGACTCCAGCATGGACAAGGCTGAAGCCCCTTTTGTGTCCCTCTCAGAGCTGATTGCTCTCCTGTTTAAATTATGAATTACAGATGATTTTTCTCATCCTGTCTTTGGCCATCACACGTTTCTGCCTCTCAGTGTGGCAGCATTTCCTGGGGATGGGCCCTGCTGTGCCCACAGCTGAGCTGGCAGCTCCCTTCCCTCACCAGCCCACCCCAGTGGCATCACCCCATTGGTGTGTGGTGACCTTGGAGTGCAGACAGGGAGCATGGAGTGTCCTCATCCACCTTTCCCTAGAGAGGATGGAGTGTCCTCATCCACCTTTCCCTAGAGAGGATGGAGTGTCCTCATCCACCATTCCCTTCTGGCTCTTCCCTTCTGCAGCTCACAAATCCCTGTGTGGCAGTGGGGGGGTTCTGCTGCATGCAGGAGGTTTGCTGATCTGGGGGTCCCAGAGATGAGGCTGCTGCAATGCAGCAAAGCACATGGTGTTTTACTAAAATAGGGATCCTAATAGCTTTTTTTTTTTGGCTGTCAGTAAAAAAAGAACAAAGCAAAAAAGACCAAAGCTTTTTGAAGCCCAAGCAGTTGCCCAGGGAAGGGAAAGCTGAGTGAGCCAAGGGCAAAGAGGCTCTCATGCCAGGCATTATCCAAGTTTGATCCCATCAGAGCAGCCTGTTAAGTTAATTTGATAGGACAGCAGAGTTAGATAGAGGGAGCTTTATGGAGTTCCTCTGTCTGGACTTCACATGAGCAGTGCCAGGTATGGGGTGTTTGTAGGGGGGTTGAGAAGCAAGCAGGGATCAGGATTGTGGGGCAGGGGACTATGGGGATGAGAGAAGTTGTCAGCTGGGTCTCTCCATGGCCAGGATCCTTTTCCCTCCTCAGCCTGGGGAGGGACAGGCAGGGGAGCAATGTCACTGCTGTCACAGGAGGCTTCAGCCTCGGCCTCCAGCGGGATGGGAAGGCTCTGCTGAGGAGCTGCTGACTCGGAGCTTTGGCAGCAGCAGGCTGAGGGTGGAGGGTGTTCTTGCTATTTATAACTGATTTAATTGAGGCTTTGGAGGGGTGTGGAGCTGGGAGAACAGTTGCTCGCCAGGAATTTGGCTGGAAGGGTGCACTGGTGGGGACACTGAGCGGCGCCAGCCCCGACCGCGCCGTCCTGCTGGGCTGGGCTGGGCTGGGCTTGGCTAGGCTGGGCTCAGCACCTGCCCCAGCGCCCCTGCAGCACCCAGGGGGCTCCCTGGAAACAGAGCCAAGGCTGCCCAAAACACAAAAATAGGGGCCCCTTCCCTTAGGGGATCTCTTCTGTTAAATAAGTGAGCCCCAGCTTCCAGAAGATGCTGGGAAGAAGCCTGGGGGAAGTTGTGGCTCTCTCCACATCCAGGCTGCTCCAGCACAGGTGAAGCCTGGGTCAGGCTGGGTGCAGGACCATGAAGGGGCTGCTGGGGGTTTCTGCCTGTGAGCATTTCAGTGGTTCCTTACAGCATTCATTTCTCTGGCAGAAGATCCCTGGGATCTACCTGTTGGTTCTTGTGGTTTTTTTCCGTCATGTAAATGGTGGCTGCTGGAGTTAGTGACTCAGGGAGGATTTATTTTCCCTCTCCCAGGAGATAGGTAATTGCAAAGCAGCATTTTTGGGCCTGTTAGGGGAAGATTCCTCGGAGACACTCTTATCTACTTAAGTTTATAAGCTGACTTTTATTTCATCTGCAGATTCTCCTTGCTGGAGACAAGGTTAATGTTTAGCTCTGGAATCTCCTGACCTGTTCTTTATTATCCTTGCAAATGACTGGAAGAAATACATTTGAACTCAACCCTCTGTGACTCTAATTGTGAATTTTGAGCCTCAAAGCAGTGGCTGTGTGCCTCCACCAGCAACTCAGTGGTGGCAGAGGCTGAGCACTGTGTCTGGGACACTTTATTTTGGGATTGTTTGGTTTAGCTTTTCATTAATTCTCTAAAAAGCCTGACCTCAAAGGAACCCCCAGGCACACAGGACAAAGGTGGAGGCATCCAGACTTGATGTGGTGGGAGCACAGCACAGCTCTGTGTCCACTGCAGGGGAACCACATCAGCCCAGTCCACCCTCCATCCTCATAAACCTTTCAGAGGGGGACTTGTCTGCAGGAGATGGAGCTACCTCTGTCCCTTATGGCCCATAGCAAAGCTCTGCCAGTGTATGATAAAAGGGCTCATCACACAAGTGGGTTGGTGTTTCTGGAAAATGCACTTGTTGTGGGAAAATAGAACTAGACTTGTTTTGGTGAAATGCTGAACTGTTTTCAGTTTGAAGATGCTGCCATGCTCTGTTGGGCTGGGGATATCTGTTTCATCAAGTCTCTTATTCAGCAGAACTGAGGCCCTGCAATGGCTCTGGTGCCACCATGAATAGGAGAAAAGCCCATTTATGTCACAGGACATTTTTATCAGACAGGATTTACACTGGGGTTGATAATGGATGGACACTGTGTGGCAATCTTTGTTTCTCTCCACCCCAATTGCATTATCTCTGCCACGAGGTCACCCCAGTGTGCTGATGGGGACAGTCCAGGGGCTCTGTGGTTGCATGAACTTCAGGGTAGTAACGTGGTTTATCACAGAGTGTCCTCACCCTTCCAAGGCAGCCCCTCACAGCCTTCCTGCTCCCTGCCCCTCAGATCCATCACTCCTGGATGAAGCCGTGGGATGCAGGAGAAGTGCAATCCCACTGGAGTGTGGTTGAACCTTGGGGAGCTGCAATTTGGAGACTTTGTGAGGGAAAGAAAGGCTGGAAAGACCACGAGATGTTCGGGCCATGCAGAACTTTGGGTGGCAGCTGTCCCCTGTAAGCACTGGAGTGGCAGGCTGGGAAAAGGCTGGAGCCCACCTTGCTCTGGAACCTGAGATGGACAGAGCAAGGGGAGTTTGTGGCAGGGTGGATGGTTGGAAAATCCTGGGGTTTAATGTGGGGTTTCCACTTGTGGTGAGTTTAGGAGGCAGGACCTTAGAGGATGTGTTAAGGTGAGGGCTGAGCCATGGAGGGGGCCAGGCCAAGGAGGCCTTTGACACACAGAGAGTTTTGGAGATGGTCTCTCTGAGCAGTTTCATTTCACACCTGTCTGGCTGGGTGAGTCTCCTGTAACAGGGAACAGAGCCCTGCTGACAGCCCATTTGCTTCAGCACTTCTCCTCCCCAGTTGCCTGTGCTCAGGTTCCTGCATTTACAAGGACCTGTTGAAGCTGTTGAACATCCCTGCTGCTGCCCAGATCACAGGAGCCACTTTTCAGGACAGCACCAGCACCAGGGTTATGGGCAGTGACACTGAACTGCTTTTACAGCTGGTAGTAAAATGCACCAGTGCCCACTGACAACAGTTAAAAATGTCTCAGTATTAATTTGAATTTGCCTGATTTTAACAACCATCTCCTTGATCTTTTTATTTGTTACAGCAGGATGCTGAACCCTTTTCAATTTGTCAACACCCGCGGATGGGTGCTGTAAAATTTTAAACCTCTGCCTAAATCACAGCCCTGCTTTGTGGACTATGAGCCAAGTCATCCTCCCCCCTCTGCACTGTGCTGAGCTCAAAACCTAATAAATAACGTTAATCATGCCATCCATTTCCTCCACAGGGAGCGACTGGTAAATGGTTATTAATTCAGTGATAAATTCTGATGCCTCTTTCCCAGTCCTGGCAGTAATGTCTGGTTATATCTCATGATTTTCAGGAAAAGCAGCGCCTGCATCTGCTCTTTTACTGCGCGTTTGTTCATTCACATTTTCTTGGCTGCTGCAGGTTTCTCAACCCTGGTGTTTCCCTGCTGACATCCCTTCCCAGAAGTGTGAAATCAATCGAGCAGGAGCCGTGTGGCCACAGCCTCACTCAGCAGCCCCAGCCCCGGGGCTCTTCTCCCCTCCCCTGGCTCTGATCCTTTCCCGGCTAAAACAGGGATGAAGGTATTTATGTTATAAATGAGGTGCGAATTTCACCCTCTGGAACATGATTATGACACAGGCTGTCATCCGAATTCCCAAATATCTTTAAAAACTGGATGAGCCAGCTCTGGCGTGGGGGCCAGCCCAGCCCCTCCATAATTCCCAGTTCCTCTGTGCCTGGCGGAATGCGGCGCTGGGATGTGATTCAACGTCTGTGCAAGCACATGCTGATGTCTGTCAAAGATAGTGGCTGCTTTCCTGTGCCCTGCCTGCGAATCTGCTTTGTGCAGACAGCTGGATATTTATGAGTTTTATATTTACCCCACGGTCGTGCAGTTTTTGCTGTTTATCCACCAATTTCTATTGTTTTTCCTTTTGTGGGAGTGCTCTGAGCGTGGGGGAAGGCGTGCAGCGAGGAATACGTCTCTAGGCACGTAAGTACCTTCCTGAGAGACATTAAGCATATGGATGACACACTCCCAAGTTTGGTTAGAGGCAGATCCACATGCTGAGGCTCAGCTCCTCTCTTCACAACATGTAATTTGGCCAAAGAGATAAAGAATTGCAGTAATACAGGCAATATACAGTCAGCCCAAGCAGGAAGATTTTTCACAGGAAATTTTCAAATATGTGTTAACATATATTTCATTTCAAGCAGTGAGTCTAACACGAAGGCAATCCTGTTATTTCTGTTCTGGAAAGCATCCAGTACCCTATAAGCCTTCTAAAAAAGCAGCGTGGCTCAGTCACAGAGGGAGTGTATTAGTGCAAACGGCGCGGATGTTGCTGACTTGGCAATCAGCAAAAACATAATGAGCTCCTTTAGCCATGGGAAGGGAGCAGCCTTCCCGGAAAGCTGCCGTGCCCACTGCCCTCCCCATCGATTGAACTGCAGGTGGAGACGTGTGTGGGAGCAGCTGCCTCTGGTGAGAGGTGAGGAGGCACCCTAAGTCCTTGAGGAATTGATTCAAACTCCGTTTATGACTCTTTTTTTCTGGAAGTTGACAAACCATCCTGCAGGTCCCTCTCCCTCCCTGCCCTGAGGAATGGCTGTTATTGGAACAGTTCAGAGACAGCCCAGTGCCCACCGTGGATGGGCTGTTCCTCTGGGATTATATGGATCTGGAAATCCTACAGATCCAGCTGTGTTTGGTGGACCCGTAAATCCTCTCTCTTGCCCGCTGCTGTCAACATGCCTGTAGGACCCTTGGCTGGGGTTCAGCAAGATTCCCTCCATCCCAATCTCCCTCTGTGATTCCCACTGTGCCCAATCCTCCTCCCCTTCTCCCCACCACTGTCGCCGCTGCACGGGAGACTCAAATATGGTCACAAACAGACCAAGGCAACACAGCAAAGCAATCCCAGCAGGAGGGATGGCAACGAGGTGTGTTTGCACACCAGCAGGAAAACAGCCCCATGCATCCCATCCCAAACTCAGTGCCAATTTTCCTTCTGCCGTGAGGGACATGAAGCCTATTTTCCTTTGCCATGTCGTCCAACCTCCTGAGCAAAGCCTGCTGTGAGTCCTGATGTGTGCTCACGTACCTCCTGGCAGGCTGATGGGCCCACAGCTCTTCTCTTTGGGACCTTGCTCCTGCATGAAAATCCTCTTGGTGCAGAGTCTCCAGAGCCCGAAATGCGCCGCCTCGCAGGTGGTGGTGTTCTCCTCCACGCTGGGGCTGAGCACGGCCCAGTGGTCAGTCACCACGGCCGCGAAGAGCAGCGAGATGCCCACCAGGATCACGGAGAACGTCAGCCGCACCTTCAGGGGTTTGCTCTGGTCCATCTCGCTCCGGACCGGCGCTCCCGGCGGAGCGCGGCGGGGGATTCGCGAGGGCTCCCGAAATCCTGGCTCATCTGAGTGCCTGCAAATGTCAGCCCCGGGCCGCGGGCAGCTGCTGGGCTGTGTCAGGAGGCTCCCAGTGCACAGCTCAGCTTTCGGCCCCGTCCCACCCGGGCTGTTTTGGATTCCCACGCCCGGCCGGGCGGGCGCTCGCTGGAGCGGCTGCGGCCGCTGCGCAAGGGCTGAGGTCTCTTGACTTGCAGCATGCCCAGAAATAGGCATTAATAGGATGATTAACTTTTCAGCGAGGTTATAAAAACATCTGTGTTTATAATAGTGCTGGGCCTGAGTGCAGACTGATCCTAAACAGCGTAATAGCCCTGGAGCCCTGTCACCCCATGCCTGCAGCTCGCAGGAGCTCAGAGGTGGACCGGCCTCCAGAGCCCAGAGCTGTGGCAGAGAGTGATGAAATAAGCCAACTGCTCTATTTATTTGTTTGTTTTCATTATAGTTATTTTTATTCAAAGTTTTTATTATAATAATTTTTAATTAACCTGAACTGTTCTGAGTTGTTGGGGATTTTTTGTGGATTCCAGTTTTTTGTTTCTTTATGTTTTTGTTGTTTTGCTTTTTTTGTTGTTAGGTTTTTTTGTGTCTTTTATTTTTCCTTTTTCTCTTTCTAATGCAATATCTCTCAAATACTTGTTTGCTTTCCCGTCAACCAGGTTCCCCTTGATGCCTGCACTAACTCCAGCAGCCACCCAACACATCCATTCCTTTCTCCAGAAGTGACTTCTCTTGCCTTAAGCCCAGATTGCTGGGTCTGGGCCAGCCTCTCTCCTTCCCTTTGATATTTCAGCTGATTGTAAAGCCAATTTGATGGTAATGTCAATGCAGAGGCCACTGTGGAGGTGACATTACAATTGTGATGTCAAACTGAGGAGGGTGACAGTATCTGAATGTTAAAAGAATGGTTAAAAAAATGCCAGTGGAAAGCTGCAAATATCATTGTGTCAAGATAATGTCAGAGCTACTCCAGTCCTGCTTTATTAACACCCTAGTTTGATGTCAAAATAAAGGTGCAGAGGTGTCAGCTGAGGTTGATGAGGACAATGTGGAGCAAGGAATTAAAGTGTAGGGAGGGCATGGGAAAGGGAGAGAAAACAAAGTGTAAATTAAAAAATATTGGTCCAAAATAAGTAATTGAAGTATAACTTGGGTTAACATTACTCTGCTTGATGTGGGACAGGAATGGCTTAGACACCTCTGTGGGGCAGAGGGACATGAGGGCACCCAGGATTGGCATCTGGAGCCCCATTCCTGCTGGGATGAGGGAACTGTGGGCAGGAGTGAAGGCACCTGGTGCAAAATTGGAGGGGAAGGGGACCAGGGAGGGCAGAGGGGACATGGAGCAAGGCAGGGACCAGGGACCACAGACACATCCATGCTGGGGCTGGCAGAGATATTAGAGGCTTCCATTTAAACCAGAACCAAGAGTGAAAGCAGAAAGTCTTAAAGGGAGCAGACTTTAAGCCAGAAAAGAAACACATTAAAGTTGTAATGCCTTTTCCTTTGAAGTAGACTCTTGTTAAATTTCACTAGACATCAGTTGATCTCAGGAGCTGCATCTCAACTTCAATTCCTTGATACTACAAACTCCACAGGTGGAGCAGAGGGAAGTGAATGTGTGTTTGCAAATGTGGGCACAAAGTGAGGCTCTGGTTGCTGAGACATCAAGTGCTAATGATCCTGCTTTAGACTAATTACTACCTACAAGGACTGCAGGGGTGGGAACTCATTAATTTTTTTCATTGGTGTTGGTCTTTGTGCCTCTTCCAGCGTTGGCTGGAGTCACACTTTTTGTTCTCATTTATATCCTTCATTCTGGAGAAGTTCTATGGGTTTGGTTTGGCTTTGAGCTTCCTAATTTCCAGGAAACAACTGAAGTGAAATCAGAAGTGAATAATTGATCCTTCCCTACTACTGAGTGGAGCTGGGAGTGTGAACAGGCTTCAATGAGCCCCAGCATGGGCAGCAGTGGCTTCCCAAGCTCACATTGCTGCAGCTGAGGTGAAACACTCTCCCCAGAAATGACCTAGAACTGCCAGCCCATGGGGAAAAAAAGGGGTTTGTGGGTTGATTGTGGGCATTTGGCAAATGCAGAAACAAAACAGATTTCTGGAGGAGCACAGGACTAAAGCAAACCCTGGAAGTTTTCTGCAAATCCTGAAGACCATGATACCTAATCCTCTGGGAATGGTTCCTGCAGCCTCCCTGTGTCAGCTGGTAAATATTCACATTTAAAAATCGATATCACATGAAATATAAACAGACTATTAATGAGAACCTGTTGGAAAGCGAGGAGGGCCGCAATTAGCTGCACTTTAGCAGCAGCAAGTGAGGGACACAATTCTTTTTCTCTTCTGGAGAAAATGCCAGAGGAGGTGTCTGAAGCCCAGCTACTGTGTTGATTTTTTCCCTGGCAGAGGTGGTGACTTGGCTCTGCTCCCCAGCACTTGCACTCTTCTGTATTTCCTTCAGGCCAGCCTCAGCATTTACCACAACCAGATTAACCTCACTCTGTGGTTCCCTGCCTGCAGAACCCCATCCCAGTCAGAATAACCCAGAGAGGGGGAGGCAGCACCTGCTCTGCTCTCAGCTCAAATGGGAGTTCACAAAGAGCTTTCTTCAAGCAGGGTCTCCTCAGGAATATTTGGGCTCCCCAACCTTCATTGCCCCAGCGTGGTGAGACCACTGGGATCGGGGTGGGGTCTGCACAGCCAACACCTGGGAATGCCTCCGAGAGCTCCCCGATTCTGGGGTGGCAATCATGGAACACCAGAGCTAAATGTGTGTGTCTGGCTGGCTGTTTTATTTTTCAGTAGGCTCCCACCCTGCTGTGTGTAGCTGGCCATCCCTGCTGCCCCTGTGAGTGACCCACAGCTCCGAGCTCCCAAAATACCGCGGGCAGCGCCGGCTGTGCCGCTGGGGAAAGCGATCCTGGCTCTGGGAGCTCGGCAGCCCCGGCTGAAAGCTGAGCTGGGCTGCAGGCAGATGCACAGCCTCTCTGCAGAAATCCTTGGTTCTCTGGGCTGTGTATGGGGCTGGTCTGGCTGGAGCCCGAGCCCACCCAGACCTGCATGGACTGAAGGTGAAAGACAAGAAGCGCCCGTCCCCACGTGGGGCGAGGATCCTGTTTATTGGCCTGGGATGGGACACTGCTGGCCACAGCCACCACCCGGGCAGGAAAGAGTCTGAACCTGGACCTGCAGTGGGGTTTTGTACCCCAGGGGATGGGGCAGGGAGAGAGGACCGCGGGCAATGGGATAACACTGGGGTGGGAGTGGGGAGGGGATCCATGGGGCAGAGCAGCAGGAGTGCATGGGGAGACCCCATGTGATGAGGAAGGGGAATAATCTACATGACATACCACACTCTGTAACATTTTCCCCAACACCCAATACAATCACCACAACTAAATAAACTATTTAGTGCAATACAACACCTCTCCTTTCCCTTTGAGTTTTTAGACACAAGCACTGCCCGTGTCTGTTGGTTCTCTCATCCCAAGGAAATGCCACATCTCTTTTTTCCACTTTCTGAAGCCTGTCTCCGCTCCTCCCTCCTCAAACATCACCACTTTTCCCAACACCCCTGCTCACAGCGGGGCAGCCACAGCTCCTGGGGTCACCATTTACCCACTTAATTATAAATGTGGGGAAAACCTTTATTTATTTCAGTCAAAGGGAAGCAGCTTTGGTCCTGAGCTTTAAATGGCTTCAGTACCGCGTGTCAGAGGCGTTTGAAAAGATGAATCCTCTGCCTCCCTCCAGACGTGCCAATTCATCATGAGCCTGGGAGAGGTGGGCAGAGACAGGCAGCCCATCCTCATCTTTGTGGAGTCTGGAGGCTGAGGAGCTGGGAGGTGAAGTTGAAAGGAGTACTTGAGGAAGGAATGCTGTCTGTGATTCGGGGCTGTCTGGGGTGGGCAGAGGCTGCTCAGCTGCTGAGCCGCGCTCGGCACCGCTCGCCCCGCTGGGTTCTGACCAGAGCAGGGCTCTGTGGGGCTGCAGCACCTGGGCCAGGCTTCCTCTGGGCAGGATGGGCAAGATCAGGGAGAGGAGGATCGAGGTGAGGTCATAAGAAAGCTCATAAGCTGGAGGAAAGCTCAGGCTCAGGGAGGTACTTCAGAGCACACTGGGTTGTTTCCCTCAAGGGTGGCTTGCAGTGGCCTCTGGCCACCACACCAGACTCAAACTGGGCACTGAGACCACAGTGTGTCTCATATGGGGCAGGTTTAAGCTGTTAATGAGAAGGTTTTTCATATTTTTCAACCAACTAACTGAAAATATTGTGAAGATAGCTTATCTCATGGTCTGCCCAGGGAGGTGATGGAGTCACCATCCCTGGATGTGTTTAAAAAAAGACTGGATATGGCACTCGGTGCCAGGGTTTAGTTCAGGTGTCAGGGAACAGGTTGGACTCGATGATCTTGAAGATCTCTTCCAACCTTGTGATTCTGTGATTCTGTGATCTTGGAGATTTTGTGGTCTCTGGGACCACAAGAATAATTTTATCTTCTACTGGCTCCCAGTAACATGGCCAGCTGCAATCAAACAGTGAAAAACATGAAAAAATAACCTGAAATCCCTGCTCAGAGAATTTGGAAATTTAAAATCTATATACCTTTCTCCACACAAAACAAAATACATTTAAAATGGTTTATTTAAAAAGTAAGGATTAAGTACATTATACATGGTTGTGATTATACCAGTAGAACTGAAGCACAGTGGAAATAACACTTTAGAACTGCAGACAGAAATGTAGCCTCAAGGGACATGATATATTAGCCCTTGTGGATATGTGATCCATACAGAGAGAAAAAGAAACAGAAAAATAGTTTATTGTTAGATGTCTGGGCAGCTGAAGTGATTTCTCCTTTTATTCCTATTGTGTATGAGAAACAAGGAAGAGAGAGCTCATGGTATACCTGAAATTTTGTTTCTTGGAAAGCCAAATCTGATCTTATAGCATTTATATTTTTTTTAGTTCTGTTGCTACAGTATGTTATATACCAAAAGACTGATTATTGTTAATGATATGGTTTTATGGTATCTGCAGGCCTTGCTGGGAAATGGGGCTCATTTGTCCAATGCTGTCCAGGGAAAGCAGAGAGATGTGGAAGAACAGACGGTTTTTTTGAACTATCACTGAGCATTTTCAAAGTCTGGGCACAATCTAACTCTGTTCAGATAGATCAACCATGGAGCAAGACTGCTCATGGGCAGGAATGCTGCAAATTTTTCAGTTTTGTCAGAATCAAAGATTTTCATGGGAAAGGACTGGAGTTTTGAGTTTTTTGAGGGTTTTTTGTGGTTTTGTGATTTTGTTTTTTGTTTTTGTTTGTTTTCTGGAATTGTCAAATGAATTTTTTTGGTTTTGGCTTAGGTTGAACAATTTACTGCACTGCAATTTAACTGCTGAGTTGTCAGTCACAGCCCTTGTTGTCCCACAGGACAAAAACTCTGGTCCCTGTTATGTCCACATGACTTTGTTCCCTGTCCACACCCCATGAGCATCTCATGATCCCTACTCCAGCTCCATTTCTTGAAGGTGCCTGCTGGAGAAGGAGCAGATGCTCCAGCTTGGACCAAAGCAGGGCATCACTCCTGGAGAGCTGCTGGACCCAGCCCTGCCCTGGGGGATGAGGCTCTGGCAAAGAACAACATCCCAAAACACTCAGCAAGACTTTTTTTTTTTTTTTCCTGCCAAAAATACTGCATGTGCCTCTGCAGGTCTGAGCTGGGCTGAAGAAAAACCTTAGAGTTTGTCTGGAATCAGATGGGTGGTTTGAAGCACATTCACTGGAGAACGACGACTAAAAGAACAAAACCCACGTGTGGAGCAAACCTCACACTGTCCACTTCCAGTTCAAGGTACATGAGTTTAGAGAAACAGCCTACATCTAACTCCTGGTTTGAAAGGGAATGGTTTTATTCTTAATTACAGTAAACACAGATGAGGACTTAGTTCTAACTATTAGTTTTTTAACACAGTGGGAAACAAATAGTTCTGGGAAATTGCACTTGAAAAATACATTGACTATAATTAGATGTAAATTAATTAGCACTTAGTATGACACACTAATGAGACAGAAGGTTGGTTTTTTTTCATTGCAAACTTCTACTTCTATCATAGCTAATCAAAGTATTTTAATATTACGAAGTCTCAAAAAGTAGGAAATAATTTATTGTTTGAAAGCATAAAGATTCTTGTAAAAAAAACCTTTCATCAAGAACTTTAATAATTTTAGAACCCTTTTATGTTGTCCTAGCCGAAAAGTAGGTAAAAAAGTTTTTTTTTCTGCCTCTGTTTGATTTTTTTTTAAAAAGCTTGTGTAACATCTTTCTCCATAGTGTGTTGATACAGAAAGTAGCACAACATTTTCTAGTTTTAAATCATTCCCATCGCTCCATTCGCTTTAGCTCTCAGAGTTCAGAGGTTTGAAAAAAGGATCCCAGCGGAGTTTTAACCTGAATGGAAACTCTTAATGAGCAGGGATGAAGGCTCCAACCCACCCCTGCCAAAATAACGATGTGGCTGTGCCAGGCTGAGGGCCAGGCAGAGCTTAACAGTGACTAGGGGAAGACTCTCACTTAAAATTGAGAATTGTGTCTTGGTTCTTGCAAGGAGAGAGGCTTGAGTAGGTTTCTCTGGGGGGAGAGGGGGTTCAGCTTCCTTTTTGGGATGTTAAGGCAGCTTCTCCGGGATTTCCCTGGAGGACTTGGTTCCACCAGCTGAAAGCCTCATATCCAAACCACCACTGAGTCTCTGGCCCTGGGGCCATCATAGGATAAATTAAGACTAAAGAGGTTTTAACAGTTTGGCTGAGATCTCCCACTACCAGTGACCCAAACTTTCCAAATTATGGATTTTTTCTTGTCACCACTTGTCTAGTGTTCTGCTAGCAAAGATTTTCTGGGCAAAGATGATGGGGATATTCAAAGGAATCTGCAGGAATTAGATGCTCCTCTCTCACTGCATCTAATTCATCTGAAGGGAACTGGGCACCTCATTCTCATATGGCTTGGTTGAGTGGTCACTAAAATCAGCATGAATACTATTAAATTAAATTACCTTTGAGTCAGGCCATCGAGCTTTGAGATCCAAGCCTAAGTATAAAAACTGAAAGCAGGAATTTATAAGAAAAGAAAATAATACTTCAGACTCTTTTAGAAACATACAGAAGCAAAGGGTACAAATTAGTTCCCTCCTTACGTGATGCATAGAGTTTGCTGTGGGCTCTCTGCACGTAAGTAGATGCATCATTACAAAATAAATTAAATTAGGTCGAACCACCATTTCCATCTAAAAGCAACTATACCTTGCACCATGCGGCACTTAATTCATAATAAAAAGAGTCTAATAAATATCTCATAAACAGTGATTTTTTTTTCCTTTTTTTTTTTTTTTTTGTTGGTTTTTTTTTTTCTTTTGTTCTGTTTAAAAAAATACAAAGTTGTCATCTGCTCTGTTAACACTCGGCTCCCGTTGCTGCGGGGAGTTTCGCGAGTCCGGGCGCGTTTCTTTCTCTTCTCGTTGCTCAGAGATCTCCGTTTCCAGTAGCGTTAGTGTTGCACTTGTGAAGCGTAAGGAAATCAGGAGCGCGGTGGTGGGGCAGCGGCAGCTCAGCCCTGCTCCCCGCCGCGCTCGGGGAACTCTCCAGGGGCTCCTGACAGCCAGCACTCAGCACCTTGCCGGATCAGGCACTAGGGCTCGTCGAAATGAGAATTCAAGTTTTCTAAACGTTAGGCAAGAAATGATACTTGCAAATTAGGCTCAAGTCCCACCTACTTTAATCTTTTCCCCTTTCTAGGTGTTTCAAGGCGCACCCACCCTCTGCTCCTTGGCCTGTGTTGCCCCAAGGGATGCCTTACCCCAGGAATGGGAGACCCCCTTCCCACCCCATCAGGGAGTCTGTAATGCTCAGTACGTGGGTGCTCTACGGTTTCAGTGGCACAGGTCAGTTTTAGAAAGTGTTGCCTTCAAAAATATTTTCTTTTTTTTCTTTTTTCTTTTTTTTTTTTTTTTGAAAGAGGCAAAGCTTACGCCGTGTTGAAGGAAAGTGGCTCACTTGATGAGTAGCTCATTTTCATCCTTGGGCTTGGTTATAAATTATATTTGCAAGTTTTTATTAAGGGATCTCAATATTAGAAAAAAAAAAAAGTACAACAAATTTTCTGTAATCCTTTAAAACACACTGGTGGCCAGTCTTTGCAGTTTCTCCAAGACTGTGTACACACTACAAAAGTGCAGGAACATGAACTGCCTTCATCTTGTGACACCAAGAACGGAAATAAACAAACTCCAAATAGCTTCAAAAAAAGCTACGAGCGTGTAAATATCATTATGTTGGTCCAGAGGATCTCCACTTGCTACCTCAACACATGCCACAATTAAAGAGGTGAGAGGGTATTTTAACATCGCTCCTGACTGATCCATTCTGTTAGGCCATCTCTTCAAAAAGCACGAGGAAGGAAGGTGCTTCAAACAGGCGTCGTTCTCCTGTTGACCATGTTGACGTGGAGTCCTTCCTTAAATTCCTTCTGGAGGAAGTTGTGGACCTGCAGGAAACTGGCTTCTTGGTCTGCGTTGTAGCTGGCAGCCGTGGTAACCTTCAAAGGCTCCCTGGAAAGGGTGTACATGGAAATTTCGTTCATGGGGATGGTGCCTGCTATCTTCATGCCAACTGGAGAAATGTCCCTGGATGGAGAAGGCTCCGTGGAGCGGGAGCTGGATCTGGACCTCCGCCTCCTGTACCTATAGCTTGGCATCCTGGCATAAGGAGAACTGGAAGAAGTCTTAAGGAATTCCCTCTTGGTCTTAAACCTCAGCTCTTTGTTCTTCTCAATATAAATGTTCACAGCCAGAACACCTATGGTTTCGGCCACAATAAAAGACAAGGCTCCAAAATAAAAAGACCAGCCATAGTTGTAGTGGTTCTTTTTGTCCTCATCTCGCTTGTCACTTGGGTCACCTGCATTGCTCGAGATGTAGACAATGATCCCTATGATATTACTTAGACCTGGAGGAAGAAAAACATAAATCAGTGTTTATGTGGCTGGGGAGATAAAATTCAAGCCACATTACTTTCTGGACCTGAATGGTTCTAAGACTGGGACAAGGAAACTTTATTATATATATATATTTACTCTTACATTTATCTCAAGGATTCATTTATTCCTGAAAAACAACCAATAGATCAAAATATGGATCACGTGTGCTCACATGGATCCCAAAATGCTCAGCAGGACTTTTTCCCATCTCTTCATTGCCACAGTGGAGAAGCAGCAGCTTGTGGGAGCTCACTAATATTGTGAGTGGGATTCTAACAACCAGAAGAATGATAAAAATACATTTGGAGCTCAGGGCTATGGCTGTTCACCTTGATCAAAATAAGTTCTCTTCCACCTTGCTGAATTTTCATCTAAATGCTGCATGCTTAATCCAGGCTGCAGGGAGAGCTATTAACAATGGGGCTGACTCTCTCAGATGTTTCTAGTGTGAAAAACAGGCTCACCTATCAGAGGTGAATGTTTTCTGCCTTCATATTAAAAAAAAAAAGGCCGAGGTATAAGGGATGCCTCATTCATCTAATGTTTAATACATTTTAAATAGCGTAAAACATGCTTGTTACTGAATTTCACTTCCTTCTGCAGGAAAACCAAAAACTTTTCTAGAATATACTGATTGTGGGGCTTCAAGAACATAATATTGTCTTGAGAAATTTGCCTGGTGTGGTTTTGTTAACGCCCTCAGTCCAGGAAAGGGGTGCAGGGAAAGCACTGCCAAGGAGCTTTTCCAGAGTCTTTTCCAGCTGAAAACGGCAGCACTTCTTAAGAACTCAATTTAAACAGAACATACCTGCTGCAACAAAGAGAATCCCAGCGCTGAGAATAATGTTGTTTTTGCTGTTGTAAATCCTTCCTGCTCCGACACAGAGTCCTCCCAGCAACAGCAAAATTGTGCTTAGGATGGGGAACACGCTGGAGGCACGGACGATGCCTGCAGGGAGACAGGTAGGAAGGGAAGACAGAGCAATCACTTTGGGGGCCTCCTCGGGTGCAAGTGTGGAGATTAGAGTCTCAAAATCCCTGTTTTCTTCCTAAAATCGTTAAGAAGAATGATATAATAGATCCAGAGAATTGTTAAGGTTGAAAAAGACCTTTAAGATCATCAAATCCAATGGTGAAACCAGCACCTCCACCATGCTTACCACTAAACCATATCCTTGAGTGCCAGCCACATTCACACATTTTTTGAACATACTCCTGTTCCAGTGCTTCATAACCCTTTCAGCAAAGAAATTTTTCCTAATATCTAACTTATTAACATTTTTTATTCCTTTCTGCTAGAATTATCACTGATTCTGCATTTCTGGGCATGTTTTTGGGACAACAAAGCCATGAGGTGGCCAGTATGACACAGATTCTCAACTGAGTGGTTTTAATCTTTTGAGCTTTCTCCCAGGAAGTCCAGCATTATTGGCACTTTCTGATGCCACCGTGTGCAGAATATTTCAGGCAAAGCATGAGGTAAGTGACAGTAAGACCCAGCATCACGTAGGGAGCAGCAGTGAAAAATTCATGAGCTGGCTATGAACCCTACAACGTTTGGGACAGCTGGAGCAGATGGATCTGTTCCGTGGTGCACACACAAGGTGAGCAAATTACAGCTCTTGAAGTCAGCAGCATCCACGTTGCCAGCAAGCACAGCTAATAATCCCTTTTTCTTTTGCTGGATATTAAGGACATCGAAACCTTTCAGATTTCTAAGGAAGGAATTTTAACAAGTGTGTCTTAGATGTTTGTGTTTAGTTTCCCGACAGCAAAGTAGTCATTTAAAATTCGGCATGCTTCAGTCCATTCATCAGCGTATAAAATCCCCCACAAAAATATTAAAACACCACTTCAAGCCAGCTTTCAAAGTCGGGTCACAACAAGACAGAGCAGCAATCGACAGGGAGGCGGCAGGGAGGGAACAAAAGGGCTGAGAAAAAATAAACAAGCACGAGAGGAGAGATGTCTGTATTGTAAAAACCAAAGGGGTAAAAGCTGGCAGGGGTTCCTGAAAGGCAGAGTGAGGAGTTTTATTGCTGTAGAGAGAGGATTTATTTTTTAAAGAAGGGGAGATAAGGTGCTGAATACTGCTGTGGAAAATGGGATCACCCTGAAGCTGGGGAGAGGCGAGGGCACGGAGGGGAGCCCTGGCAGAGCGAGGGGTGCCAGGCTGGGGGGATCCTAAGGCGAGTGGGAGTCTGAGGCTGCTGTCACAGTGGCATGGAAACCCCACGGCAGGCTGGGAGGCCGCGGGCACCCCAGGGCTGAGTGAGTGGAGAGGAGCAAACGCCATCTGGGCCGCTGCGGTGCCGTGAGCGCCGCGGTCTCTCCGGGTGCATCCTCCTGGCTGACACGCACGGCGAGCGGCGCCCGCTTCCCCGGGAGGAACGGGCAGATGTTCCAGCTGCTGCTTTCTCATTTCGCTGTCGATGGTCACGGCGTTCCCGACTCGGCGAATCGCTTCCTAACGATTCCCCTGGTCACTGGTGGCAGAGCTCCCAGCGGCTGCGGGAGGGACGGGGCGGGGGTTCCGCAGCAGCATCGCTCCCTGCGCCCCGCTCCGCCCGCGCCTCGCAGGGACGGTGCGGACACAAACCCAAAAACACAGCGCCTGCCTGGGAAGCTTCTGCCTCTATCGATCGGCAAGGGCGAGAAAAGTCCATCCTTTCCCGAAGTGGCAGCGTCGCTGCACGTGTCCTTCACAGCTGGGGCATTTTCCAGCCGGATCTGAAGCCGGGCCAGGCGGGTGCATTGCTATTCAGACAGCGTCCTGCAGGAACTGCCAAACCCAACTGATGTGAGTGGGTGTAAGGTCTCTGGTCAAAGCCTGGTGAGAGGTGAGAGCCTGTTCCCTTGGCCTGGGTGTATCCCCACGTGTGTGGTATGAATTAACAGCGCTTTGGCTTTTGGGTCAGTTTTTCAGTCAGTTGTTAGAAAAAGATTCTAAGTCAATCTCTGCTGCCGGACTTTAAGGCACCCCAAATCTCTGTCTCTCAGTTTTTGTGCCATGGCTAAAGGCTTAAAATCTCCTCTGGCCCACCCTTTCTGGATATTGCTTCCTGCACTTTATGGTCATGCTGTTTATAATGATTTCAGTTAAATCAAAGAGCTTTCCTAAAATGCTTCAGTGATATCATTGGAAGGAACTTGTCAGATGTACCAAATACAGGGGGTGGTTTATTCTATTTGTACTAATAAATTTCAGAGATAATTTTTCTATATGCAAAGAGAAACAAAACACTCAGTGTTCTTTTCCTGAAAAATTCCACAGTATATTTCTTCTTACAATGTGTACTTTTAGCTCTGAAATTTCAAAGGAAGCTCATAAGGTACCACGTAGAATTTACATATGTCTCCTGATAGTGGTAATAAAGTGACAGCACATCAAAAAACATTAAGGCAATCTGGTTTTTGCTTTCTCCCTGGCTTTTCTCCCCCCCTTGTTTACCGTCCTGTCGGTTTGCATCGCCCGCTGTGCACCGCTATGTGTGGTGACACCTCCTTCGGTGGAGCCGCGGCGCTGCTCCTCCCCATGGGGCTGCAAACCCTGCTCGGCTCGGGCTTTTAATCTCCAGCAAGGCAGGAGCCGAGGGAATGGCTTTGAAAACAGGATGCTCTAACATGCAGGGAGGAAGGGCATGGAAGTGTAGAGATGTCCCTGAAGCAGGGTCCCCCTGCTCAGAGCAGCAGAGCCCCGACATCCCCAGCGCACAGTGAGGATGAGATCCCCTTCTGCAAAGGGAGAAGGGATGAGATCCCCTTCTGCAAAGGCAGAGGCAACTGGGCTTCGTGCGGCGCTGGAGGGGAGCAGCTTGGGTTTGTGTGCCCAAAGGAATGTGGGAGAGGAGGGAAGCAGGAGACAGGGATGCAGGAGACAGGGAAGCAGGAGACAGAGATGCAGGAGACAGAGATGCAGGAGACAGAGATGCAGGAGACAAGGATGCAGGAGACAAGGATGCAGGAGACAGGGAAGCAGGAGACCAGGGATGCAAGAGACAAGGAAGCAGGAGACAGGGAAGCAGGAGACAGGGAAGCAGGAGACAGGGAAGCAGGAGACAGGGAAGCAGGAGACAGGGAACCAGGGCGCGTTTGCCGCTGGGGATGCGGTGGCAGCCCGGGGCTCTCTGTGCTGGCACTGGGACATCTGCTGCTCGCTGGGGCCCTGCTCAGGCATGTGAGGGGGATGTTTTTAGACCCACAGATGGGTGTGTGTTGCCACGGGGAAGGTTCAATAGGAAGGGTCTTGTCTGAGCTCCTCTGCACGTGGCAGCTTTGCACCACGCTGTCGTTCGCTTGGTTTTGCAGGGAGCAGCTTGAACACCAAGGGGTTCCCTAGACCAAAGTCTCCCAAAATCAGTAATTTTTGTCACTGATTTCAATGGGGTTTTGAACCAGGGCTCGATCCTGCTAGTACTACAGTGTTTCCATTTCTCTGAAGCCTGCATTAAACTGGGGGCTGTGGAAGAGGCTGAGACCCCTCACGCTGCTGTTTCAGGAGCTCGAAATACATGAGTGTGGGTGCCTCTGTCTAAGCCAGGCAGGAAAAATAAATATTAGTCCCAACATATCCCTCTGAGAAACTGTGCCAAGAAATGGCCAGAAATAGTGGAGAATGGAGCCAGTAGATTGCCAAAGTGTTGCAGAGGGCAAAAACAGGACGGAAGCTCTCACGTCCCTGTGAAACAGGATGCAAATATCCTCCTGTCTTAGACAATGATTTGGTCCCTATTACATATAGGTATGAGCTCATCTCCTCTGGATTTAGACACGTTACCTTTCAGTAATCTCTAAATCAACTCTGTGCATGGGAAACTGCAGTTTTCTTATGAAAGTTAAAGCCAAGGAGCCTTGTCTCATGCAAACTCTGTGAGGTGAGCTCTGCTCTGCGGGGGAGACACCGGAGACTGATTTTGCAGAAGACATAAAGGGTTTGACCAACTTGTTTTTAAGATCTGTACTTAGTCACTTTTGCAAACAGCTTTTAGGAACACCCATCACAAGCACACTTACAAACAATTTACCAGTCTCATAGCTTAACGTGGAGCTGGAGACTGTTTTTCCCAGTTCTCACTTTTCTCCGTATAAAGAAGGCATAATGTGCTTCTATCAAGATGCTACTTAATTCCTCTTTCCTTTTACTAATGATGTTTGTTTCCTAAAGCTGACTTGGCATCAATTTAACATTAGTTCCAAGGCTTTGTATGAAAGATAAATGCAGCTGTGCTCACACTCTGCCTTTGCCTGAGCTCTGAAATCGTGTCACCCGGGTGCTGTGACTGATCTAAATCGACAAGAGCAAAGAGGAAAAAAACATCTGGGTTTTCTGGTGAGGCAAACTTTTTGGAGATTTTTTTTTCCTTCCTCATGTCTTAGCAACTAGAAGTTGTTGCCCAGAAGTGAGCAGAAGGGCAGAGTGGTTTTTAAAGTGGTGTTTCAGGTAATTAATATTGTAATTGAGGAGTTCTCTGCCTCGCCAGCAGCATTGTTCTCTGCTCCCTGATTTCCCAACACCTTGTGAGCTGCAGTTCCTCTCCCTGGTAAAGGGCACTCCTTTCAGCTTGGCTGCTCAGCTCTTTTGTTCACAAGGAACAGCAAGGAAAGGAGTCCTCTGGGGAAGGGGAATCTAACTCCAACTTTGCAGGCTTCATGGTTGGGTTCCAAGACTTGCCATCGGCTGAGAGAATGGTCATGTGGAGGGGATGAAACCACTGCCCTTATTCCAAGCACCAGGTTGGTGAAATCCCTTCTGGGGGGAGTAACATGCCAGCATGGATCAGCAGTGGCTGGCTGGCCAGGCAGGGAAGCCATGGCCCCTGTTCATGCTGGGATTTTGCTGTTAGCTGCAGAAATTTCAGCTTCCTTCCTACAGTGCAGTAATTTCACTGCAGGGGGACGTGGCTCACCAGCTGCAAAGGCTGAGGCTTGAGTAAGGGTTGGGTTTAAGCATTTAGTAAAGCTTCCTAATGGGCTGAAACCCCCTCCTCAAACCTCTTTTGTTACATTAACCCTATAAATACTCCCTCTGTAAAACATCCTTGCCAATCTGGGCACGATAGCTGTAGTTTTCATTTAAAAATTTGTCATATGATGTTTAGACAATCAGCACCAAAATCGTGAGCATTCCCCTGGCTGAAGGAAACCCTTGGAAAAAATCCTTGAAACCCCATGGCAAGAGGATTGGAACTAGATGGTCTTTTAGATCCCTTCCAACACAACCATTCCATGATTCAGTGACTCTATGAAGTGGAGGTCCCCAAGGGTGATGGTTGTGTCAGCTGCTGCGTGAACTGGACACGTGCCACCACTGGGCTGTGCAGCCCAGTTTGGGCCAGTCTGGCAGTGAGCAAAACTGGGGCTGCTCTCTGCAGAAGAGAAGCCCAGGGAAGCCCCTGTGGCCACACCTGTGCCTTAGGTATCACTGCTCACTTACGGAGAAGGTACTCTGAGCTGTCGTGGTCGTAGTCATTGTCTTCAGGGAAGTGGTTGATCCGGAAACAATGTCCTTTGTAGATTCCTGAATGGAAACAAAGCAAACAGAACCCATAAGGAACAGACCCAGGCAAATTTTTTTTTAACCAATCAAGAAACCATCTCTAAAGTAATGAATTTTGGGCTGAAGGAAGGGACAGCCAGGATTCCTGGGCTCTTTTCTTCAGCCACTTATATCGTTCTCTTGAGTTTTTTAATCTCTAAGTGCTTCACTTTATCAGTGCTGTGCTTATCTTACAAGCATACTGAGTTTGCAAAGCTTCTTTTTGTTCCCAGAGTGGCTGTCAGGCTGAGTCCCTGCTCCATGGCTGGGGCTCCCAGTGCCAATCTCGCTCCCATCACCCTTCCCATCTCACCCCAGTGAACACTGAATTGTCTGAGGCCTCTTCAATTACTCTCTAGGCTGTGAAAACAAGTCCATAAATCTCTTCCTGCTGCAGTTTCAGCCCGTATGTCCCACTCAAGGTTGGCTCAGCTTTTAATGGCATATTTGTTAAACTAACTGGAAACCTGTGCAGTAAAGTCAGGGCACAGTGTGCACTCCTGATCCTTGGAGGGACAACACCAGAGCTGGCTGCACAAACCCCTCACTCGACTGGACACCTCAGCACTTTGTCCATGCAGGTAAAGCTGTCCATGAGCATTTTGTGCTCTTTCCTGTCACAGTTATCCATAGTCTGAGCTGCAGCTGGGTTGCTGTGGCACAGGGAGCTACACGGGGAGCTCTCCCCAGAGAGCTTCCTGCAGGAGTGAGCCCTGAGCTGTGATTGTGCCATGGTGCTTTCATTATTCATTAACCAGAGCTCTCCTGCTCGGGAACACATCACCCAGGCTGAGTGATCCCTGCACAGGAGCCTCAGTGCTTACAGCTCGAGCTGGCAGAAGGATTTAAAACCCATCACTTAATACTACTTTAACAGAAGCACAGCTGCAGTCTGTAGGATATAAATGTGGATTTATTTCACTACCTATTACCAATGATTACAAAAATCTCAAAAGAATTACTAATCCGGAGGATTTAAATTGCACCCTGTGAGTGTCAACTGCAGGTTTGCTACTACAGCGCATTAAACTCTTCCAGTAAATGATGTATCAGCTCTAATTGCAGCCACGGCTCAGGCTTTCTCTGCACAGCACTTCAAAGGCTGGGAACAAGATGCAAGTGGCTCATGTCACATCTGGAAGTGACACACCTGTCCTGGCTGCCAGGTGGGGAGAGCACTTCAGCTGGGCCTGCTCCTGCTGGGGCTGTGTGCCCGTGCATCCTGTGCTGGCCACCACAGGGGCTGCTGCTCCTCATGGCAGGGCAATGCAAAACTCAGATTTTAAAGGTCCCAGTGTTTATTTTCATGGCAGTTCACACAATGGAACTGAATCACCCCCAGCATTACAGAGCTCTGAGGCTGGATGGTCATTTCATTGAGTCTCTCCATTAAGGTGTGCAATTTACAGAAAATACATTCAGAGTGTGATTTTTGTCCTCTCCATTTATTAAGGAAAAAACCAATCTAAATAATTTTCCCATCCTATTTTCCTGTGGAAATGGGCTTCTCAATGGCTGTGCTTGTGTGTGTATGGGTGGGGCCATCTCTCAGTCTCTACAACTCTCAGTCTGTAGGTGCTGTATTCTGTGTCCTTCTCACACTGACAGAAGGCAGGGTTAGGGGGATATCAGGATGAAATTCCTCCCTGTGCCAGAGCAGCTGTGGCTGCCCCATCCCTGGAAGTGTCTGAGGCCAGGTTGGATGGGGCAGCCTGGGATAGTGGAAGGTGTGGGTGGAACAGGGTGAGCTTTAAGATCCCTTTGAACCCAAACCATTCCATGATTCTCCAATAAAAGCTAAGGTAATGGGTTGAATTTATCCAGAGCTGATGTAAAAGTAGAAGTGAGGCAGGTGACTGAGCTGCAGTGCAGACAGGGAGATGCCTGAAGGAGAGAGCTCTGTGTCCCCACCACAGGCTCCTTTTGCACGTTCACAGAGTGAGGACATGGCAACAGCCCAAACAAACAGCTCACTCCAGAAACTCCAGAAATGAGGAGCAAGACTGAAATGTTCCCAAAGCCTCCTGTGTTGCAGCACTGATGGACTGATGGAGGGCTTTGGGCTCTGCAAAATGGCTCAACATAATTAAACTGCTGAGTGAAATGGGCCCCTCAGCAGAACTTTCACAGAGGCCATGAAGCCATTCCTTCCATGGCAGGGCTGGAATGCACCAGCAGGACAGCACTGATGAGAACTTCATTTCCTGGCTCTTATATTTAGAGCCTTTTACATGAAAGAGTATTAGCAAGACTAGCAGAGGTAAAAAATAGGATAAAATAGGATAATCACCTCCCCCCTGCCAAAAAAAAAAAAAAAAAAAATCTGGATGAGCTTGAGAGTTCCTTTTTAGTTTCAGTTTTTAGGAATACTGAGATTGGTCATTATTAATTAGTCATTATTTATATGGCTAAATTATTACAGAAATAGCAAATGACTGTGAAATTTGGACCTGTATCAAAGCCTAGGAACCCAAAATACTCTCCCTAATATTTTTTATGTAGTTCAGACCAGAGATACTGGTTAAGGGTCCTCTCTAGTGTCTGTGATGTTTGATAGCTAATAACAGCAGCAGACTGAATAACTTTTTTCTATAAACTTAACAAGTGCAATGTAATTCAGCAACAGCTTATTAAACTCTCAGTGAGGCTTGAAGCTTCTATCAAGAACTCTGGTGATCTACACAGTATTGAGGCCTCTTTCAACCCACAAAGTATCTGAAATAAAGGCTTGCTAGGAAAAGTAACAATACCTCTTTTCTTCATAATGATGGACTTTGAAACTCAGATTTGGCAAAAATTTAAACTAGCTGGAGAAGCTACTGAAGCAGTGGTCAACTCCAAAAGCACAACAGCAGAGTCTGAGTTGTATTTATACATCAAAAACAGGAGCAGGTCAAAGCTGGGCTTTGGTGGAATACTCATCTCCATGCCCTGGCATGTAAAGCAATGCAAAAAGAATAAAAGTCATGGAATGCAGAGGTGGCAGAAAAGGAAATGCCTCAATTAAACACAGTAACAATCCTTCTGCAAACATCTGCACGAGGGCTGAGCTCCTTGAAGCTCTTCTCCAAGGAGCTGCCTTGAAGAAATGTGCAGGCAAACGTGGCCACAGGTCCACACTCACTGAGGCACACAAAGCCATTTCCCACCCCAGGAGGGGATGGGGGAGAGAGATTTTCTTCCTTGCTTGAGTCTGGGGATACAGTCCCTTAAATCCTTGGGGAGAGGAAGATGGAATATTTAACTCCTACTGCTGTACCCACTAGAGAGAGAGATAAATAAACTGCAATCACTGCCTAACAGATACTAAAATATTGAGAAGCACTTCTGGATACCTCTTGAGAGTGAGATATAAAATCCCACTGAGATGCTGTAAGTATTACTCCTTTCTTTGAATGATTACTGATACGTTTTTAATGATGCTTTTAGAAATACAAATATTAGAATGCATTCTTTTCCCTCATAATAACAAAAACTTTGTTCTGAATTTTGAACCAGGACTTCAGGACCTGCATTAATGATAATGAAGAGGTAAATTTCCTGAAATGTTGTTGATGGTGTAAGAACAATTTTTTTCCACTGGTTGCAGCATACTTAGCTGGCAATTAGGAACTAAAAAGCATTTCTGACTTGGTTCTACTCTGTGTTCAAGGGCTTCTCTGGCAAGGTTAGTACTTCCCAATCTCACTAAGTGTTGTTCAGACAACTATAATTAGAGTGTGATGTACTCAGATAACATGATAAGGGAGGCAACTGTAGTGCCTAAGTGAAGACTAAGCTTTGTTTTGGGGTTTGAGATCTCAAAATACATAGAGGTTTCAACAGCAAATCAAAGTAGTGATCCCAAATTCTGATGACATACTGTCTTCTCCTTGCTCTTTCTCAAATAATCCTTTAATAATCCTACCTCTACCACTGCAGATTGTTCACTGGGTTTTTATTTTTTGATGACTGAGAGTGAAGGTTAATGCTTAGGAGGCAAATGCTTGTTAATTTGGTGGCCATGCATTACATGATCCTGTTATTGCCCATACCATCAGCCATGTCTTTGAGAACAGCCATTTCCTGTGGTCAGTGTTTATCAATGACAACATTCCCTGATGCCCTGGAACTATTTGCACAAATCAGCACTGGAAAGAAGAGTCCTCAAATATCTGACAATATTTGCCAATACAAGGCTGTATTTTCTCCCTGCCCTAATCTTGAAAACTCTACACAACAAGATCTTCCCATAGCATTACTGCTCTGTTGTCATTTAAAATAGGTTTCCAGCACTCCAGACTCGAGCAGCTCTGCAGCAGAGGGCTCTGTCTGCGGGGTCTTCTGTCAATAGTGATTTCTGTCTCCCTGTGCAGAGCAGGCGCTCGCGGGAGGCGACATCTGATAGCAGAGGGAGACTGGGGAGAGAGGGGCTCAACTGCTGCCTCCTTCTCCATCATCTTCTGCACAGCCACTGCCCATTAACTCCTTCTGCCAGCCCTCCTTGATGCAGAAAACACTGGGTTTGGGACCTGGTAGAGAAGCCTTTCTTGTTTTCTCATGGGACACCAGACATTTGCAGTATCTTGGATCAAACCCTCCCCTGCCAATGCCAGCCCTCCTTGATGCAGAAAACACTGAGTTTGGGACCTGGTAGAGAAGCCTTTCTTGTTTTCTCATGGGACACCAGACATTTGCAGTATCTTGGATCAAACCCTCCCCTGCCAATGCCACATTCTCGCAGCTCTTGAGCAGCTGTGGATACTTGGAGCTCACACATGCACACTATTAATAGTGTGAAGCAGGGGGTTCTCCCAAAGGAGTTGCACTGGTGGGATGAGGGCTGGGAATGTCAGCTGCAGAAGTGGCCACTTGGCTTCAGCAGTCACCTGCAGGCAGGTAAACACACCCACAGCCATCCACCCCAAAAACCTCACCAACCCATCGCTTTCTGGCAAATGTGGGACTTCTGGGATGGCTTGGAGACATGGAGTGAAATTATTTTCAGGATCATTTGACAGCAAGTGCTTGAGGAAATAGGGAATACAAGTTGCAAGGAGCTGACTGTATATTAAAAATAAGGCAATTAGTAAGGTACCATGGGAAATTTGGACCGATGGTTCTGCTTGTTGCATCTATTCTGTGATTAAATACTGTGCCTCAGTTCCAGAGCCAGCTGTCAGCTTGATTTACTGGAACACATGAATATCTGAATGTTTAAATGACAAGTTTTCTGAATATATCAGCACAGAGAGGGCTGACTGACAGATAGCGTCACAGACCACGAGAAAAGTGTGACAAGCAGAGTGGGGCTGTTGTAACAGAAGTTGCCTGAACACAGTGTCCATCCCAGCACGTCGTGCAGGACTGGGTTTCCTTAATGGCATGGCTTTACACTTCCCTTGGACATCAGTGGAGAACCTCTATTTATAGTGAGTGAGAGTGTCTCAGTGCTGGACTCTGCCAGGGGAGGAGAGAAACAGTTGTGTATTTTTTTCCCTAGGAGGATTTCTCTGCTGACAGGTTCTGAAGCCCTTTGCTGAGTGATTTGAGCAATAGTGAGCAAAGGAGATCAGACATGCCAAAAAATGTTCATCTCCACAAAAATATATATCAGTGCACTGTGTTCATTTGTTTGATTTTCCACCAGTACAGCTCCCCTGTCTCACTGGACTGACACCACAGCACATGCAGCTGCTGCCTTTGCTTTCTTCTCATTCCTCTTGTCACAAAATAACCCTCAAGGAGAGGAATCAAGGGTGCAGCTCCTTTTTCTTTCAAAACCTGCTTTGTGGTGCTGCTGGTCAAACAGGGGTTATTCTAGTCCTGAGCTCTCCCCTCAGACCACAAGGAACAGCGTTAGATATTTTCCTGTTGCTTGGAACTTTCTGTGTTAAGCTGTCCCAAGTTTGATTATTTGTCTCCTGCTGGTTGCTGAGAGTTTCACAAGCCTGTCCTTAAGTTACTCGAATGAGCACAGATCCCACGAGCCTCTGCCTGGAGATGTTTAATGCTGTCATTATAAAAGAAATCATGAACTATTGATGCAGGTCATGTGCAAAACACACCTCATGTGAATTTGCTTCTCCACAATGCTGCTGTGAGCTGCCTTCATCACTGTGGAGGATGCAGCCAGCAGAGGAAGAAGCCTCAGGAGGTTAAATACACATTTATTGGGTGTCTGCCTTTGAAAAAGTTTGGCTGCTGTAAGAGCTGGAAACTTCAAAGCATAGGCTGGTTTTGAGACAGATTCTGTCTGACACCCTCGGAGTCCTGCCAGTCCTGGAAATTTGTCCATATGACAGTTTGTATTTTTGTATCATCCTGAAGATGAATTTGATGAAGAGCACTGCTCATACCTGGGGTTACTGTCATACTTTTGCCAGGGTAGGTCCTGTGTTCAGAAAATGCTCAGGACATAAAAAAGAGTAGGAGTTTATTCCCATTCCTGTGGGCTACCCTGGTGCCATAAACCAGCTGGGCAGGACAAGCTGCCTGTGTGTGTCATGGTCAGGCCAAAGCAAATTCAGCTCAGCTGAGTCTTTAAATGGAGTCCATTCTCACTCCTAACCATGTTTCTCCACAGCCCTTGAGACTGTGAAAAAAAGAATATTTTATTTCACTTATAGAAGTCCTTTCCTTTTTTCTCTATCTTTCATTCCCTAACTCAGAACTCATTTATTTCTCATTGCAGGGAGAGGAACTGCCTGCTTTTGGGCCAGATTCTGATTTCCCTGTACTGGACTCAAATCTGTCTCACCCAGTGATATCAGAATCTGGTCTACTCCCTTTCGTTTGCTTCCCATCTACTTCCTGGGCAGAAAGACAATTATTTTAAAATGTTGAAATGTATGAAATTTGCCCCACTTTCTTCCTTAGGAGCTGTCATCTCAAACAAACCCTTTGGGTTCTTCTTTTGATCTATTTTCAATTGTCTGGTGGGCAAAGCAAAACTCCTCCTCCAGTCTCTTATTTTCTTATGTTCTGCTGTGACATGAATTTCCCCTTTTTCCAGTCCTCCCCCTCTGCTGCCTACAGACCTTCCGCTGCTCAGAGCTTCCCGGCAGTCCCCTCGGTGTCAGGTGAGGAGCAACCACTCAGGATCTGCTGCCTGCTCCATTTTGCTCCTCTGTAATGTTTTTAAAGGCAGAACACCTTCCCGGTGTGCTCAGCACCTCGGGAGGGCTCCGAGGAGTTGGAGGAGACACCGGAGCAGCTGCTGCTGCCCACGCACTGCAGAGGAGCTGGGGCTGGCAGGGAGCTCTTGCCTGGCCTTTATTCAGTGCTCCCCATTCCCCTCCAGCCTGGCACGAGCATGTTTTCTCCAGGAACAGGTCTTGGTTTATCTTGTCATTGATGTGCTCGCTCCATTCTCTTACCTCCAGGTAGTAAATGCTCCCTCCTGTATTTATCACAGACTTTCTGTGAGAGAAGAGACTGTCTAACACCACCTCTCTCCGGTATTTAGAGTATCCTAATCTGCTTTCCCCAACTTGCCTGCACTGTGGCAGTGCTTGATCTGATTCCCTTTTGCTGCTTGCATCCTCTCCCTGGTGCTCCTGGACAAAGCTCTCTCTGTTGGAGGAGAGGCTGCTCACAGCCCTTCTTTCAGCACAGCCCCACAGGAGGAAGGCTGTGCTGCTCTGTTCCTTGCATTGCTGTTTTTGCAATGCTCTCAGACTGCAGTGGAGCTCGTGCCTGGCGTGGCCCAGGAGCCACCTCTGCTGCTCTGAGTGCCAATTCCAGAGCTGCAAATAGTGACTGGAGAGGCTCCTGCTTGGGCAGTTTGACCTTCATGGCACAGACACCCCTTTTTGAACACCTCTGAGTTTCCTGTGGCCTTAGCTGATCTCCTCCAGATGCCAGGGGATGCTCACTATTTCCCAAGGAAGTTGGGCCCATGGCAGAAGGTGCACTTTGCTTAGGAGGTAAAAAAAAATCCACTGCTCATGGAATGACAGAATGGTTTGGGTTGGAAGGGACCTTAAAGCTCATCTTGTCCCAACCCCCTGCCATGGGCAGGGACACCTTCCACTGTCCCAGGCTGCCCCAAGCCCCATCCAACCTGGCCTTGAACACTTCCATGGATGGAGCCCCTCTGCTGTTGGGGGTGGGGAGTGACTTCTAATTCTGGCAGGAACAATTTTACTCTCTGAGCAAAATACTCTTTATTTTTCTGACATTCTGCAATCCAGGATGCACCAAGCACTATTTTATACAGCCTGGTAAAGCATCTCTAGATTCTGGATCACCTACACCAGAAGATATCCCAGGAAACGCCTACAGAGGCTCAGTCACTTATAATTCATGTGGAAAACACACAGCCTGACCTCCTGTTTTCAGCTGGGCAAATACCATCAGAGATGTTGTGCATTTGTATTTCTGTGTAAGAAATGAACAGATTCAGAAAAGATGCTTTGCCAAAGATGCCTTTCAAATTCTATGACAGCCTTTTGTTCCATTATAAGATTTTGAGACCTTGAGTGATGTTAGAAAGCTCGTGGCAGCAAAACTCATTTCCCAAAGATTCACCTCACCTGCACATCTGGGAGCTAATAAAACACATCACAGTGTCTGGCTGCTGTCCTTTGAATTCTCTTCAGTCATTACAAAACTGATGCCAAAAGTACTAAGTGTCCTTGTGCTACCACAGTGAATACCAATGGTACCAGGGAAACGCAGGGCAGTGCAGAGCAGGGGAGAGCTGTATGTGACCTCTTGGTTTAGGCCACTCACTTTCCAGTTTCTTCAAATGTTTGCCTCATAAACCAGCATTTTGGCCATGGAATTAATGACTGAGGTTATTCAGCAGTGCTCCTATCCCTTCCCAGCTGCCTTTCCTTGGCCAAGCAGCAGAAAACGGAGCATGCTGTGTAATTCCACAAGCCCTGCTGATAGGTCTTCCTACTACAATTTGCAATTTTCTCCTTATCAACCACATCCTCTTGTGCTGCTGCTTGGATGGCAAAGTGGGACAAATTTCAGGGGGTTCTGTTTTAGTCTCTTTTGTTGCTCCTTTTTACAGAGCTTATTGAGGGAATGACTCTGTGTTTTCTAGGGAGAAAGTCTGACAAACTTCCAGCCCTGATGTTCAGTTTGCATTTTGTAAATCAACAGCACAGGGAGATAGGGGCAATCCCTCAGCCTGGGTATGCCGTGGTTGTTTTGGGGCAACACTGGTGATGCTGTTTGAGGAACATTTTCCACTCAGACACAAGTCAGCCCTGCCACGGTGAGCGTTCTCATGCCTGGCTCAGTCCCAAGAAACTGTCAACATTTCTGGTTTGTCGTGGGGTTGTTAACTCACTTCTCTGTGTCTGCTTTTCTCCCCACCACCCCAGCCCACACTCGCTGTGTTCTGCCTTCACACCTCGTCTCGTCCTGCATCTCCTGCCTCAGTCCTTTATCCCGGCAGCCCAGAAGTTTGTCTCACCACTCACTTCCATATTTTGCTCTGCTGCCTCTTTGCTGAGGCTGTTTCTGGGTGCCTGATATAATCCTCCTCATCCTTTTCAAGTGAATTTGGAGCTTGGATACAAACCTCCATTAGAGTTCTGTAGCTGGCTTTTCTACCTTAGCTAAAATTAGTCTAACACTTGAGGAGCTGGTGTTGGCTTCTTAGGTGAGAGCCTTCATCCATCAGAGCTCTGAACTGAGAGTCATCCTCCAAAGAGTTTCCAGCTCTTACATTCTGGCTCCAAATACCTTAATTTAAAGAGGTACTTCAGTAACTGGCAGTACTTTTGGCACAATATATCAGAGGCTGAGTTGTTTTTCACAACTGTGAATGGCCCCACAGTGACCATCACCACCCCAACACCTCAGTGCGGGAAATGAACGGTGCTGGCCCGAATCTGGCCTGGTCTAAAGCCAGGATTTGGACCAAAATCTGTTATTTCCCCCAGTACCCTTGACCCTGACATAGATTCAGTGGTACAAAGACTCATCCAGGGAGGCTGCTGCCAGTCCATCAGTCACTGTGAGAGGCCTGAAGTGCCAAACTGCATCGGGTGTAATTCTGAGAACAGGCCCTCGTTCAACCCGGTGAAGTTCATATGCTGCAAAATGACAAATCATGTTTATTTTCACAGTGTCAAGCTATGCCTTTTTCCTGCATCTGTGCAATTGGAATCAAGTTTCCCTTAAGGGGTAGTTTGGTTTTTATCCATATGGTTTCCCTTCCTTTGGTAAATCTTCAGTTCTCCCTCATTAACGTGGGATCAACCAGGGCTCAATGGCTTCACCTTTTAGAATCACAGCACATCTACACATCCTGTCCCATGGCTTGGCATTTCCTGGGGGTGGAATTCAAGGAAATGGACACTGATGTCTCTTCAAAGTCTCTACTGAGTTTATAGTTTGAATCACTGTCATGGTCACCTCTGGGGTGCTTCCTGAACTACCTGAAACACACCCAGTCCAATGTGTGATGCTTAATCCCCTGCATTTTCTGCCACTTCCACTTTCACATGTGCACAACTTCTAGCTGTTGCCTTACTATTCTTAATTTCGACTTTTAGACCCTCTTAAACTGCCATTTCCCCCCCATTTTCTGAAATATTTTCATTTCACACCAGGCAAGGTTTGCAGCAGTCTAAAATTTAAGAAACAACTCTCCAGAATGAGGACCTGGGAAATCCTTGGGGATGTTTGGGGTAACTTGCACAGAGTGAACCTGGTGTCTTCTTCTCTGATGGAAAAACCTTCCAGATCCAGTCAGTAGAAAAAATGATTCATATTATTAATGGTTCATACTATTGATATTTTATTAATAAGCTGATGGTTCATATTATTGATGCAATCAATACTGAGAATTGATAACTGATGGTTCTGATTATTGATGGTGAGATCTCTTGGTGTAGCAGAAGCTTGCAAGGCATTAAATAATTACCTCTCTGCATTAAATGAGTTATTGTCAGCTCCAATAGCAGGGAATGTCTCTACCTGACATCTAGAGCTGAACTTTCTTTACAAACTTTCTTTTGGCTCATCCATACATTGCAAACTTGGGGTTTTTCAATGAAAAAGCACGAGGTTTACACTGGAAAGTAGTGGTATAGGACCTTGCTAGTGAATTGATTAGGAATATGCAGGACATTTGGACATTCCTGGAATCTTGTAATGATTCCACATCTCTTCAATCCATGCAGATTCATCATAAAATGATGGCATTCAGAAAAATAGTTGGATATTGAAGAAGCAATAGGGAAATAGTCCATAAATCATCTTAGCTGAAAGGAATGCTTGTAATGTGTCTGTCTTTGGAATGCAGTGACCTTGAGTTGGATCTCCATTCGTTTTGGAGCACACAAATGAGTCTTCCTGGTCTCTCTGCCAGCTTGTTGAGTTATACATAGAAGCAAAGCCTCTAGAGATTGATCATGCACAGTCAGTGATGCGGGACAGAAACAAGGCAGATGACAACAGGGAATCTAAAGGTTGGGAGAAAGGGGTGGAACTGCCAAACCTTGCTGATGGCTGGATTTGGGAAATGCAAGGCAAAGGTCTCAGTAATCATCTGCATGATGTATCAGTGTGAAAGACACTCCACCAGGAGAGATTAGTGCTGTGCACACTGTCGAGCTGAATACCCAGGGCTGATGTCTAACCTTGGGAACAAATAGCAGAGCTGCTGGAGAGACTGAGCAGCTTCCAGTGGGAGAAAATGAAAGGAACAAAAATATTTCACCATTGTTTAATCCTGGAAGGGAATATAGAGGCAGCATGTAGGATTTTAACTTGAATTAGAGTTACCACTGCCTTGGTTATTCCTGATTCCCAGCAGTGTGTGCAACCCAAAAGGTGTTGCACCTTTGTGGAGAAAGGCTGAGAACAATGTGAAGAAAGAGCAAAGGAGCAGAAAAAGTGCAAAGGAGCACTTTGGGGCAGAATGTGGAGGAATGGGAGGTGGTTCACAGAGGAGGACGAAAAGAAACTTGGAAGAAAGTGGGAGGGAGAGAAAGCTGAGGAGAAGAGGGAAAGGGTGGGAAGGGGGTGGCTGGAGGTGAGTGGGGGGCCTGAGAGGAGAGCAGGGACTTGGCTGATTGGAGGGGCCTGTGGAGATGGGGACCAGAGGGTGACCCAGGTCCTCCCTGAGAGCCCTGCCTGCATCCCAGCCCTGTCTGAATCCCAGTCCTGCCTGTATCCCAGTGTTTCTGAATCCCCACCCTGCCTGCACCCCAGCCCTGCCCAGCTGAGGAGCCAGTGCTCCTTCTTGCCAGAAGGCAAAGGGATGCACAGCCAATGCCTGATGAAAATTAAAAGCCTTAAACTTTCTATTTCCCAGGACTGGTTTAAATTATTACAGTTAACAAATGACCTAATACATAAAAATGGCCCCAGCTACCAAATAGATCTGTTTAAATGAACACATGGAGAAGAGATTCCATTTGGCTCCTGCACCTGAAACTTCCTATTTCCTAATGCAAACTAAGCAGTGACAAATAAAAATGAGGCTGCAAAACCAGCATGACCTCTTTAAGCTTTAATTATTCATGAGAACTGTTTTCTTCTCTGCTGAGATTCAGAGCAACACATTTAAGTGGGTTCCTCTCAGGTTTATGGGAGACGTACGTTCCTTGTTACACCAGCTAATAAATGCAACTAAACACAATGACCCAACAATATTTGTAGAAACAGCATTTGGGAAAATGTGTTTAATGAATCAGAAGAGCCTTAATCTAGTCAGTCTTGAAAAGCAAAACATATCATGCAAAATTACAATGCACCAAAGCACAGACTCATAAATATTTTATGGTCGAGATTTCTGAGTTTACTTTTTTTTCCTGAGTATTTCAGGATTGTGTTTTACTATGAAATGTCTCTACCTGCACTGGGGAAGGACAGTGGTGATGGGAGCTTTGAGCAATCCGATTTAGAATCCCAGAATTTGCTTTAAATAATGGATGTGAGAGTCCCAGCCCTTACCATCATCAGGCACACCTGCCATAGTAACCAGAAATGCTCATTACCTTCTGCTGTCCTGGGATGGCATGGAAGCAGCTGGGAATGTTTAGAGCTGGGAGAGAAAAGCAAAATATTTTCCTTTTGCAGGGCAGACTGGGCAAAGGGCAGGTCCCCCCTGCCTGGCTGTGGTGGCTGTTGTGCCACTGACTCCTTCCCCCTCAGCCCTTCTTGTTTCCCCCTGCCCTTGGATAACAACATCCTGGGGACCTGATTTCCCCCTGAGTTAGGAAAGCAGGGGAGGACCAGTCTGTCACCCCTTTGGTGACATCTCCTGCCAGGGCCACATCAGGAGCCAGGCAGCAGCTCCGACCGCCCGGGAACGCTGCCATGCCCAGGGGGAGATTTACAGCTCCTCTCCCCTTCAGACACCTTGTCTGGAGTGGGGCAGAGCTGACAGCTCCTCATTTCCACGGAGTGCAGCCTCCTCTTCCTCCTCAGGAACCTGGGTGGGCTTTTTGGGGCCCCTCAGGCTGAGTCCCCCAGGGCAGTGTCCCTGCCATGGCCCTGGCAGACGGGCAGAGGCAGCCAAAGGGCAGCTTTCCAAAACCTGCTTCACGGGGCCGTGCTCTGGTACTTACTCAATCTTTACAACTCAGTGATATGCTGCCAATATATTTTTGCCAAGGAGACAAAAATACGTCTCTTCTTCCTACTCCCTCAGCCTATGAAAAATCTCAGTTGTGTGCGTGAAGAGACGCTCTGTGAGTGTGTGTATGTGTGTATATTTAGAGGGGGGAAAATAGAGTTTCTGTTAACTTATTTTCCAGTTGAAAGTCTGCCTTGTAGCCAGGGAAGCACTGTTTTCATTGGTTATAACTTTGGGCAAAAAAGCCTTACTTTGTGCTGAGCAGAAATGGCACTGAGGGAACTGGGAGCAAATCCTTTGACTTCTCCATGGCTCGTGTTCTCTGCTCGAGGATGGATGCCTGATGGCTTATAAATAATTTGGGGATTTATGGGTCAAACAGCCCTGTATGAATGAAGTTGCCTAATAATGGGCAAAGCAGAGAGGCATGATCCTTGCAGGGTGGTGGGGTTCAACTCCCCAAGGGCCAGTGAGACTCCAGGTATTTCACATGTTAATTAAGACTCTTCCACCCAGCCATGGTTTGGAATTCCAGCTTTGTTTTCTGAGTGTTTGGGGTCTTTTACCACCACCTGGTACAAAAAGGAGGGACTGGAGGCTTTTTCTAAGCTTCCCAGCAACTTTGCTCCAAAAAGGTGTATTCCTTTTCCCTCCTTCCCCTCCCTTTCCCCCCAGACCTTGCATGACTTCAAGGCATCAAATGTTAATGAAAGTTTGCCAGGCTTCAAGGGCTGTGAAATGGAAGTTAAAAATCCTGCACTATAGGATGGCTCTAAAAATACTCAGTCATGTCCAAACACCACCCAGCTCCTGCACCCAGCAGGATGCAGCAGGGCTTTCTCTCTCAGATAAGCTCTGGACAAAGTTTGCCCAGTGACTGTGGATTACTTCTGCTCTACAGACTGGAATCACTGGGTTATGGGCAGCAAATCCCTGCTGGAGAGTGAGGATCTGCTGCATCAGGGAAGGCTGGTGGAGCTGCCAGGGCAGGAATGGGCTGTGCACTCCTGCACTGCTGCCTCCAGCCAGAGGGCTCAGACATGGGATGTCCATCCCTGGGGATGGGCACAGCCCCAAACAACCCTGTGGGTTGGAAAGGGAAGGTCTGATGTCAGCCTGCTCACCATGAGGGTCCAGCTCCTGACTCTGCTCTTCAGTGTCATTTGCTGTCCAGGGTGCTGGGGTTTGTAGGCTGAGCTTTGACTTTTTAGGCACAGCATCACCTAAACTCCTCTGCAGACCTACTCCTGCAGACTCTGGAGTAGGAGAGCTGTGCCCTCATGAGACATCAGTGATTTTCTGCAGCATCTCCCCACAATCCCAGCAGACATGTCCTGCTAACCTGCAAATGCTGGATACACCAGGGGCTCCTTCATGGAGTTCTGGAGGGCTCCAGCAGGGATAGTGCCATCCCCTTGTGCTTTAATGTGTTTTTTCTTGGATTTCTTTTTCTAACAGTGTTCTCATGAGTGAAAACCTGGGAGCTGCTTTTCCCACACCTTTCCCACAGCCTCCTTTTTCTTCTCAGAGAAGTACAAAGTCCTTTCTCCCCATGAAGCAAACGAGGAGCCTGAGCACCATGGCTGGGATGGTGATTTGAAGCCCAATCCCAGCACGATGTCTGAGCTGTTCCCATCACAGGAGGAGCCATGGAGGCTGTGACAGCTGCACCTCTGAGTCACACAGCCTGATGAGCTCCTGCTCCCAGGGGACAGCACTTTGCCTTTGGCCTCCAGTGACTCCAAACCACAGCTCAGAGCTCAGCAAGATGTCTGGAGCCCAAACTCTGGCTGTTCCCTGATGACCCATGCCCAGGAAGGGACAAGGGACACTCAGAGCGTGTCCCCAGCCCACAGTGCAGGGATGCAAGGCTGGGTACCTGATCCAGGTGTGTGCAGAAAGTTCTGTGTCCCCAGGCCTGGCCATGCTCCAGCCCTGTGTGAACACATTGCACAGGCTCAAATCGCTATTTTTGAGCCAGTCACTAGAAATAATTCATGTATGTGCAAGTTAAAATTCTGCTTAAAAATTACCCTCTGCCTCAGAAACTTAAAACCTGAGACATCTACAGAAGCAGATGCTGAATTTCATTTTACAAAGTTCTTTCCAGCTGCTATGGTAAGCTTAGAACCTCATCCTGCATTTCTTCACTCTAAGGATCTTTTTTCATTCAAATACATCCAATTTTAGTGCTGGCAGGAGCAGGGGCAGGTGCAAGTGTTGAGAAGAATCTGCCCCTTTTACTGGACTAGATAAAGTCGTGCACCAATCACTGAGATGCATGATATTTCTTAAAAGAAAAGTTCAAGTAATAAACATTCAGCTTTTAAGGGCTTAAAAATAAATTTCTGCATATGTCATTAATTTATTTGATGGCATGAGCCAAGGTTTTGGAAAGCTCAAGGTGTAGGTTTGTGTGTGTTAACTGTGAGCAACAGTGCAAAAGGAAAATGATTTTTTTAACCATATGAGCTTCTGTAAAGTGTGTTCTACCCTTAGGAGAGTAAACATAACACACAAAAAAATATGTAATCATTTAAACCTTGCAGGAAAAGAGGCAGGAGTGATGGGAACCTCTGAAATGATAAATGCATGGATTTATTCCACTGCCACTGTGGGGTTTTAAATTAGTTTTATTTTTCTTTTATTTCTCCTTGTTGACAAACAGGGCTGCACTGCTCTGCAGATGTAATGTTTACAGATAAGGAAATATTGAAGGTCAAAATTTCTATTCTTAGTTATTCTTGTATAAGGTAATCTCCTTGTGCTGGTGACAATGCAGAGTGATCTCATGTCGCCATGGGTACCTGAATCATGCCTGTCTAACAGCAACACTCTCCACTCCCATCCCCTCCCCTGAAGTTCTTACGTAGAAAACCCAAAGATATCTCCAAGAAAAGCTTCATGTGTGATGCAAATGATGGACTGGAGCAAACACTTCCCTTTGAGACAGTGCCCTGTGCCAGAACCTCCCTCATGCACAGCTGGGGTGATGAATTTTGACTGTGACCAGGAAGAATTTTGCCAGGAATGAAGGCTGAATCCAACGTGTTACTAGTGTTCATTTAATCCCTGCAGATAAACATCAAAACTGATCAATTCAGAAGGGTAACTCTGTCCCTCAGATGGGTGACTTTGTCCCCATGGCAGCCTCGGCAAACTGAGCTGAAATCCAGATTCTGAGGGGGAGAAGTGACACCAGCATCTGCCCATGGCAGATCATGGCAGGGATGAGGCAGGGAAGCACAGAAGTGTGGTGAAAAGAAGGTGAAAAAAACGCCAGAGAAACATTAATTATGTCCTCCCATATCTCTGTAGGTTCAGCTCAGTGCTCTAATACCCACAGGATGTAGCTTTCCTTGGCAGCTTTGTAACATCTAAAGGGAAGAGAAGAAACCAAAGAGGAAGCAAAGGGGGCCTTGGTGGTGACAGGGCTACAACTCTTTGAATGCAGCTCTTCTCCCTGCTGCAGCATGGAAGCTTTTGGTCTCTGCTTTGAGCTGATGTGGATGGATCAGGCACATGAAAGACCAGCAGCAACAGCTCCTAGAGGCTGACAGCAGGGCTGTGGATCAGGACTTCTGCCTTTTCCTATAGCAAGGGAAGGGACTGAAGTCTAAATCTGGGTCTTTGTGCTCACAGTCTTGATATGAACTTATTTTAAAGGGAAAAAAGAAACAACAAGAAGAAGCAAAAGAATACTCTCTGGGAAGGGGGATTGAGCAGTGTGAGCTGCACATTCTTCTTAACATCAGGATTCCTTTTTCACTAAACCATTTCTGACCTCAGCAGTGTGCAGCAGGCAGGAAAACCAGGTTGGACTTGCAGTTTCTGTTGACAGGATAGAGGAAATCAGATAAACCAGCTTGTAGCTACCACCTTGCTGTGAATTAGGGCTGTCCTTGTGTTTCACTTTTGTACAATCAATTTTCAGAATAAAAGCCTTTCTTCTACACGGCCAAGGGGTTTAATTCAACCTTGTAATAAATGGCTGGCTAACAATGGGCCAAACTCAGCTTGGATGTTGCTCTAGTTAATTAAGAAGAGTAGCATCAGGGCTAAATTTGGCAAGGAGTGTGAAGTGACTGCCTTCAGAGGCAGGGAAGAAAAACCCTTGCTTAGCTCACTGCACCCAGCTCTTCAAATGCAAATTAACCTGTCAACATCTGCATGCAGCCACCCAGGACAGCTGCAAAAAGGAGCTCCCTGCACCCAAAAGAAGGGCTGGAAATGTTTAGTTCCAAACAGCTATTTTCTAAAATAATTTCTAGTAAATAAGAATACATTTAAAGTGGTAAACTGAGCATCTGCTGCATGAAATGAATGGAGGACAGCATGTGAAAAGAAACATATGTCAAGTATGCACTTCAGATGCATTGACTACTTGCCTCCAAAACAGAGAGAATTTAAACATATTTGCAGCAAACACACACAAAAAATTGCCTCTGCAACCCAAAGAAAAGCCTCGAATAATAGCTTGGCCATACCTTGCCTTTCCCGTGGTGGAAGGGAGCAGTTTGTTGGATTTCAGCTCCTGCCTGGCTTCTTTTCCTCAGGCACCTGTCAGGAATGCCAAGCCCAGGCAGCTTTTGTTTGGAGCAAACAATGTCCCTTTACCAGTACATTTAAAAACCCAGAAACCAAGTCACTGCTGCAGCCAAACCCTACCAGATTTGCTTCAGTGGAGGGAAGACAGAGAAACACCCCTGTGCCTTTTACAGAGTGCCTTGTCTGTGGTCAGGGGACAGTGACATCCTGCCTGGGACCGAGCTCCAGGGCTGCAAGGGCACTGCTGGTGACTCAATCTCTGCCTCCAGTACCCTGCAACTCAGGGAAATTGCATTTCAGTGTTTCCTCGAGCCCATTATCCTCAGACAAAATCTCTGCTGACTTAACTGAAGCTCTTACTTGCAAAGCAAGTGCAGGGCAAGGCCCCTTCAGAGGAGGAGAGGTTGGACTCCAGCTCTACAGGGTGAAACCCTTCTTTGTGAAGCAGCGTGTGGGAATTTTTTTCATTATAACAGGGCATGGGATAAACTCTGATGTCCCCTTTTATTCTGTCAGGGGAATAATCTCTGTTCTGAAGCTGGGAGAGGTGTGCTGTCTGTCTGTCTGTCTGTCTGCTGAGGCTTTGCTAAGGGTTTGCTTCTGCAGCTGTAATCTCATGGTGCAGCCATCTCCTGTGGTCCCCTCGGGAGGGAGGGGAAACAAGCCATGAGCAGCTTCTGCAGAAACTGCTTTGCTATGATAATGTGGTGTAATTAAACAGGACTCAAAAATCCCAGAGTTATAAAAACCCATGGCTTGTACCAACACTTTTACTCATCTGTGGGTTTTCAGGCTGAATCAGGGCTGAGCAAAGAGATCATGAGAAAAAGATCTTTGACTCAGTTAATGCAGTTGGTTCTGTTCACCTTGGCATGCTGTAGCATCTTAATAACACAATTAAGAAGAAAAAAAAAGAGAAAAAAAACCCTGGAAGATCCAAAAATCTACTGGTTCTCAGAGAGAACCTCAAAATGGAGATATCTCTTCCTGTCCCTCCTTTGCTTGGGTTTGCTTCAATATTTTTCCCCCTGCTCCTGGAAGTTACAGTTCCAGGAGTGAGGAGCTGCCATTGTACTGGCACTGAAGTGCCAGGGCCCAGCAGTGGGGCTGGGGCTGCATCCCCTTGGCTTGCAGGGCAGCACAGAGTTGCTATTGAGTGTGTGTCCACATGGCAACAGCAGTGGAGCTCCAAGAATTCCATTTCCACAGTGCCCCTGGAATCTTCACTGCCTTGACATCTTCATTGTTCCACGGAGAAATAAAAAAATTAAAATCCACGGGTAGGGTAAATGCAGTGCAAAATACAGAACACCATAGGACGGGGTTACCTAATGGTTAATTTAGAAAGGAACATATCATTAAAAACGTATGAAGGTGGCTACATATTGATGCTGTATAAATATTTAAAGGGATGCCTCTCGTAAGGGCAGAGTTCCAAGCTACACCTAAAATAACGTGTGTGAAAGAAAATTAAAAGAATATTTCACCATTTGGACTTGTTTAATCTGCCTTGGAAAGGCTTTTTATGCCCAGCTACTGAACATTAGTATGGGAAAGGAAATCAGACAGAACTCTTTTCTGGTGTAATTCTACCAAAGTCAGCAGAGTTAAACTGAAGATGATTTTTCTGGCCTTTTAAATAGAGTGTAATTTTCTCCATGGGTAGTTATTAAACGCTATTGAGACTGCGGCTGCTGTTGGAAGGGCTTTCTGGAGAGGTCACTCTGTCCCATGTGAACAGCACCAGTGAAAAACCAGGAGCTTTGTAGGTTTTACAACTTGAAGAGTTCCTGGAGGCTCTAACTCCACCACACGTCACTGCCTGACCCAAAGCTAAGAGCACATATCTATTCTGAGCTGAGATATCCTGGCTTGACATCCACTCCTACATCACAAGAATTCTGCCTGTAGAAATTGCTTAAAATGTTGGAGGGGGCATTGCAAAAGATATTTGTGTGGACATTTGGTCCATCTCTGTCATAGAGGACATATTCCTTAAATACACTTTCTGAGGCTCAACTGCTCAGTCTTGACATTTTGGGGCTGTTGGGGTTTGTGTGCTTTTCACCAGCTCTCCTAAGCTGAGGTGGCCATTCCCTATCCCTGTTATTTGGGGCCCAGGTTCCTGCAGCCTTGTCTGCACGTGGACCAATTTGAAGGGTGTTAAAATGCCCAAAAGGTGCCTTCTGCATGGACACAAGGCTGAATAAGTCCTAGACTAAAAGGTTCCTATTTTGGGGGAGATTGGGAAGATGTCAGGATCTCTCAAAAGCCACCTCAAGGATCTGGATCTCCCGTGGATGGCTCTGCCCCTCTCACAGAGGGCTGAGCCAGGTACCCAAAGTGTGGGGTTGGGCAGGAACCAAATGGGTTTTCTTCCTGCCTGCACAGCCAAGGACTCTGCCCTCTCTTGAAGAAATTAAGCTCAATCCTCAGGCAAAGCAGCAGTAAAATTTGGATCATAAATCAAGATAAATCTTGGTTTTAATGGGGGGCAGAACCCAGAGAATTATTTAGCCATTTTACAAAAAGCCTAACATCCTCTCGGGATGAAATGGGAGCACATGAGACCTCATAATTTATATATGTATTAACTTCCCACTGGTGAAATTAAAATGCAAAATAGTGTCTCTAAACAAAACTGTGAAGCTCTGTCCCTTGAGAGAGTTAAAAATGAAATGGGCAAAGCATCTCCCACAGGATCTATTCTTACCCTTGTAGGACTTTGGGCTGGATCGTAGGTATTTTCTTTCTCACAGCCACAATGCCGAGCTCCAAGAAAGGATTTGTCTGTGCAATACAGTGAAGCCCAGCAATAATTACCCATTGTGCTCTGTGATGAGCCATCCCTTTGGTTCTTCAGTAACCCGTGCACCTGGACTTTAACTAAAACCAAATAATATGCACAGAAAACATTTTTATGTAAGAGGAGGTGAACATCACTAAAAATCAGAGAGCCTTTGTATGGCATGCCAAACTGCTGAAGCGAAAAAATGTCTTCAGTGAAAGGGCTCAGATGTGAGCATGTTTCAGTGCACAGCTCCAGGAAAAACTCTGATAATAAATGTGAGCTTGTTATCGTTGCTTTTCAGTGGGAAGTAAAGCCGGAAGCAGGGTCGTGCTGGCTAATTGAAGCTTACATTTCCATTCAAGCACTGCATTTTAATTATAAACTGGTGACACAAGTGTCACTTAGTTCCTACCCTGTTTTAAGTGTGCACACGTATAAAAAATATTTTCGGTTATTAATTTATTCTTGTGATCATATTCATTATCCTGCATTATGTCTACCAGGCACGTGTCTAATGACATGTTTGATACACGCTAATTCTTATGCCTCTTTTAATACAGAGCTTACACAGACATTTTAGGCTGAGCACGGTGCCAGTTGGCCACCAAAACAGGTGCACATTAATGCTATAAAATCAGCATTAGGAGCTGTGTACCCATATTCTGGCCAGCTGCAAGCACTTGCTCAGCCCTCTTGGGGCACAGCAGTCATGCCAGAAAATGGGATAACCTGTGGGAGTGGCTGCATCCAGTGCTGATGGTGGAGATGCTGATGGTGAGGTCCTGCTGCCCAGGTCTGGCCCTGATCCTGACCAGGGCCCAGCTCTGGCGTGTGAGCTGAGCGTGCTTGGCTCTTTGTGTGGCCAAAGCCCAGGGTTAATGCTTAAAATTCAGGTGGAAAATTTCTGGCCTGTTTTTCCTTCCCTATGGGGTTTTTGTGCTGTGCCCAAAGAATGTCTCCAGCTAGAACGCTGCCATTTATACACAGAAATTAAAATAAAATGAGCAAAAAGGTCACTGGGAAATGGCTACCAAGAGACACCAAGTAAGTCATTAAAAAATCAGACCAGAAGCACAAGTGAAAACAAGGGAAATATCCCTAGAAAGCAAATTATGAAGGTAAACCTCTTTCAAAGGCATGGATGGAACAGGATAGCTGTGTTTTTCCCCTCTTAATTTGCTACCAAACTATAAAGAGGATTCTGTTTTAATAAGCACAGCCATAGCGGGACACTGCAAATGAATTGTTCGAAGGGCTGTAATTAGAAGTGGTGCTGTGAACATCATTCCTAAATGCTACATGGTTTATTTCAGGTCTTGCATCTTTAAGGATCCCAAAGCACCTCGGAACCGTCTGCATTTGTCAGCGCTAAAGGCAAGGACAAGAGCACAGCAAAACGTGCAGAGCAAAGGAGAAATGCTTCTCATCCTCTGGAGCAAACCACAGGATGTTTAACCTCACAGTGAGCAGGTATTGGCACAGTCTTGGATAAATATCTTTTGAAACACGCAAGTAACTTAAACAAATGAAATCTGGTTGACTCTCAGTGCAATGTAAGCTTGGATAGAGGTCAGAAGCCTCACCCTTTGGAAAGTCTGCTCGCTGTCTTGGAGCATCTTTTGTGTTTTCACAGTAGGCACAGGGGGATGTGGACCAGCTCTGATCCAAACACAAGGTGGGAACATCCAAGCAGCTTCAAGCATGAGCCAAGAAACTCAGCCCCTTGCTATGTTCATTGGCTTGGGTTCAGTGTGTGCAGAGGGGCTTTTGGACTGGGGCTGTCTGTGTCCTACTGCTCCATCTGGAAGGGGTCAGTCTGTCTGCAAAGAGCACTCTGGTGACCCCCAAATCACTGTCATGGCAAATAACTGAGCCCCTGCTGGCTGGCAGAAGGATGAGGGTAAGGACCCAACTGGTCTGGGTTAGCAACTCAGTCGTAAGAAACATTTCCAGACTGTTACTGAGATCCCAGATTTAATAATTGATGTTTTATCATGTTTAGGAGAGCTCTGCTTGATACTGAGATCTCCAACAGTTCTCCTAATAAAACCCAGCTGAAATAGTCCTGAGCTCCAGCTGTACAGAATAACCTGCCTTCAGTCAGGTGTACATCAGGTGGCAGAGTTAAAACAGGGGATGTTAAATCTGGGAGGAAGCAGAGTATGGGGGCTCTCCTTCTGCAATGGAAATCAAATTCCTGAAGTTTTGGTAGTTCACAGCTGCCTGCAAATCACCTTCCCACACTCAGCAGGGCCATATCTAGAGTTTAACAATCCATTTTGGGCTATTGGCTTCACTGGCTCCAGTAACAGGGCTCTGTTCACTGAAATTGAGGGATTCAGCCCTGTTCACCATCCCCGTGGATGAAAATGTGATGTGACAATGCAACTTGCTGTTTCATCATCTGGCTAAAACCAATCCAACACACAAAGAAACCAAGTCTAACGAATTTTGCATTAAAATATATGCATTATGTAAAGGAGCATTGCTATGGCTTACTTGAATTTAGAATATCCACTGGACAAAGATGATTAAAGCCCACTACTGCCATTAGTGAGTCATGCACGGAGGAGTATCACAAACTTTTATATCTGGGTACCTTTGGAAGCTCAGCCTAAATAGTCACAAGGCCTTCTAGCATTGAGAGTTTGTTATTTCATTTGCTTGCAGGCAGTTGAATGCTGGGGGCTGAACTCCAAAAAAACCCCAACAGCATGACAATTCTTCCAACAAAATCATCCAGTGCCTTGCAATCAGCTATCACTGATAGCCAGCGAGCTGTGAGATAGGTGTGCACAGCTCTAATAGGTATTTGCTATAAGTTACAGTTTAGATTTGATTACATTTAGGCAATGTTCCTCTGGCAAGATCCTATTTCAAGTCATAATTGCGACATGCCATGGTTCCTTTTTAATGCCTTGCAGCACCAGGAGATAAACTGTGCCTCTGGGATGCAAGGAAGACAATAACAACCCCAGTGTTATTGAATGCTATATATTTGGACAGGAGAAAACATCCAGTCATCCATATTCCACACAAAAACTGCATCATTTAAAAAGTATAAATGGGAGACAGCTGATCTGAAACCCCGGTAGAGAATTGGCAGTGACTTAAAAATGGTTATTAACTTAATATGAAGAAAAAAAACCCTGGCAGCTAAACAAGGGTGCTAATTCCTGCCTGAGCTGGGTCCCTCTCCCACTCGAGCAAGGGATGTTCAGTGCTTCTGAATATCTCAGAAACATTTGGCATTATCAAGCTAACAGGACTGGCTAAGTGAGAAACATTCAAAGGGCACAACTAAGTGGCACAATTCCAAAACAGCAATTAAAAGGCGGAATGCTTGAAAAAGAACAATAAAAGAGGTTAATTTGTATCAGGGCTTGGCAATTGGTACAGGAAATACTGTAATTCCATAACGTGCTCTCCCTTCACCCATCTCTTCATACCATAACTGTGTGTTTATAATCCATCATTCCTTCATGGATTACATTTGACAAGAAATGACTCAATTCTATTGAAGAAGAATTTACAGGGTTATTTGTTAAGTAGGCAGGAGCCTGGATAAATCCTGGGAAACAATAAAACAGGTAGAGAAAAAGAGAACCCAGACTGTACCTTTGGACAAGTAAGTGATGACACGTTTTTCATTGGCAGGATGGCACAGAGATGGTCAAGATTTAAAAAGAGAAATTAAAAATCTTAATTTTCTACCTAGGGCAGTATCTACTTATTTTCTAGAGTAGGACTCATGCACTGCTGTCAAAGAGCTAATTTCAAAGGTATCTCTTTAGCAGAAGGAAGGTTACAACATTTTGGCAAGGGGAGGAAAAAGAGGAAGAGAACAAAGATGTTGAGATGACAGGATGCCAAGGGAAGGAGGAGAAAGAGGGGCTGGACTATCTGCCAGGCTAAATCAAGAACTGCTCCAACGCTTCCACTGCATTTGACTCCCAGCATGTAACAACTGGCAAAAATGCCCCCAGATCTGAAGGGAAATCTAGCAAAGTCTGTCTAGGCTGGGCTATCCATCCTGCAGGCAGCTTGCCTGGAGGCTTGCTATTTTAAGATAGTAGAGAGGCAAGTTGTCATTAATATTATGATAAATCTCAATATAGAGAAAGCCTCAAATGTTGCTGTGGTCCCCAGCACCTCTGTGTGCTCCTCAAAAGAGTCACACCCACATTGAGAGAAAAAATACGAGCTGGAGCCCAGACAGAACCACCTTCCATGTTAAAATGTTGAAGATAAAAGGAGCTGATGAACTTTGGGAGTGGAGAAAAATAACTGAGGGAAAGAACTATCTGGGAGTAGAAGAGGGAGGAAAAATATGTTGCAATTTAACTGATCAAAACTCACTGAAAAAGTGAGAGGCTTCAGAACAAAGCAGAAAAAAACCATGAAGTCCTGCCCAGCACTGGTGCTGTCTGCTGCAAACACCCTTTTGTTCTGAAGTCATAAATGTGTATCAGCCTCTCAGACATATGGGCAGTTGTGCATTTATCCTGTTTATTTTACTACTCCTGTGCATCCTGCCTTGCCATCTGTTGGGAAGAATTTGGATGCTGAACCATAAGTCTGAGACATAATAAATACCAGTAAACAGAAATCTAAAGTGAAGATAAGCAGCAAGTAACGTTTGGAAGCAGAACCAGTTTTTCAGTTTGATAGTTTGATTTATTTCCTGAGATGAGCCTTGGCTCAAAAAGGAAGGACCAGCAGGAAAAGGTCCAACTGAAGGGACAAATCTGCGATCCCTTCTCTTATATTGGCTTTATATTGGCATCATTCCACCGCCTTCCTAGAAAGCAGTTAACTTTACGTAGGTGGAGAATCAGACTTAATCCTGTCCCTCAAGGAAGACATGCTTAAACACCAAATATTGCATGTATAAAACATAAGTTGCAAGCAGAACACTTCAAACCCAGTTAAAGCCGTGTTCCTGCATCTTCCCCGAGCTGGGCAGCCCTCTCGCCGTGTCCCAGTTTCTCCACATCTTCCTTCCCATTTTATTATTAGAATGAGAGGGAAGTGGGTGGAAAGGAAGCACAGTTATCCCTCCTAGTCAGGGGCAGGAAGATAAAGCAACTGGCCCCAGCTCAAGCAGGAAACCTACCAAAGCCCAGAGTCACAAGCCCATCATCATCCTCCTCCTCCTCCTCCTTCTTCTCCATTTTCAGTTTGGGGATACAGAAGTTCTACAGAAATTGCTGCTCTTTAGCACATAAACCTCAGAGACACCAACTAAATATCTGGGAGCTGAGAGGTGTTAATAACAGACTTCAGATTACACTCAGTACCTAAGTACTCCTACCTCCTCAAAGGAATTAGAGATGAGATGAAAGCACTCGCTTCTCTTCCTAATATTTGTTCTTTTTTTGCTCAGTTTCTGGAAAAATACACAGGACTACAGGATGGAGACATCCCCTTCCCCTGTGTTTTTTACAAGGTGTTTTGTACCTGGCAAGACTGACTGAAGCTACAGGTGGGACAGCACAACCTGAGCAGAGGTGACACTGTGTGACCCAGCAAATGGGACAGGGTGTACTGGAGGAATAATCACTGTGTTGAAATTTCACAGGAGCAAAAAAGAAACCTGTTTTGTATTGACTTGTTTCACCAGTTTACACTGGCGAGGGTCAGTAGAGCTGCCAGAAGGAAGGGCAAGCCCTGGCAGTATCTAAAAAGAGCAATAAAAGCCCATAAAGGTAACAGCTGCTGGACAAAGCCCAAAGACTGCATTACATCATTGCAAAGGTCCCCACAAACCCCAAAATGAGTTACTATGGCTCTGACAGATCCTACCACAAGTGCCATCTGTCAAGTCCTCAGAACACACAGTGTAACTATATACAGAATAAAACAGTAACTGCAGCACAACACAGCCACGAGGATCCTGTTTGTACAACCCAACGCCTCCTTGACTCTTCATAAAACATTCCTGAAACCTCCCCAGAACAATCCTGAAACCCAGGTGAGATTAATATCCTCCACATTGCATCCTGCACAGTAGAAAGAGCTTTACAGCTGGATTACAAATGTGCTTTCATTGGTTTGCAGCCTTGGGGGAGCATTGCTAATGCACACAGAGTCTTTGGGATCTAAGTTTTGCACTGGCATATCTGACATGCTGAGAGCCACGGAGAAAAACCAAAACCTTCGTGTAGCCTGATAGCTCCCTACTGGCTATAGAGTAGATCGAGTTCAAGAAAGCAAATTAATTCATTAAAGTGACATATATTCAGTCAATTAGCTTCAGATCCTTGTTTCACAGGGCAGGGAAGAACGGATGTTTTGTGACATCAATAAGATCATTTGAGAGCCTCTGTAGAAATGTTCAAAGAAGTGCATTGAGGAGATACATGCTTTTTTTTTTTTTTTCCATTTGATAATAGATAATACCTTAACCCCGCTTTTGCTGGCAGATCCTCCAGCACCAAATTTCTCAGTATTTTAAAGTATTTTATACAATGGACAATATTTCAAAGGGATTGAACTCTGTGTCCATAAAGGCAGCTCCAAATTCAGAAACTCTAACAAATGGAATGCTCCTGAAAAAAAAAAAAAAACCCTAAAACGGGTGTTAAAAAAAATCACTCCATCAGTTGCCAGCAAAACTGCTCTGCTTCAGCCAGGGTTGCAAAGCTGACACTGGAGTGCTAAGAATTGCTCTTAAAAACAGTGAGTAAAGCACATGGACCTTCTCAAGAGCGTGTGTTTTACCAAGGCAACGGAGATGGCATGAGCAGGATGTATGGAATGAAAGAGTACAAACATGGGCTGCATCTCAGCAGAGTCCTTCACTGATGGGTTTATGTTTGTGTTGAAAGATTCAGGGGTGAAAGTTCACTCTTCAGGAGTGCAATAATACATATATATTGTCCCAGAAGCAGGCTACAGCATCACAAAATGAGTTTTTCAGAGCAGAGACACCCATTTGGGTATTCTCTGTTTGCAGCCGCTTTTCTTTCACCGTGTGAGCACAGGCTCGTGTGCCTGCACTGACTGAGAAGAGCAACCACCTCTTAATGTGCCTGTGGACACAACCTCCAAGGCAGGTCATGTCTGATCTTAGAGGGGTTTAACATTTACTCTACACCAAATAACACTTAGGCCACAGCACTGGAATATAGAAAGTCTGCATTGTATTCAGTTTATTCCAAACAGTGGTGGTGCTGGAGCTTCATAGCTGTGCTTGGAGAATACTAAGGAATATTCATTCTTTTCGGATGAGCCATGAATTTGCAGTATTGATGGACAGCAGGCTGCCTTTATTTGCTTGCCTCAAACATTGGTATAAGCATTTTTATTTTGTTTTCAGGAGTATCCATGGAAGCGGCGCATGCGGGTGCTGCAGCTCCCGTGTTCGTGTGCATTCATCCAAGCTGGATGAATTATTTGCAAATAATTGTGCAAATGTGCGTTTGTATAAGTTTTCAAAACCCTAAATGATTTACTCAATCCTTCCTCCCCATTATAAATGTTCCAGGAAGGACACGTGGGCCCACGTGAATTAAATAGCCAATTGCACCACTTGAAAAGTAAATGGCAAACAGGGAATACTAAAAGCAGTAGACACAATGGGTTCAAAGATATTCATGTGCTGAAGTGTTTAATAAAATACTCTTTGAATAAATTTAAATTACAAGTACATTACTTGATTTCCTATCTTGATGTCACAGAGCCTGCAGAGCGCTCTATTGTGAGCTGTCCTATTAACTTCAGCACGATTATTCACCAAGATAAGCAGTTTCAGTGGATAAAGTGGTGTTTTTAACATTGTTTTTTCCTAGGCAAGTTTTTTAATCAGATCCTCCTCGTGAGTAAGACCGTGTGAGGCTTAGGAAGCTGTGCTGAACATTTCCCATAGGAACAGGGAAATGTGCTGCTGGGAAATCAGAGTGGGTTAATCTCCCTTTCTGGGCTTAGGTTGACCACAGAATGGTGCTCACAGGACACAGCATCTGCTGGGTTAGCAAGACCCTGCTCTGCACCCAGGGACCCAGAGGTGCTGACAGCCACCACAGCTCAAGTGTGGATGTGGGACAGAACAGCAGCCACCCAAAATGGGGCTGGTTTGCTCTTTCTGTGAATTTGTGGGCTGGGGTGCAGGTTTCAGGTTGATTGGCTGCATTGGGGGGTCCGCCAGAAACTCCCTACTCTGGTGACATTTTAGCTTCAGCTGCTGAGGCCACAGCTATTGTGGTTGTCTCAGGCCCAGAAAACCAAATCCCAGCTTTGCCAGGGAGCCCTGGGCCATCTTCAGAGGCTCAGCCACTTCTCTTCCTCTCATCCACACCAGGAATTATTTCACTTTCCCACCAAAGGCAATTACCTTGGAAAAAACTTTAAAAAAGTCTATGCAGAGACGGCGCAATTATTTAAAATCCACTCAATGAACCTCCTACCTCCACCTTTGACAAACACGCTAAAAGAACAAAACTGGGATTAGACAGGCAAGAGTTTGAGTGATGGATCATTAATGCTGCTTCTTGAGTGACTAAGCTCCATAGTAGTATCAACTACTAGTACTGAAACATGATTTCATCCCTGCAGCTCCAAACAAAGATAATGTGCTTGATCCCTAAACTGTATCACTCCAATTACGACGCCAATTTGTTGTAAAATATTGTTTCAAAGGAAAACAGGAAAACATCGAGGAGCACCTGATAATTGAATTATAAGGTTATCCTTTTACATCCCGTTTCAGCAATTTTGTTTGAAATCTTGGAAATGGGGCTACAGAACAGGTGATTGCTCGTAATCCAGCATACAGGTTGTTTAATTGATAGAGCTGAGAAACATTTTAGTGGGAAATTTCAATTGACCTGAAATTTGCTCAGCAAAATGCTTTATGTATGTCAAAAGCAATTTCAGAGGCTGTTAAAGGCATTTTCAGCTTCTGCACATTTGTGTTTCAGATTTGTCTTTTTGACATAAGAGTGAAATGGCAATAAAGACCATTAAAATAAATTAAAGAGGTTTTAACAATTATTTCTCCAAAACACCAGAAGATTTCTAAAAATAGGTTTGAAGCCAGATCATTTAAACACATATAAAAATCCATAACTGAAGTTATTTTCCTGCTATGTATCTCCTCAGAATTGCAATATTACCTTTAGATTACTAAAAGACTCAGCCACTTCAAATGAGCGAGCCTCTGAAATGGTCAAGGGAGTGTTGTTTTAAATCAGCTTCTAGAAATGATTTTTTTATTTTATAAAACAAAGGAATGGTTCCATGTTGAAATCCAAGTCCCATGGCATGGTTTAAAACATGAATAATTTACTGTATCTATAGATTTTATCTTACAAAACAGAACATACTGAAAAAGGAGGAGAGAATGTAGTCTTTGCTCCTCAGCTCTGTGAACAGATGACAGCTTTCTCAAATTGGGCATTCTTAGCACATATTTGACAACTTTAAAAATTGTAACTTTATAATTTGATTATGAGCATTTGAATTTTGAGCAGAACAGCTCCCTTGCTGTCGGATTGATGCATCCCATGAAACGCCTTTTTATCCCCCGAACTGGTGGGGGTTTGAGCTTCACTGGCACACAGCTCCTGGGTGCCACTGTTCAAAATGCCCTGGTGAGTGCCAGGAGGGCACTGGTGCTGCCCAGTGATGCAGCCAGGCTGGAGCTCGGCCGTGGTGCTGGGAGCTGCCTCAGCACTGCCCTTTCCCCACAGCTCCCCTGACTGCTGTTCTCCTAAATAAAGTTCTGACTTAAGCCCAGGTGGAATCGAGGCACAAACCCCACCAGTTTCAGTCAAAGCTGCACTTCTGTGAATGGTGTTACTGGGAGAGCACACGGAAATCCTGACATTGGGAAGCTCAGGGATTTTTGCCAGGGGTGACAGGTCCAGCCTAGCTGAACAAGCTCAGCAACTCCTGCAAGATACAAACAAACTTATTTTCCATGAAAAACAGAGGCTGAAAACACTTAGAACAAGCTCAGTGAAGATCACAAGATTCAGTTCAAGTGGAGGATGCTCAGCACCTCTCAAGTGAACTCAGGAGCTCTCAATGCAAGCCCTCATTTTCCAGGTGCCATAAAAGCCCATGCTGAGTGTTAGATTTCATTTAAGAGTCATAAAGCCAAGCATTGCTATTACCCATAAACCTTCACATTTCAATAATTCTTTCTCTCCTTAGCATCTAAAAATATTTCCTTTTCCTACAGCTCTTCTATGCATGCCTACTACTACTAGGTAGCAAATCCGATATTTTAAGAGAAAAATCATGCTACACTGTAGCCTTAAATCATTAGCTAGAGGAGAAGATGAGAACAGACGTGAGAATGAGGTGTTTTCTACCACGCCACAGCCTGTTCTGGGGAGAAAAAAAACCATCTGAACACAGCTGCGACTCTGAACCGGAGCCGGGCTCGTCTGGGCTGAGCCGTCTGTCAGTCGGAATAAAGCACCAAGCCGGGTTTGCAAAGTTCCCGTGTGCTAAGCCGTGCTGATGGAACGAGGTGCGCAGCATCCCGCCCGCCAGGCGCATCCCTGTGGGGAGCAGGGCTCCGCTGCCCCCATCCCCGAGCCACAAAGCAGCTCGGCACAAGTCACCAGCGTTCCTCTGCCCTCCCTCTCCCCCACACTCTCCCCTCCAGCACCACGGAGGCTCTGCTGGCCGTTCTCATGGAGAATGGGCCAGCAGGTGAGCGGCTTCAGAGCCACCGTGGCCACGGCCCCCGCGTGTCCCTCGTTTCCCGGGGATGTGTCGCTTTCCCACGGCCGGAGCCTCTCGCTCTCGGCTGACAGATGTGCTTTCCCATCTGGGCTTTGCGACCTGTTCTGCCAAATGCTCGCAACACCCATGTGCTTCTTTGTCCCCGCAGTTACCGCCGCGCCTTCTCCACAACTCCATTTTCAGAGCGGGAGCCACATGTTCGGCCTCTGCGGGGAGCGGGGTCCTGCTGCCCAGCTCAGCCGCTACAACACCCATCTTTTTATTGTTCCCATCCTTCATCCTGACCCTCGGGCTCTATCGAGGAACCCCGAGCCCACACTGAAGCACCTGAGCGGTGGCAACACCCCCTCCACCCGAGCTCCCGGTGTCTCTGTCTGAGGGCAGACTGGGAGGAACTGGAGTTCCCGCTGTCCTGCCCGAGAGCTGTGGTTGAGCTCCAAAGCTCCTTAAGCCAAAAGTCCCGGGGGGAGGGGGGAGAGCGGGGACCCAGCCCCGAAGCCTGCGAGGCTCAGGTGCGCCCCAAAGCCCCGACCCCGCCAGGAGCCCCCCAAAGCCCCGGCGATGGTCGCGGAGCGAGGTCGCCCCCCTGGGCAGCGCTCCCCTGGGCAGCGCTCCGCATCCCGCCGCCGGTTCCCATGGCAATGTCGGAGATGCCGGTTGCCACGGTAACGCCATCCTCCTCCTCGGCCGTGTCCGAGGCAGCGGCGCGGCTCCGGCCCCGGCTCCGGCGGGGCTCAGCCCGGCGGCTCCGGCTCCAGCTCCTGCTGGGCT